>JARHVA010000557.1:3870000-4360000 GCA_037957365.1 Torreya grandis
TGTGCCCCTAGTTAAGGCATTTGGATAAATTTTTAACTTGTGGCGAATTGAGAGTTGGCAAGTCTCAATTTTTTTAATTTTTATTGAAAACTAGTGAAATCCCTTAAGTGTGAAAAATTATATGCTAAAAATCTGATATGAATGTGTAGAGTAATTTGTAGAAAAATTGAAGGGGTAGAACAACCAAATATGACTCATTATTATGTAACCATAAATGTTAAGTGTCACTAGACTCTAATATGTCCCACTTATAAAATGAGATGATTCACACCATTGAAAATAAATCTATATTATATTTGAAACTTTTTACCTTTGAAAATTTTAATCTTTGAAACTTTCAAAATTTAAAATTTGCAATGTAGTAACATGAACAGGAATGAATATCATTCCATATATACTATACTATATTGACATATAATGTCAATTGAACTTTTAACTATTTGAAACATATAACTTGTAACTATTTTTAATATGCCCATGCATATGCACCAAGTATAAGTAAATCTATTGTAAAGTAACTATAATAATGAGTGCACATGCATGTCATATTTCCTTATAGTCTAAAAAATCTAATCCATATTAAAAATCTAAAAACTTGTATACACTTTAATTTAATCATTAAGTGCTTGACAAATGTTTAATCTTAGCATCCTTACCCTGTTTAGTTTATCATTCATTTAGTTAACTTTAAATCTCTATGGGAGAATTCACTACTATATTCAATATCCTAAAACTAATCTAAACATCATTCATACATCCCTATTTTTCTTACATTTTCATGTTAGACTAGTTACACTAGTCTCTATCCTTTTGGGATAACAATGCACTAGGTTGAAAAAGACCACATTGTGGCCTTTTTCCTTGCACTCTAATGGTAATTTTTTTAATGTGAGACATTTAATTTTACCCCTCTTTGATTTTATAAAGGTTGGTTAGTGTAAATATTCAAAATATTCCTTTATATAATCAAATCAAGGCTTTTCTAAACACATCTAACAATCACTTACAAATTATACTACACATTTAGAACAATATCACTATTCTTTCCAATTTGAATTTTGAATCATTATAGTAGTCATATACCAAGTATAAAATTGTTTTATTGGAATTCAAGAGTATTATTTTCAAGCATTTAAAATAATCTATCTAGTTGAATACATGTAAAAAATCTAAGATTAAAAAACTCACTCTCAAAAAGAGAATTACATTGACCTGAAGCCCTTTTCAGATATGTAGGTAGCACTTAGACTACATAAGGTTTTCTGATGATAGCTTGAATATTCACCTAACCCTATTCTTTATCTACATTTAGTTTATTATTTAGAAGCTAAGGTTTATTTTTTTCAAATATTTAATGTAGAAAATCAATACTCACAATCAAAAAGTACATTCTCATAGGCATGAACACACACCCATATCATAAAATTAGTCACACAATTAACCTAGATGTAATCTAATCAATAGATAAGGCTACAATATGGCCCTATCATACTAGTGTATCTTTATCCTATCACATTTTTAATTTCTAGTTTCAGTAGTAACATTGATTATGGTTCCTTATAATCAGTTTTTAACAACAATAAACATACTTTTAGCTTGTGCTAGGTTTGTATATGTTTTTTATAATTTACTATTTTTAGCTCATTTCAAATTATATAAATATTGTATCTCACATTTAGATATATATATTTATGTAGATCTAAATTAGTTTCAATAACATATTTATTATTAAAGTTTAATTGTTAAATTAAAAAGAACATTAATCATTATGTTAAACTTATAATTTTATTTTAAGGACACTACTTGTGTATGCAATCAAAAGTGAAGTTGATCTACAAATGAATCCTAAATTAGAAAAGATAAACTAGCTAACTATATTGCTAACAATACTTGGATAATTGGGGTCATCACCAATATGGATCCAATGAACCTACCTAAAGGGTATCTTATCATATAATATGGATAGAGAGGGTTAAAAATCCTCTATTCAAGCAACACCACACAATAACCCTAGTTAGGTATTGATATTAAATAAAATAATAAATTAAAGTAAATCTAATCTAGTGATCACTAAATCTTGTGGCATAAATTAGAGATAAACATAAAAAATAAACTTGAAAAGAATAAATCTACTCAAGTCATTGTAGAGGTAATTCTAAGCAAGGAAATATAATACATTCATTAGCCATTATACCTAAAAATCTATCGACTAAAATAAGAGAGTAAGAGTTAGGAATACATACCTTGAAAATGAACGAATTGATCCTTAACCTCTCCATTGGTCAATGGTGTTTTACAAGAGGTTATTATGTATTGTTTAAGAAACTAAGGATGGAAAATGGACTATAGTATATCTAAGAACTTCCTAGTGAATCTCAATCCTTCACAAGACAAAGTTTATCTTTCAAGAAGCATAAAATCATAAACAATGACTCATTAAGTATAATGGTGGATAACCAAATAAATAAATGCAAATAAATGATTCTCTCTTTTGGAAATGAGTTTAAGGATGTGTATGTATAGCTTGATTTGACCCTAAAACCTTTAAAAACATTTGTTGGCATAGTCAACCTAGTTGACCTAGTTAGTTAGGAAATAGATCTATTGGGTATTATACTAAGTTGGTTGGAATGAATTAGCCTGGTAACATGCTCAATTCCCAAAACTAAGCCAACCTAATAAATAACATTTGGTAAAGTGGTAAATAAGGGTTTTGGCTTAGGTAGGGGATATTTGAGGTGGTGAATTATTTGGAGAAGAGTGTGAGGTAGGTGTCAAATCTTAGGGAAATGTATATGATAGGTTTGCATTGGTTTTAGGTTGAGGTATAGGGAACCATAATCTTGTGAAGCACTAAAGACTTGCCCATCCATTTATTGCTACACCTTTTAAGGCATACACTCAGAGAGGTTGATACTCGATGGGTTCCTACAAGAGATAAAGTATTAGTAATTGATAAAGTTTAAAAATATTATACATACATACATACATATACATACATACATATATATACATACATACATATACATATACATACATACATACATATATATATATACACACACACACACATATATACATATCCCACTCGAAGCTCATTATGTTTCACACAGTTGTAACATAGGATGGTGGTTTTTGAAAATAAATAGTAACACACAATGTTGAGCTTAATAAATTAAAGTGTAAAGTAAACTAAAATAACAAATAAGGAAATACTAAAATAAAAAAGTAATATTTACATACCTTGGTTTACTTTTATCTTTGAATGGTTGTCTATTATATTTATAGTTTTGATCATGAAAGACATAGAGACTGGGGTGATAAATACTTAAAAATTTTGGTAAGTTGGGGTGATAAATACTAAGTTGGGGTGATAAATGCTAAGTTGGGACCAAAATAGCCAAGCCAAAAGTATAGTAAATTGGGCAACCAAAAATCCAAGGCTAATAACTGACCAAAAATCTCAAACAAAATCATTCCTTAGTAATAAAAGTGGTAAATTAAATCAAACCAAGGATGCGTAAAAGTGGTTTGATAAGTCTAACATCAATGCATAAAGGAGAAACAAACCAAACTTTAGACAAAGATGGAAAAGAAAAATTAAAAAAAACATTGATGAGTGAGAATTAATAATCCAAACTCATTTAACAATGGGAAAAGTACATGATGTGAAATAAACATTGATGAGTGAGAAGTAATAGTCCAAACTCAATCAATAATGGAAAAGTACAAAAGTAGAGAAACATATGCAATTATCCAAAAAAAAAGATGATAATGAATGCTTAATTTTTTAAAAATGAAACAAAAGAAATTCTATAAATGTAAAGCAATGGTGTAAAGGAAACAATCCATAGTCACTCAAGCATACTGTTTTGTTCTAAAGGTAGATAAAATTAAAAAAAAAGTAGTGTGGCATGTTTGAAGATGTGAAGAAGAGGGAATATAGAAGTGGGGAAATAGATTTAGAATCAAACTTTCCTATCAAGGGGGGAATGAAATAGGTGGTGGGAGAGATTTAGAAAAAATCAAGGTAGAGAAACTCTTTATCAAGGATTTTCAACATAAGGACTAAATAAATTTTCCTAAACACACAAATATTTGGTTATCAAATAAAGTATGAATATCATCCAATGAAGACCATATGCATGAAAATTAAAATAGACCTACCTTCCCATAATGTGTTCTCAATTCCTCAGGACCCTTTATAGAGTCATTAGTCTACTATGAAGATTGGGTACTTACATGAGAAAGTAGGTAGCACTATAGATAATTTTGAATTCCCCTTTCCCAATTTACTAGCCTACCATACCCCAATGGACCTCAGCTCTAGTATGAGACCAACTATGGAGTTTGAGATTCAATTAGGAATAGGATAGATGTTGTGAATCACATCTTTTGTTATGGTGTTGATTTTATATTGAATTTTGATCATTTGATTTTAAAATTTTGATGGATTTTTCTATTCCTCATCCATATATATTTAGAGAGCCAAACATGGGTGCTAAAAATGATTATCATTTAAAAAATTTGAACTTGGTTGATGAGAAAGAGGAATTAATGAGCATGTTGTCTAAGAGTCTTATTTATTCATGTGAAATAAAAGTGCTATCTTGACTTCAACATTGTTTTTTCCAAAGTGGAATGAAAGGAAGGGATATCAAGGGACCTGAACATGAAATGATTTGAGTTACCTCAAATCATAAAAATTATGACAATGTAAAAGGGATACAATGATAGGTAGTATGATTCCTTATCATAATAATATATGTAAATGTGGGAGAACATACTAAAATATTTTTTTGTGCAAATTTTACCCATAAAATAAAAAAAATTGAGGTTGAGAAAATGGAATCAAAATATTTTAAACATTTCTTAGCATGCTAAAAGAACACTCAGTTTGTAAAAGGTTTGAAATAATATATAGATTTTATGAGGATATTTTGGTCCTATCCATGGTATTAAAATGTAACTCATAAAACATAAACCTAAGTAGGTGTAAAATGTGAAAATGGTATTTTTGAGGAATGCTTGGTCGTATCCATGGTCTTACACTACAACTGAAGAAAGAAAAAAGAAAAAGAACATAAAATGTTTGTAAAATAAAAAAGTTATGTTGAAAAATAAAAATCATGAAAAATGAATGTATGAAAGAAATGATATTCATGAGAAAAATTGGGTCATATCCATGATATTACAATACAACTCATGAATTAAATGAAAGTAATAAATGAAAACCAAAAGACCAAAGAAGGGGACTAAGTTTTATGTATAGAATAGGCTATTATAAAGAAGATATCATTGGATAAATCCTACAATAAGTGTTACTATGTACAAAATATAGAATTATGAAAAGAATGGAGATATTTAAGCAAAATGTTTATTTAAAAATTGTGCATTGGTAAGTTCTTTGAAAACATGGCCTTTATTAGTTTTTAGACAATAATTAATAGGACCAAGGATTTCTTCTACTAAGTAAGGGACCTAAAATTTTTGGTCAAATTTTTCTTCTTTGTCATGTATGTAATCTAATTTTAGGACTAAGTCACCAAAATTGAATGTTTAGACTTTGACTTTTTTGTTATGTTGTTTAGCAATGTGAGCCATGTATTGGAATTTATGTTATAAAACAACCAAGAAATGTTAATCAATAAAATATAAAGCATGAAGACAAGCTTCACGTAATTCTTCATCAAGAATTATACCATGAAGAGATATACTTAAAGATGGGAGTTCAAATTATAATCGTAATACTAATTCAAAACCATATACAATTGAGAACGATGTTGCCCAAGTGGTAGTACCATATTCAAGTATGGTAAGAACAAAGTGTAGGGTTTTAATAAATGAAGGTGTCAATTAGTAAAAGTTTCTCAAATATATTTTTGTAAGATTTTATCTCAAATTTTGTTAGTAGCCTCTACTTGGCCATTACATTGAGGATGGTAAGGTGTGAAACATTTGTGTGATATTTTAATTTTGGAACATAATTATTTCATGTATTTATTTTTGAAATTGACACAATTGTCAAAGATGATTTTATGGGGAACTCTAAAACTACAAATGATTTGGTTCAGGATAAATTTCAAAATTGTGGTTCCCATAACATTAACAAGAGGCATGGCTTCTACCCATTTGGTAAAATATTCAGTATCAGTAATGATAAATACATGACTATCTTATAATTAAGGTAATTTTCTAATAAGGTCTAATCCTCATATAGAGAATGACCAAAGAGACTCCATTGTTTGGATCTCATCCATGGTGAGTGGATTAGATCATCATAGAGTTGGCAAGGATTACACTTTTTAGCAAAATTAATATCATTTGTTTCTAGAGTAGGATAAAAGTAACCCATACATAGGTATTTATACATTGTGGCATGTCCACTACAGTGACCACTAAAAATTCACCCATGTGCTTATTCTATGAGAGTAGGAACCTCTTTTTGCATTACATAATGAAATAGGGTTCCTTTTACATTATGATAATAAACGTTGTTGTATCGAAACACATACTTGAAATATTTTGTATGTATTCAAGTATTTTCACAAGAATAATGTCTAGAGGGAAAGTTTAATATTCAATAAATTATATTATGTTTGTATACCATGGGCTTTATCAAATAGTGATAGCCTCAATACAACAAATTAGTGTATTATTTGGTTTGATAGACAAAGGTGATTTTATGATTTGGATAAGAAATTGGGAATCATTAAGAACTTGATGAGGGTAAAATAAATATGTTGATGAGGAAAGAGAATCAAATATGGTATTTTTATCCCTTAGATTAGTTCAATGGCAAAATAAATAAATTATTTAGAAAGAGTGGTATCCATTTGATGCTATGTGATTACATTTTTGCTTTTGCATTGATAATCACCATTAAATTGGTGATAGATATGTTGTGAGTCACCCAAAGCATGTAAATATGGGATATCTAAGTCAAGTATGGATTTTATGCCTAATATTAGATCTTCATATTGTAGACACTCCTTTTTGGCCACTTTTGTGTCTAAATGAACACCAAAGTGAATTCTTGCAAATAATGCAAGTTAAGCCTAAAAATCATTGGAATGATATGATTCATCAGTGCACATCATGTGTATCTTTTAATCCACATCAATGTATTCCTAACTAGGAAAATGCATTGTACGTAATCATCCTCTTATTTTAATTAATCTTTGGTCAAGTTGTGACCTAGAAAATTGACCTTTTCGACCATGTGTGAGGGATAACTTATCAAAATTTAGAAATAAAAATTATCAAGATTGTTTAATTAGTTAAACCCAATTAAAATAATAGGCAAAAATCCCATGGCCAATTAATTGGTGAATTTCTATTTTTAGAATTTCATAAATCTAGATTGATGACTTCATCATGACATCACACAAATATTTGAAATGCATCATATTTTGTGAGTTTTCAAGCACTCATAAAATATCAAACAAATATTTAGATTTGTGATGCATTCCTATTAATTAAAAATATTAAGGGATTATCACCTTTCAAACCTAACCATGGTTAACTCTAACCTAAATAAACTTGGCTTAGAGTTAGTTTGGAAGGCTATAAATACAAGGACTCACCCATGGATAAATAATATTTTGGTAGTGTAATGTTATTATGTAGGATTTCCCTCAAATCTCTGTTGATGTAAAGTTATCATGATCATTTGCTAATCTAAGCTATGCCAAAACTAAGCCAACATTACCAAGGTGACAAGGAGAGGTGGTGTAAGGAGATCCATTGCCAAAGATTTCTTGATCACACATTTGAGCACATCAACTCATTAACAATACATTAAACTTTCTCTTATGGAAGGTAAAATTACTTGTTTTGATTTGATTTGTTAGTAACTTCTATAGTTCTCTAACTCCTTGAGTGTCCATGATAGAGGTGTAAGTCTTTATTAGTATGTTTTATTTGATTTATTTCATACTAAATGCTACTAATCTCCCCTCTATGTATTCCTGTTGATCACACATATTCATCCATATTATTAGTTGTTAGGTGAATATTTTGTCCCCAACTAACTGAAGGCAAAATGGGTATATCAACCATAGTAAAATGAGATAAATCTCTCCTCTTAGCAAGGGGAGGCTCCTTATAAACTATAATATATTAATATAGACTAAAAATAGATGCAGGGGTGAGATCATACCATCCATCTCTCTTTTTTTAGAGATGATGTTCACAAGGCAAAGGAAAATTCCTATGTAATAAATGAAAGCAATCCTCTTCTTTCAGAAATAATGTCTAGTAAGCAGTAGGAAAACTTCCTGAGTAGTAACTAGATCCACAAGAAACCCATGAAAGCACAAAGTCTTTTGTTTCTTCACTTATTGATTTAGGACTAATAAAATTTTAGAATGAAGTGCAACTCAAAGTCTCCACTGAAAACCACAATAGAGTATAATATCACAAAGGATAAAAGTAGTACAAAGCCTTTCTAATACCCTTTTCACAAATACATAAGAAACATAAACTAAAGGTAATTATAGTAGCACAAAGTCTTCATAATTAACTTTAGAACATATTCTAGGTAATTTTCACACACTCTGCTTATTTAATCAAATAGATGAGATATTATTGGGAAAAAGGACATAAGAACAATTTCCTAAATAACATAAGTTATTCCAATGAAAAGTTTGAAAAGTAACCCACTTTCTTATTCATTAAATAAAATATGATTTACAATCTGAGCTCAAAGTCTCAAAAGGCATCTCAATTTAGGCAGAGATTTTTTGCTTCTAATTGCCAAAAGATATCCATTACAAAAGAGGCTCTCTTTATTTATATAGAGAAGCCTTAAGGATTTAGAAAAGACTTAAATATTCTAACCTAGTCAAAGATAGAAGTCTTTGTTGACTTTAGACTTTCAATATTTTTACATGTAATTACACATGACAAAAGCACATGTGCAAATGTCTAAAGTGGTTACAAAAGTGCATTTGAAAGAAGGAAATTAAATAAAAGGAAAATTGATTCAATTTTCAGCTCCATCTTTCTTTACATGAGCATCGTACATGGTGATAGCTACTTGTATCCCGATACTGTCTAGAGTAACAATATTCTTCAAAATCATTTTCACCTTGACTATGACATCTTTCACTACCGTGACCAATTTTGCATGATTAATTAAACTAGTTTTTAGATTATCCAGAATTAATTGATTATCTAGTATATTGTCAACAGAGGCTATCGATAATGGTTTATCTTCAAATTCCTTTCAGCTTGCAAGGTAGCTCCTCTAACTTGTGTAACAAACTGATGTCACTTTGGCTTGTGATGTAAGCTTGCAAGGTAGCTCCTCTAACTTGTGTAAAAAACTGATGTCACTTTGTTCACTAAGGTCTTTTAATGATTCAAGGTCACTAATCAATTCCTTAAGCACCCAAATCCTATATATCAATGCTTCTTTAGTCTCAGTATAAGAGTCTTTATCAGCAATGATGCCAATTGATACTAGGGTGCTTATTTTCAACTTCTTCATATCCATCCACTTGTCAAGATACCTTTTTATGCTTTTAATATCTTAAGAAATGATATTGATAAGATCATCTAGTTTTGCTCTCACTTTCTTCATCTTACCCATCTTCTTAGACAAATCTATGAGCAAGGAAATTCCTTGTGTATGCATCTTGTCTAAGTACTCTGCAAGTACTTTTCCCTTGAGATAGGTCCTTTCTAATTTCTGAATCATGGGGTCATCAATGGAGATAGCCTCTGGAGTTACTATTTCTAGAGTGAAATTTATTCTCCTTATTACTACAGTCAGTTGTTCTACCATCACTTTAAAATGGTCCTTCATTTCTCTTTCTCTATCAAACTTCTAAACCAAGATGTCCATAGCTGACTGCATATCACTCTGAGCACTTTCATGAGTTATCTTTCCCAACTCAATTCAAGAGATAGAGTAGTCATTTACATCAAAGTTTTCAAGAGTTGTATCTTGTAGAGGTTTTTATATTTCTAAAAATTTGTACCCTTTAGCCTCAATCATCTTTGAAAGATTTTTTGGCTTTTTGGGAGTCTTGACTTGGGCTGAAACCATTTTCTTGAAATCAAAGTCATCTGAGGAGATGGCCTATTTTTTTTTAGGTATATAAGTTGACAACCAAGGTGGGAGGGTAGATGTACTTACATTAGTATAAATCTCTATATTTGGTGTTACTAGAGTTGCACCTGCACCAATGGTAGAAATAATGGGTGGAGTATCAGTAAGAACTGCACCTGCTGCTGAATGATCGAAGGTAGAACTATCTCAGATGTCAAAAGATGGAGATGACAAATTAGGGATTGACCTTGAGGAACAAAGAACATCTCTAGAAGCACCTTGAGGGTCATCAAAAATAATTTTGGAAGGAGAGGTAGCTCCAAAAGAGGGAACACTGATTGGAGAAATAGGTGAAGGAGTTATAACAAGTGAGCTAGGTGGGGAAGAAGAAATTCCCATTTCTGGCTATACACTTCCTTATGGAGATAGAGTTTCCTTTTCTTGTTGATTTTTGGGCCTATCATTAATCTCCATTTGCTCCACTATTGGTTCTCCAATGCTTTACTTTTCAACCTCCATATCTATTGTTCCTGGCTCTTTTTCTACAACTTGTGACTTCTATGTCATGAAGATGATCCTAGGCTTATGTGGCCTATCAAAAGTAGGGACATCACTTTTATTCTTCATCTTATTTTCTACCCTTCTCCTTGTTTCTTCTTAAAATTTAGCTTTTGATCCTATGATGAAATCTTTCAAGGTGATTCCCTTATTTGCTAACCAATCATTGTTGTTTGCCAATATTGGTTCAAAACTTTTCCTCAAAGAAGTCAACTCCTTCTGAGACTATTAGATTGGGGGAAGAGGGGTATTAATGATCTGTTGAACATGGTATCTATTTTTGATAAAATCCCCATCATCCACTAGATTCTCAAGGATATCAACGAGTCCCAGATACGATATCAACGAGTCCCAGATACTCTATCTTCTTGAGAGATAATCTACTATAGTCCATCTTTCTAATGTATTCTTCTATTCTCAAATCAACCCAAACATATTCAATCATAGGCTCATGAAACTGGGTCTTCCTCTTGATTATATCCTTTACACCTTTGTAGTCAAAGTTTGGTATTCTTTTGAAATGCTTCATGGTTACAAGTTACATTTCAATCTCCATAACTCTAGCTTTTCTAGTAGTTAATATTGAGAACCTACCAATTTTAATTAGGAATCTAAAACTGGGTTTCTTGAGTTCCATCTGTTTATTATGTATGATGATTATTTGCCTACATAGCTCCATCAAGACCAATTTGTCTAAAGGGAATCTTGGGAGCATATAAGGATGACCTTGTAAAAATCCAACTCACAAATAAGAAAAAGAAAGGAACTGTAAGAACATACATCCAAAGTCATTCACAACTATCTAGGCTTTGTCTGACACTCTTTTCTATTTTAATCAGGGATCAAAGAGACACAAAAATACTATGAAAAAGCATCATTTACCCTTCTAAAATGATGGATATAACCCTTTAATGTTAATTGAGGGTAATATTGATATACCAAGTTTACTCTCCTCTCTCCTTCTGATGTTAAACCTAGGAAGGTTCTCATTGATGCCACAATATACACCAGATATGATGCCATGTAGAATTTGGAGGTAGTGGATACTTTCATCAATTTCTCATGTAGAGCATTGTTGATTTTTTATCCCCAAAAAAAAACTTGTTTACCTTTGAGAATTATCTTAATAAAGGGGTACATCTACTCGTGAAATAGTGAGGAAGAAGGTAAACCTCTTACCCTGATGAGAAGGGTGATTAGGTCACCAACTTCTTCTATGAAATCACACTTAGAAAGCTTCGTGGCCATCTTGACAAGTTTGCCCTTGGAGTCTTGAGCCATCTATTATTTATTACTTTTTCACTCTTTTAGGATATTTGTCATATTCCCTTTGTGCTTCAATGAAATCAAGTTTTAATACTTCAGTATCATGAGGGCACATGAACACCTTGTCAATGAATTCAAAGTCCAGTTTGATCACCACATTACCACTAGCATCTAACATAGCCTTGGTATCCTTATTGTAGAACTTAGTGCACTAGAGAATTAACTTAGTGTTGTGAGTGGCTACAAGGAAAGAGGAGACTAGATGAATATTACTCTTAATTATCTTCTTCATTTCATGGCTGGGATTGCTTGATTTGGTTCTTTCCACAAACTCATCCATATCTATGTGACCAATCTCTGTATCCCTAATGTCATCTACATTAGAAGTAACTAAGGTGATTGGAAAAACACCTTGATACTTGTACTTCATCATCTTCAACTTTTTTAGAGAAACCTCAGTCATCTAGAAGGGATTTTGTCAAATGGATATTGATGAAGAAGAATCCTTGAGAGAAACTGCAACAAGAATCATGATCATGCAATCAGGGAAAAAGTGGACAATTTGGGAAAACTACATGTTGGTGATCACAACCATAGGAATGTGCTTGAAAGGGCTAAGGTGTGATTAGGCCATAAAGTCAAAGGGAAGTGGGCTTGGAAAAACAAAATTTTGAAATTTTCTAGAGTTGAGATTTTTAAGAGAATGTATGCAGGGGCGGTAAAAATTGTCACCCTTGCATGAGAGGGAAAAAAAGTTTGTGCAGGGGCAGCAAAAATTGCCACCCTTGCATGTGAACTTGGTGTAAGGGTGGAATTTTTTTTTTCCCCAACACATGTGTAGGAAACCTATGTAAGGGTGATGAAAATTGCCACCCTTGCACAAATGGCAAAGGGTGGTGTGATGGTGGTGATTTTTGCCACTATTACACTGGTTCATCAATATTGTGTAAAGGTGGTAAAAATCACTGCCATTACACTAGTTAATGGTTATTTGGATATTTTTTGGGTTTTATGCTTAGAACACCTCCTCGAGGAAGAGAGGGAGGAGGAGAAAGGAAAAACAATAATAAAAAGAGAAAGCCTAACATGAAGGAAAGAGAAAAAACAAAAAACAAAAAATAAAAAATAAAACAAAAACCTAGAAATAAAAGAGAAGAACGTAAAAACCTATCTGTAAAATCAAAATCCCATGCTTGAAGCTATTAAAATCATGATCCTACTCATTCACACAGTCAATTGGATGCAGGGAGGAAGAGTAGATAAGATGGAATGTTTCAAATGAGGCTCAAATCAGCATTAAAAAGGTTGAAAACTGATGCCAACCACTCAATATGTGTGGCCATAAATGCTGCATGTAAAAATTGAGATCATGTAGGGGTGGTAAAAATTACTGCCTTTACATGTAAGGTGGAAGAAAGATGCAAGAGTGGCAAAATTCACCGCTCTTGCATGAGGAGTGCAAGGGTGGAAATTTTTGCCTCTCTTGCATGGAAATATGTAAGGGTGATGAAAATCACTGCCTTTACATCTAAACACCAACAAAATGCAAGGGCATCAAAAAATTCCACTCTTGCATGTAAATTAAAAACAACATGTAAGGGTGGCATTTTTTGCCACCTTTGCATGTAAACTAAAAATATTAACTCTTAAAAATTTATCAAAAAACCTAACATTCTGATTTCATCAAGACCATAATGAATTTCATATTTCTTGAGAAATCATAAAGAGGGAAAGTCATGAACTTTTTAGGGAGTTAGTCGACTATGTTCAAGATCAAGAGAAGCTTGTCTCGAATAATGAACTTAGAGTAAAATGGACAAGTTTCATAGGGGTTGCTCCAAAAATAAGCATAGCTAATTTTGGGAATAACAACTAGCTCCTATTGGGGAACTTCCATCGATCAAACCTTGAAACAATTGATGGGAGTAGAAACTAGTCTCTAAGTGTCTTCATCTAGACCATTGGGCCATGGAGTCAAGCCAAGAAAGAAAAATACATAAAAAACCAAACAAAAATAACTAACATAAGACTAAAAATGTACAAATGAACTCATCTAATACTTCAAGGGTTAAAGTGCTTTAGATGTTGCCCACTATGAGGTAGTGAGAATGGTGTTCCATCTAGATATCCTAATAAGAAGCTATTCCACCACAAACCTGATGAATGGTAAATGGACCTCTCCAAAAAGAATCAAATTTGTCGTGCATTCCTTATAGTTCTCTCCTCTTGTCCCATAACAAGACTTGATATCCAATTTGAAAATCATGAATCCTTGCTCTTTTGTCAAAGAGTTTTTTTACCTAATTTTGATTTGTAGTAATCTGGTCCACTACCGTGGTTCATTGTTCATATAGTTTGGTTAGGCACATGATCCTTTTGTCAATAAAATTTTCAAAATTTTAATCTTTAATTGCCTTTTCCAACTTTAGTGTTGGTAGTTCTAGGGTGATTGGTATCTCCACATTCAAACCATACATAATTTGAAATGGTGACATACCTGTTGCCCTCTTAGGTGTAATCCTGTTTGCCCACAAAACATTGAATAATGCTTTATGCCAAGTTCTCTGATTATCATCTACCGGTTTCCTAATAATAGTAACTAGATTTTTGTTGCTTGATTCCACTTGACCATTTCCTTGTGGATAACAGTCAAAGGAGTGGGAAAGAAAAATTCCATAATTGTAGCAAAACTTAGTAACCTCATGAGAAGAGAAACAAGAAGCATTATTTGTTACAATCTTAGTTGGGACCCAAAATTGAGAGATGATATTTTCTTTAAGGAAATTAAATACCATTTTTGAAGTAGCATACTTAGTTGGAATGGATTCCACCCATTTAATAAAATAGTCTATTGCGGTGAGAACATAGTCATGTCCATCACTTGAAGACAGGTTCACAGCACCAATGAAATCAATACCCTATTGTTGAAATGGTTCTTCAATCACTACTGGCTTGAGGGGTAATGTGGCCAATTTAAGTTTCCCAATGAACTGTTGACATAACTCACACCTACGTACCCAAGTGTATGCATCTTAAAACAATATAGGCCAGTAGTATATATCTCATAAAATCTTGTGAGCCATCACTAGTGCAGAAAAATGTCCTCCATAAACCAAATTATGGAAGGACTCTAAAAGTTTACTTTGTTGAACCTTATTGATGTATTGAAGAAACACCCCATCAAAGCTTCTTTTGTACAAACCATTATCCTATAACATGTAGCTATCACCCTTCAACTTGACATTCTATTTTTCTTTGTAAGACAGATGGGTGGGGCACTCATCATAGGTAAGAAAATGAGCGATATTGGAATACCACTCATCAGTAGTAGTGATGAAGAGAACTGTAGGCATGTCTTTGACCTTGATTCATTCATGTCCTATTTCCTTTGGTATTTTATCAACAATCAGTTGGCAGAGACTTTTTCCCCACATGAGCTTGGTAGGTTTGATATCAAGATCAAACTCTTGAATCCTAGCAATCTAATTGCCCCTTTTAGTGCCAAACTCTTTTTGAGTTAGAATGGACTTCACTATTGTATCAAGCACTAGAACAATAATATGTGAATTTAGGATATAGAATCTAAAATGCTTTACTATCTTAACCATGGCATAAGCATGCTCCTCCATGTTCAAATATTTCAATTCATGAGATTTGAGAGGAAAAATCATAAATGATATGGGAGATTCCACACCTTTGTTTTGTTGGACCAAAATGGCTAGAAGTGTATGCTCAAAAGTGTAACTATATACTACGAAGTCTTTGGTGTAATCTGGGAAAACTAGGATTGGGGCATGGGTGATTACTTTTTTGATATCTTCAAATGCTAACTTGCTTTCTGTAGTCCAACAAAAAGTGGCTTTACCCTTCATCATTTTGATAATGTGGTGAGTCTTCTCTATGAATTCTAGAATGAATCTCTATAGAAAATTCACCTTTCCAAAGAAAGAATGAACTATAGTCTTACTAACAAGAAGAGTAAGATTTTGGATAGATTTTACTCTTTTGGAGTCAATTTTTATGCCTTCTCAGGATACAGTATGACCGAGAATTTTATCTTTTGTAACCCCAAAAATTGACTTCTTGGGATTAATAGAAATACCATTTTGCCAACAGTGTTCCAACACTTATTATAAATGATGCAAATGATCAGGACAATGTTTAGAAAAAATGGTCAAGTCATCAAGATATATTACAATAAACTTTCCTATTATGCCTCTGAAGGCAAGATCTATTGCTCTATAAAAGGTGACACTAGCATTGATCAGACCAAAAGGCATTCAACGATATGTAAAAGTGCCCCACAGTGTAGTGAAAGTGGTTTTATATTGGTCTATTTCATTGACTTCCACTTGATTATACCTAGAAAAACCATTTAACATTGATAACATTTTTGAACCACTCACTGTTTGCAACACTTGATCCATAATGGGTAAGGGATTGTTATCTTTTAAAGAAGATTGATTTAAGTTTCTAAAATCAACACAAATACAAATTTCTCCGTTCTTTTTTCTCACTGGGACTATGTTAGCAATCCATGTGGAATGATGGATTGGAAAAATAATTCTTGCATTCAACATTTTTTGGATCTCAGAAAGGATAGTACTTGATATTTTGGGGTTGTATTGCCTTTGCTTCTGCTTGTGAGGTAATGACCCAACTTTAATAAGAATTTCATGCCAAATTTCTTTAGGTCTGAGGGACTTTAGATCATCATAAGAATATGCCAAAACATCAATGTAATGGTGAAGAAAAGCAACAAATTTGAGCTTTTCATCAGAAGTGCAACAATTCCTAATGTTTACCATTTTGGGATTTTTTATTGTACTCAAATTTACTTGATCAAATTTCTTAGAGGAACTTGAATCCATTTATTACTACTTGACATGCCTATCATGCTTATCAAATAACTCTTCAATAAAAACCAAACCTTTTGGAATTTTATTCCCTTTGAGTTGAAGAAACTCTTCACTAGTTTTTAAATTTATTTTGAAAACTGATTCCCATGGTGGAGATTCGCTACCTTCAAAATAAAGCTCCTCAAAGGTGTTCATATTTTTTTAAAAAATAATGATTTTATTATCATCATTAAACACCTGATAATGATCAGCATTATTAGGTACACTTAGTCAAAAGACCAACTCAATAGTGTACTTGTCCCCTTTGAAATGCTTATAGGGAAGCATGAGGGTTGCAGAGACAACTAATGAATTTGCACGATCATTGAATTCTCTTAGCACAATAGAAATATTGAAAGTATCAAAACTTTTAATACAATCTCATACAATATTGTGATAATGTCACAATCTTTCATTTTTGGTTTGGTACATGTTCCTTACTTGACAAACCACTAGTTCAACATCTCCCTGAGTATGAAGAATCTTAATACCTTTAGCATGAACAACTTTCAATCCAAGAAGTAAAGATTCATACTCAGTGGTGTTGTTGGTATTATTGAATCAAAACTTATATGAATAAGGAAAAATTTCTCTTTGAGGGGATATCAAGACAATTCTAGCTCCAGAACTGATAGAAGAGCAACTGCCATCAAATTCTAGAATCCAGACATCATTAGAATTTAGTCTTTTTAAAGATTTCTCTTCATTACTAAGAGAATATCCTTTGTTATCTGATCTTTTCTCTAATAATTCTTTTGATTTCCTATCTAAATTGTTTGAATTATCACTTAAAGAACTTTTGTTTGATGAGCTAAAAACATCTTCAGTGGTCAAAAAATAGTTATCCATTCCTGATGATTTAAATAAAATTTGAGCTTTAGGGTCTGATGTTTGGGTGAAAATATATTTTGACTCTTTCTCAGGAAGTAATTTTTTCATGATGCCTTTAACAGGTATCCTTGATTTAGATAGATCCATATTCAACTCTCCACCTACATCCTTGTGAAAATTTCATGTGAGTAGGATGCCATAGGAAGCTGGAACATCAACCACCAAGACTGTCATTTTGATTATTTAATCAAAAAAAAGATGTAAATGTAAACTAGGCATCTTTGATTTGACCGAAGAGTGGTACTTGCTTGTTTTCCATGGAGAATCATCTCCCAAAAGTCTTAGTTAAGGTAAGGCCAAGAGAATCTGTTACCTTGGCAAGCATAACATTATCAGAGGCTCTAGAGTCTATTATATAGTTGCTCAATTTGTGACCATTTATCAAAAAGGAAACATAGAAAGGTTCTATTTCCTCAGGAGCAATAGGAGGAATAGCGACAAAATTATTCTGAGTGGATTTGTTCTTTGAGGAATCAGGAGTCATCTTTGGAAAATCTTGTCTTGTAGGGATAGTTTTATTTTTTATGTATTCAGCCAACCTATCAAACTATTCAAGATTAGCTCACATGTACTCAACTTCGATCTTAGTGTTTCTAGCATGATCAATTATATTAAATAATTGGAATGAACTAGAAATAGAAGAAGAAAGTACATCATCTTGATCTTTTTTAGGTGTGGCACTAGTCTGAGAAATAGAAGTAGAGGGTACAAGATGGTTTGAGGTACTTACTTTCTTATTGGTCACTGGGTCCTTTGATTGGAAAGGCAATGAAGTCCCCCATTTAGCAATTGAGACTACTAGCTGAGGTTCTTCTCCCACCTTTCCTTTATCAACTTGTTGAGTCGACTAATTTTGGGACCTAGTAAAGATAGCTTATGATCCATCAAACACTTCTCCTTTTTTCTTAGCTTCATCTTGGTATTATAGAAAATTGATATTGGAGTCACCAGCTAATTATTATTCTCCTTTTGAAAAGAGATTAACATCATCTTCTTGGTCCAAATCAGGTTGGAAAGAGAGATCATATTTGGTTTTGTGATAACTGACTATTGAGTTGAAAGGTGCTGCTTCAATGGTGAGCTTCCCTTGTGTAGAAGGAAGACAGTTGGATTGTCCTTGGTTTTTAGTAATTCTACCTTGATATGAATGATTGGGAAATGTCCTTATTAGCATATCTCAATAAGGAGGAGCAGACATACCTTGTGACATTTGCCTTTTCAAAGCTAGCAATTCATTTACCAACTTTTGCACCATAGGATCTATGGTGCTCGTGGAAGAACTTTCAACAGATGAGGAAAATTTATTTTTATCTGAATCTTTCCTAATATTACCTACCAAGATAAGATCATCTTCAACCTTAGTATCCAAATTTTGGCTACAAAAATATATATAGGACCGGCCCACCTCAACAAAAAACTTACTTCAGGAAGTTGAGAGTTGATGAAAAAGCACTTAAGATTCTCTGGTGTTGATTGAGAAATTGTAGGAATTTTGTTCCTCAACTTATTGAATTTAGCAATGAAGTCTCACATAGGCTCATGGGGTTCCTTCTGCATTTGTGTAAGCTGAGCCAACAAGGCATGTGCATCTTCAGTGGGTTTGAACCTAGCCTCAAACTTAGCTTTGAGGGTGTTCCAATTAGTTATAGTTTGAGCTTAAAGGTGATAAAACCAATCCATGGATGCACCTTGAAAAGTTTCTAAAAATAGTCTCATTGCTATATCTTCATATTCCACATCTATCACACCACATGCTATGCAAAAAGTAGTAATATGTTTATCAAGATGCACTTTCCCATCACCATAGAATTTGGGAAAATTCTTTCTTAAACTATGAGGTAGTTCATGTAAAGGTGGGGTTAAATTGAGAGGACCAAAATAATTTCCCAAAGGACCTTGGGCTGCCATGATATGATGATTAAAGGGAGGGATAACAAATCTTGGTGGGGTAAGTATGGACAAAAATCTACTAGCACTAAGACTAGAAGCTTCATCTGGTATTGGAGATCTGATGTTGGTAGGAGGAAAACTCCTAGTACATTGAAGGCGAGATGGTGGAGGATAAATCTCAAAATTATTTTGTCGTACCAACTTGAATACAAGATCAACAATACCTTGAACTCTCTAGCTTCACGTGTATAGTGTTCTACCAGAGTGTAAAATGGAAAAAGGACTAGAAATTCTTTAATTTGAAGCTTGAGGCTTCAAAGTGTGTGTTTGTGTCCCCAATAGAGTCACCAAAAGTTGTTGGGTGAATATTTTGTCGTCAACTAACTAAAGGCAAAATAGGTATATCAACCACAGTATAATGAGATAAATCTCTCCTCTTAGCAAGGGGAGGCTCCCTATAAACTATAATATATTAATATAAATTGAAAATAGACTTAGGGGTGAGATCATACCATCCATCTTTCTTTTTTTAGAGATGATGTTCACAAAGCAAAGGAAAATTCCTATGTAATAACTGAAAGCAATCCTCTTCTTTCAGAAATGATGTCCAGTAAATAGTAGGAAAACTTCTTGGGTAGTAACTGGATCCACAAGAAACCCATGAAAGCATAAAGTCTTTCATTGCTTCTCTTACTAATTTAGGACTAACAAAACTATAGAATGAAGTGCAGCTCAAAGTCTCCACCAAAAACCGCAATAGAGTATAAGATCACAAAGGATAAAAGTAGTACAAAGCCTCTTTAATACCCTTTTTACTAAAACATAAGAAACATAAACTAAAGGTAATTATAGCAACACAAAGTCTTCATAATTAAATTCAGAACATATTCTAGGTAATTTTCACACACTCTGCTTATTTAATCAAATAGATGAGATATTATTGGGAAAAAGGACATAAGAACAATTTCCTAAATAACACAAGTTATTCCAATGCAAAGTTTGAAAAGTAACCCACTTTCTCATTCATTCAAGAAAATATGATTTATAATCTGAGATTAAAGTCTCAAAAGGCATCTCAATTTAGGCAAAGATTTTTTGCTTCTAATAACCAAAAGATATCCATTACAAAAGAGGCTCTCTTTATTTATATAGAGAAGCCTTGAAGATTTAGAAAAGACTTAAATATTCTGACCTAGTCAAAGATAGAAGTCTTTATTGACTTTGGACTTTCCATATTTTTACATGTAATTACACATGAAAAAAGTACATGTGCAAATGTCTAAAGTAGTTACAAAAATGCATGTGAAAAAAGGAAATTAAATCAAAGGAAAATTGATTCAATTTGTAGCTCCATCTTTCTTTACATGAGCATCATACATGGTGATAGCTGCTTGTATCCTGATACTGTCTGGAGTAACAATATTCTTGAAAATCATTTTCATTCTGACTATGCCATCTGTCATTGCTGTGACTGATTTTGCATGAATAGTTAACTTGGTTTTTAGATTATCCAGAGTTAACTGATTATCTAGTACATTGTCCACAGAGGCTACCGAGAATGGTTTATCTTCAAATTCCTTTTAGAACATACTTTTAAATTCCTGAACCATTTCTTCTGCTGAAAAGAATTGGTTATCTTACGATGTAAGCTTGCAAGGTAACTCCTCTAACTTATGTAACAAACTAATGTCACTTTGTTCACTAAGGTCCTTTGATGATTTGAGGTCACTGATTAATTCCTTAATCACCTGACTCCTATATAGCAATGCTTCTTTAGTCTCAGTATAAGAGTCTCTATCAACAATGATGCTAATTGATACTAGGGTGCTTATTTTCAACTTCTTCATATCCATCCACTTGTCAAGATACTTTTTTATGCTTTCAATATCTTGAGAAATGATATTGATAAGGTCATCTAGTTTTGCTCTCACTTTCTTCATCTTACTTGTCTTCTCAGACAAATCTATGAGCAAAGAAATTCCTTGTGTATGCATCTTGTCTAAGTACTTTTGAATTACTTTTCCCTTGAGATAGGTCCTTTTTGCTTTTTGAATCATAGGGTTGTCAATGGAGATAGCCTCTAGAGTTATTTTTTTTGGAGTGAAAGTTATTCTCCTTATTACCATAGTCAACTGTTCCACCATCACTTTTAAATGGTCCTTCATTTCTCATTCTCTATCAAAATTCTGAACCAAGATATCCATAACTGACTACATATCGCTCTTAGTGCTTTCATGAGTTATCTTTCCTAACTCAATTCAAGAGATAGAGTAGTCATTTACATCAAATTTTTCAAGAGTTACATCTTGTGGAGGTTTTGCTATTTTCAAAAAATTTGTACCCTTTATCCTCAATCATCTTTGAAAGAATTTTTGGATTTTTGGGAGTCTTGACTTTGGCTGGCACCATTTTATTGAAATCAAAGTCATCTGGGGAGATGGCCTATTTTTTCCTTTTGGGTGTATAAGTTGACAACCAAGGTGGGAGGGTAGAAGTAATTACATTAGTATCAATCTCCATAGTTGGTGTTATTGGAGTTACACCTACACCTATGGTGGAAACAATGGGTGGAGTATCAATAAGAATTACACTTGCTGCTGAATGATCAAAGGTAGAACTATCTCTAATATTAAAAGATGGAGATGACATACTAGGGATTGACCTTGAAGAATGAAGAACATCTCCAAAAGTGCCTTGAGGGTTGTCAAAAATAATTTTGGAAGGAGAGGCAGCTCCAAAAGATGGAGCACTGATTAGAGAAATAGGTGGAGTTACAACATGTGAGCTAGGTGGGGAAGAAGAAATTCCCATTTTTGGCTATACACTTACTTGTAGAGATAGAGTTTCCTTTTATTATTGATCTGTGGTCCTATCTTTAGTCTCTATTTTCTCCACTATTGGTTCTCTACTGCTTTGCTTTTCAACCTCCATATATGTTATTTCAAGTTCTTTTTCTACAACTTGTGACTTTTTTGTCATGAAGATGATCCTAGGCTTATGTGGCCTATCAGAAGTAGGGACATCACTTTTATTTTTCATCATATTTTTTACCCTTCTCCTTGTTTCCTCTTGAAATTTAGCTTCTGATCCTGTGATGAACTCTTTCAAGGTGATTCTGTTATTCTCTAACCAATCATTGGTGTTTGCCAGTATTGGTTCAAACCTTTTCCTCAAAGAAGTCAACTCCTTCTAAGACCATTGGATTGGGGGAAGAGGGGTATTAGAAATATATTTAGTTGATCAAATCCCCATTATCCACTAGATTCTCAAGAATATCAGCAAGTCCTAGATACTCTATTTGCTTGAGAGATAATCTACTATAGTCCATATTTTTGATGTCATATGTTGTCCTCAAATCAGCCCAAACGTCTTCAATCATAAGCTCGTGAAATTGGGTCTTCCTCCTGATTATATCCTTTACACCTCTGTAGTCAAAGTTTGGTCTCCTTTTGAAATGCTTCATTGTCATGAGTTGAATTTCAATCTCCATAACTCTATCTTTTCTAGTGGTCAATACTAAGAACCTACCAATTTCAATCAGGAACCTGAAATTAGGTTTCTTGAGTTCCATTTACTTATTGTGTACAATGATTATTTGCCTACACAACTCCATCAAGACCAATTTATCTAAAGGGAATCTTGGGAACATATAAGGATGACCTTGGAAAAAGCTAACCCCTAGATAATAAAAAAGGGGAATTGCAAGAACATACATCTAAATTTGTTCACAACTGTCCAAGCTTGATTTGACACTTTATTTTGTTCTAATCAGGGATCAAAGAGACACAAAAATACTATGAATAAATCATCATTTACCCTTCTAAAATGATGGATAGAACCCTTAAAATTTAACTAAAGGTAATATTAATATATTAGGTTTACTCTCCTCTCTCCTTTTGATGCTAAACCTAGGAAGGTTCTCATTGACATCGTAATATACACCAGGAATGACATCATGTAGAATTTGGAGGTAGTGGATAATTTCATCAATTACTCATATAGAGCATTGCTGATTTGTTCTCCCTAGAAAATAACGTGTTTGCCTTGGAGAATTATATTAATAAAGGGGTACATCCACTCATGAAATAGTGAGGAAGAAGGTAAACCTCTTACCCTATTGAGAAGGGTGATCAGGTCACCGACTTCTATGAAATCACTCCTTGGAAAGCTTCATGGCCATCTAGACAAGTTCTCCCTTAAAGTCTTGAGCCATCTATTATTGATTACTTTCTTTGTTATCTTTGTTATATTCCCTTTGTACTTTAATGAAGTCAAGTTTTAATACTTCAGTAGCGGGAGAGCACATGAACACCTTGTTGATGAATTCAGAGTCTAGTCTGATCACCACATTACCACTAGCATCTAACATAGCCCTGGTATCCTTATTGTAGAACTGAGCACACTAGAGAATGAACTCAATGTTGTGAGTGGCTACAAGGAAAGAGGAGACTAGATGAATATTGCTCTTGATTATCTTCTTCATTTCATGGCTGGGATTGCTTGATTTGGTTCTTTCCATGAACTCAGCCATATCCACATGACCAATCTCTGTATCCCTAATGTTGTCAATATTAGAAGTAATTGAGGTGATTAGAAAAACACCTTGATACTTGTACTTCATCATCTTAAATTATCTTGGAGAAACCTTAGTCATCTGGAAGGGCTTTTGTCAAATAGATATTGATGAAGAAGGATCCTTGAGAGAAACTCAAACAAGAATCATGATCATGCAATTAGGGGAAAAATGGGTAATCTAGAAAAAATACATGTTGGTGATCATCACCATAGGAATGCACTTGAAAGGGCTAAGGTGTGAATAGAATAGAAATTCAAAGGGAAGCAGGCACAGAAAAATAAAATTTCAAAATTTCCTAGAGTTGGGATTTTTGAGAGAATGTATACAGGGGTAGTAAAAATTACCACCCTTACATGTGAGGGAAAAAATGTTTGTGCAGGGGTGGAAAATTTTTTTGCCCTTGCATGTGAACTTGGTGTAGGGGTGGAAAAAATCAATGCCCTAGTATATGGGTGGAAAACCTGTGTAAGGGTAGCAAAAATTGCCACCCTTACACAAATGGGAAAGGATGGTGTGATGGCAGCAATTTTCAATGCTATTACACTAGTTCATTGGTATTGTGTAAAGGTGGTGAAGATCACTGCCATTACACTAGTTAATGGTTATTTGGATGTTTTTTGGGTTTTACGCTTAAAATGCCTCATCAGGTAAGAGAGGGAGGAGGAGAAAGGAAAAATAATAAGAAAAAGAGAAAGCCTAACATGAAGGAAAGAGAAAATAAAAAACAAAACAAAAACCTAAAAATAAAAGAGAAGAACACAAAACCCTACCTGGAAAATCAAAATCCCATGCTTGAAGAAAGAAAAATCATGATCCCATTCATTTGTGTAGTCGAATGGATGCAAGGAGGAAGACCAGACAAGATGGAATGAATAAAATGAGGCTCAAATCAGCATTAAAAAGGTTAAAAATTGATGCCAACCACCTAGCATGTATGGCCATAAATGCCACTTGAAAAAACTAAGATCATGCAGGGGTGGCAAAAATTGCTACCTCTACCTGTAAGGTGGAAGAAAGACACAAGAGTGATAAAATTTGCTGCTCCTACATGAGGAGTATAAGGGTGGTGATTTTCATTTCTCTTGCATGGAAATATGTAAGGGCAGCAAAAATCACCACCTTTACATCTAAGCACCAACAAAATGCAAGGGTGACAAAAAATGCCACTCTTGCATGTAAACAAAAAATAACATGTAAGGGTGGCATTGTTTGCTGCCTTTGCATGTAAATGAAAAACACTAACTCCTAAAAATTTATCAAAAAACTTGACGTTCTGATTACATCAAGACCATAACAAATTTCACATTTCTTGAGAAATCGTAACGAGGGAAAGTCATGAACTTTTTAGGGAGTTATTCGACTATGCTTGAGATCAAGAGAAGTTTGTCTCGAATGACAAACTTAGAGTGAAATGGACAAGTTTCATAGGGGTTGTCCCAAAAATGAGCATAGCTTATTTTGGGAACAACATTAATGACATCAAAAGTTAATATAAATAATAAATTTATGATTTTACCATGTGGATTTTTTAGAATACATCCTACCCCAACTCCTTGGAGACATTTTACACCATCAAAGTGAAGGTTATGGGTGTCTTCATGAAAATAAATGGTAACTTGATGTGGTTATTTGATAACTACTTTAGTTTTAGTAGCATCAAGAGTGATATTGGTATCTTCTTAATTATTTACTTCTATATTAGCATTGAAATTATGAAAATAATATTTGAGAGAGATATCTTGGTTAAAACCTTAAATAGAAAGAATGTTGTCATTATAAATATTATCTTGAAGGTGAGTTGTGACTAGTAAATGTGCCACTACAAGTTGGTTGATGATGACTTGTAATTTTATAGATTTTTTTGTAACAATGCGAAGATCAAAATCTATCAATAGGACCATCTATTTGCTAATTCTATCTCGAGGAAAGAATGTTTTAGAGAAGAAATGAAGTGGATCAGAATGAACAATGACATAAGTAGTTTGGTAGAAAATATAATGATGGAGATTTTCAACTATGAAATATATAACAAGTCAATCATGTTCCACTTTGGTATAACACTTTTCATAAGAAATGAGTCCATGATTGATGTAATAGATAGTGTACTCTCAACCAATATCATCTTGTAGGCTAAGCTTTACCCCAATTGATATGGGGGTAGAGGAGATATATAATATTAAGGGATAATCATTTGAAGGAAGCTAAAGAGTAAGAGGATAGATCAAATATTTCTTCATACTATTAAATGATGTTTGACATGAATCTATCCATTTTAGAGTAATTACCTTTTTTGAGAAGGGAAATGATGTTAGCATAGGTTCTTGGAAATACTCCATAACATGATAATTATAGGGATAGATTACATAGTGGAGTGTACAAATAGGCACATAAGAGACTAAATAACATCTATGATAAACAAATATGCACATGAGAGCACAAAGAAAACAAATGCTAATAAAAGACAAAACATAAGTAGCATATCATTTAATTACATATTAAAGTAAAATATAGTGATCATTGTGAATTAACCATTTAAATAAAATTAGGAAAATCATAACAAAATGATTCTATTAATTTCTATCAACACATTAGAACCATATTTTATTATATCAAAGGGTTGTATATAGTCTTTTACAATCTAATGTCTCTTCACATTTTAGCCTTTTGAGATACCAAAAGAAAGAGTCTTCACATTATTTTATTGCCTAATTAGGCTTACAAGACAAAATACATACAAAAATTATATAAAATACAAAATCATATAACTTTATACAAGTGTCCTATTACACTTCATAATTTTACCATGCTCCATTCTTCATCTAACACTTTCTTAGACTTAAATATTTATCTCATCCCAAGATAAAGTCACAAGCTAATTTAAAATTAGCTAAGAAGATAATCCATAAAAAAATTACAGTTGTCATTCCAAGTGCCATTTAAAGGTTTTCATCCTTTTCACACTATGTATCCATCCTTTTAGTTTTTCAACTAAGTATCATACTAGCCTACTGCCCTTTTGAGTTTTTAATAGGCTAGCATAACCAAGTGGCTACCCTTTATAGGTTTTCAACCATTCTGACCCCATTCCTAATGTTTAAACTATCTTATATAAAATTGAAATATTCTTGAAGTCACAAAAAATAAGTGCATATTACTTAATACTACAATAAAGGAGGTGCTTGATTAAGTGGTTGTGAAGGTTATTGTGTTTGGCCATCTACTGACCCACTAGATTCTGATGTATCTAATGTCAGAGGTAGTTGTTGAGGCTGTGCCTTTGTATCCAACTTCATGTCCTATATGATTTATTAGAGTTATTATAGAGGAATAAAATGGGGCTCATCTATTATTTGGGCAATAGCTGACCAACTTAAGATAAATCCTACTTTAACATTTTCTAATCTATGATCACTTTGCATACTATGGTAAGTAGAATGTGTAGTGGTACCTAGATCATCATCATATTTTATAAATCATCATCATCTACAATTTTGAACAATGTTTTAGCACTAGATAAATTCAACTAAATATCCAAGATGAGCTCATCCAATCTATCTGTTATCCTTTTGGATTGGATGGTTACAAAAGTGTTGTTAATTATTTCATTATACCATACTTGCAACTTTTGTATGATAACATCCCTAAAATATAAAAATTGTCTAAGTGTGCTACTTATCTTTTCTATAATTGTAATTTGATCCTCCAATATAGCTTTAGCTTTATCTATAATGGTAAATTTAGGTTTCAAAATAGTTAAGGATTGTTAAATATATTATCTCCAATTTATCATGCCCTAGGGCATCTATTTAGCCTACCTCATAGTGATGTCTAGGACCTGATCATATTAATTAAGGAGTTCACATATGACTTTTGTTTTAGTTCTGATAGCTTACCCTTATGTATGCAATGCCAATACTTTCTGTATGTAGCTCCCCAATTCTTTGTAAGATCATTCAATAGAGTAGTGAATTGCTTATCTTTTGACATGACTTGATCACCCAATATTTGCATAACTAAGGTGGGATAAGAATTATTGATTAATGTCCATGAATTTTCTAGCCACTCTTCTAATCTAACCTTTTTTTCTCATAGCCTCAAGACTTACTACTCCAAATTTGAGTCCTTTTGTGCAATTGATTCTTGAAAGGTGACTTATCCTCCAATATATTTTTATAGTGTTATTTGGGTCACATCTAATGATGTTTCCATCACAATGGTGGCAAGTGCCATGAATTTGGTCACAAGTGTCATAGGAACAAGTGTCAATTGAGAAAAAAAAGCAAGAAAGTAGTTTTCTACATTGATGTAGTAGGGACATCCCATAGCCATTGGGTAGAGATCTATGATGATTCTTCTATAGTCTTTGTGTGAGATGTGGTTGTTGTTTGTGCCTATTCTTCTATGTCTTTGTGCTCCTTAGCTTTGGTCTCTACTTTAATCTTGGCCTTAATGTCAAATTTAGCTTGCACTTTAGCTCCCTCTTCATCCTTTACCTTAGAATCAACTTAAAATTTGGCTTTAGCATCTACCTTAGCCTTATATTTGGCTTTAGCTTTAACTTTAATTTTGTCTTGGGTTACTTATGTTTCTATTGCACATGTGAGATATTCTTTAGCAGCCTTTGCTTGATCTTATTTATCCTTATATTTTTGTTGTGTAGCTTTCACCTCTTATTGTCATCATTGGGATTCCTCCTATTCTTTATTATTTGACTTTACTTCTTCATCCTAATTATGCACAATTTTTGCTTCTTTAAATTTCTTCCTTATAGATTCAACTTTTTAGGCTTGGCTCTACACATTCTCTACTTCTTGATCCTTCCTTTGTATTTTAGTGTCTATGTCTTACTAATTTTATTATTGACACTACATAGATTATTGTTGTGTCTCTTATACCACTACTGGTTGTGTTTTTTTAATTTTTTATTGCTCCTTTATTCTTCCTTTGACCCTTCAGGGTCAGGTTTGTCTAGTGTAGTTTGTTATTCAACTACTACCTCAAGCATAGTTGTATCTATAGGTTCCTCATCACCTTTAATGTTATGAAATTGATGTCTGATTCAATATGATTAGGTGATTATGATTCACTCAGATGACCTTTATGTACTAATTTATTTTTACTATATTTAGCTAGAGGCATGAGAGTCTACTTTAACTTCTTTAGCACCTGAGGCTAAGGCTATTATTGTGATTTTTGAGAGTATTATACACCACTTTATCTACAAGTTCACCAAAAGACACCATCCTTTCTCACATAGTTTGTGATAGTTTTGTAGAAGTGTATTTGTGTGGTCATCAGAACAAGATTAGTGTAAGCCTACCTTCTTTAGATAAATCCACCATCTGTGTAGTTGAGGATCCTACATCTGACTATGTTGAGAATATATCAACTTTTAACTTACTTCTAGTTTTTTCTTATCCTATAATATCAATAAGAATAGAAGGAAGTGGTTAAGTAATATTAACCCAAAGGTTTTTTCTTACATGATTGTTCACTTGGAAAGTGTGCACTACTTTTTAAAAGAACCCTTTCTCTTCCTCTTTATTTTACACCTCTTTTTTGATATCTTCCAACATTGACTAGAGTACTTATTATTCTACCCCCAACTTAGGTAAATCATACTTAGCATCTATTCTTGGAACCATGAGATTATCAAGCTACAAATTTGTTTGATAAGTTTTTTTATTTGGTATTGGTGGCGAGACTCTACACATAGGTGCTTTTATCTTACCTTTATCTTATTGTGTTGAAGCTTGTGACTATGCTAGTTTAGATGGTTGAACATGTGGCTGCATTAGTTTCTAGGAGGGTGTTTGCTCCACTTTTGGTTATTGTACCTCTAGAGGAATGGCTTGAAATGGAGAAATTGAACTCATAGTTAAGGCTTTTTGACTATACACTTCAGCCTTTACTTTGACCATTGAAATGAAAAATGGCATCAGGGTCACAATTGGAGTAGCCAACTAATGAACTTTGATCTGAATGTCATTATGTAACTTGGTGACTAAAGTAAGTTATCCTAGATATTACATTACATCTTGTGTGATCTTGGGGTGTGTTTAGATAAAGGTTAGGGTTTATATCCATTATTTTTTAAATCCCCCCAATTTCTCATAATATTATATTATCTAGGTTCATACAATATTTTCAAAGGCATTACTGGGCCAAAAGTCTATAGTTTAATTAACTAGCCCTAGTAGAGATTTTAGCTACATAAAACCTAATAAAAGAACCAAAAATTGGTACTTAAATATTTTTGTGATTCCCATATGTACCTTTTATATGTTAGTGGTGAGATAAACTACCAAAAACTTAGGCCAATTAAATTCCTCATATAGCTTTGTCATGTGATAGGTAATATCAATTACACATTTATTTTCTTGATTTGATTACTTGGTGGTTTGTCATAATATTTTCATAATACATAGTACCATGATGCATAATGAAGAATCCTTAATTGATTTAATAGGTACTCCTTTCCCTACCCTTTTGGTATATTTTTCCTTGATATTCAAATCGATTGGTGGCATTGTATTCTTATAAGGGAGGAGAGATTTACCATGATTGGGAAGGCTGGTGACAAGTGCCATTGTGCGTGCAATAATCCAAATTGTGATATCTTGAGATAAATAAATAGCCCCTTGATTTTAGTATCTCAACAAAGTTATCATAACCTCATCTAACTACCCAAATGTAGGTATCTTAAACTATATTTCAGTTTTAGAGCCTCACAATAGATGTCAAAGTGTGAGGGCTCCTACTTGTGCTAATCTTTGAGTATCCTATGTAAAAAGAGTAATTTTAATTGCATATATAAAATTGAATGGATCCAAATCATTATACTTAATTTTTTGAATACCTAATTTAATCCTCATTTCCTCTTTTTTCACATCTAAGATCATAATCAATAACTAACCTCTCCCCATGGTTTGAGTGGTTGTCTAAAATGAATGATTTATTTTCTTAGTTGTGTTATGGTTTGAAATCCATTCATGATTAGGTATTGTGAAAGAAGATCATATAAGCCTCTTTTTATCTAAATTTTGTAATTTTTTAGGGTTGTCCATACCTCACTCTTATATATTTTTTGGCACCTATTTCATGTCATCACCTACTTTGAATGCATTGACTGCTTATGCATGAATGTTGCCTTTTCAATTAATATTAGTTGTTATAAGTTATTTTAAAATGGACATTTAGTTATTAGGATCTTTGGTTTACTTCTTTGGTAGTTATTATATGTGATTATGTCCTTTCATCAAATCAATTTTCCTTATGAATTGACTTATCTCTTTACTACCAAATCTACTTCAAAAATGATGAAATCTTTTTGAAACGTTGCATCACTAATGGTCTGACCTGACTATTGGCCTTCCATTAATCATACCTATCTTGTTAACACCTTCCTAAACTTAATTAAATTTTTTGATGTAGTTGCATCTAGTTGTCTTCTATGAGTTGTATTTGGAATGTGATCACACCTTGTGATGATAACTGCTTCTTGGTGGTTGTGATGTTTTAAATTACAATGAACACACTATACAAACCTTATAACCTAAGAAAATAAAATAAAAATAAACAAAATTAAATAAAATACTAAATACATGGTGCTACTCAACACCCACTCAAAATTTTAATTGAATGATAGAGATTAAAGATGATATGGCTTAAGCCTACAACCATTTATATGTCTTGGTAATATGGTATCCTATAGATATTTCAACACTATGGTACCCTATGGTGATAATTCATGAATGATATAGGGTATTTTCCATCTAATGTATAGATTTTTTGGTAATGATTTAAATCTAAACTCATAAAGTAATATTTTTTCTTTTAATAAAATTTCTTAGATCATAAGTTATGATCATGCCATGCTTTCTAACTATATTTATTAATCTATTGTATCCATTGTGTCCTTTGTTTATTTAGTTCCATATTTGTAAAATCCATCAACTATGACTTTAATTAATCCTAATCTCATGACCATCACAATTCAAAGACTAGAAATAATATTTTCCATAAGCATTCCTACCTCAAGGACATATACCAGTTGAAATGGAGTGAACTCTATAGATATCTTGTAATGTGTTTTATAGGCCCATAGAATAGAAAGAATTTGGTATTCCCAATAATACCTTTAAACATTATAAATTTTGGTTAACATCTCCCCCAATACTTTATTAGATGCTTCTACCTAGCCATTTGCCTATAAATGGTAAGCTATGATTTTATGGTGCAATATCATGAACTCCTCAGTGAGAGTCTTGATCATACTATTTAGGAAATGAATGCCTCTATCACTCACAAAATTAACTAGACATCCAAACCTCATGATGATGTTTTCATATAAAAATTTTGTAGTATCTTTCGCACCATAACTTGGAGTGGCAACATCTTCCACCTTTTTCATGAAATAATATATCTAATGTCACTGCACTTACTTAGAGGAGTTATAAGTCCAAAAAAATCAATTTCTCATTGTACAAAGGGTTGTTCTACAAACATGGGTACCAAAAGCATTTCATCATGTTGGTTTGGTTTTCCCATTCTTTGATAGATGTTACAGTGTTTAACAACTTTATGTGCATCATAAAATAATGTAGGCCACCAAAGACCACTCTATAGTATTTTCCTTCTAGTGGTTCTCATATCAAATGACATCCTATAATTCCTTGATGAGCCTCTTGGAAAATTTATGGTCACTCATGCTCCAAATCTACTCTACATAATACATCATATTTTCCAACCTTGTACAAGGATCCATTAATAAAGCTATATGGTATGGCTTGAGTAACCATTTATTTCTTATCCTACTCAGTGTAGTGCATATGAAAAGTTACTTGTTCTAAGAAATTTACAATGTCTTCCATATTATCAAGAACTACATAAGTTTTAAATAAATGCACATCTATGGATTCATATTTTATTTCCTCTGATTTATCCCCATTATGAAGTCTAATAAGGTGATCTAACCCCACATTATCTTGTCTTAGCTTAACATTAATTCAAAATTGAAATTCATAAAAAAGTATTAACCACCTTGATATACATCCTCCCAGCATTGGCTTATTTACCAGGTATCGTAATGCCTAGTGATCCATAAATAACTCAAAAGGAGTAGCCAATAAATAATGCCAATTTTTTTTTAAGTTAAACACCATGGATAGTGCTTCTCTTTTTATGGTCATGTAATTATTTTTTATAGCTGATAGTTTTTTACTAGTAAAATGTATCAGGTGGTCCAACCCACCTTCACCTAGCTATGCTAAAATAGATCCTATTGTGGTACCATAAGCATCCATATATACATGGAATGGCTTCTTCCAATCATGAAATAATAAGATTGGTGTTATTAAAAATATTTTATTTAACTCAATGAATGTTATTTGATATTCTAGTGTCAATTCAAATTTGGTATCCTTGCACAATATTTTCTCTATGGACATAGATATAGTTTCATACCCTTTTATAAAATTATGATAATATACTATATGAACAAGGAAGGCACACATTTTAGTTGAGTTAGTAGGAGGTGGAATTCCTACTATAATATAAATTTTAGTTGGGTCAGCCAAAATACTATTGTTACACACAACATGGCCCCACAAGACACCAAAAGGTGTAACTTTAAATTGAAAGCGATGCACAAATCTTGAAATCGCTCCAACATCAAATTTAGTTTTGACAAGTTTTATTTAAATAGAGAGAATACAAACCAATCATCTAAATAGACTTACAAAAAATAATGAATGAAATCTTTGAATGCATTTGCCATAACTCTAAAAAATAAAACTAGTACACTTTTAAAACCAAATAGCATTATCTTGTATGTAAATAATCCCCATTTGGTAGAAAAAGTGGTCTTAACCTAATCCTTAGAAATTAGAATTAAGTGATATCCACTAAAACCATTTATAAATGAATATACCTCATGCACATCCATGAATTCAAGGAATTCATCTATAAAAGGAATTGGAAATGGATCACTAACATAAGCATCATTGAGTGCATGGTAGTCCCCACACACCTAAATTTTTCCAATTTTATTATGTTGAATAACCATGGGAATCACCCACTCCATCTTTTCAATTGGATAAATGATTTAATCTTCTTACATTTGATCAAGTTTGGCCTTTAATTTTATCTTCATATTAGTATTTATCCTATAAGGTCAATTTTGATAGGGCATGCATACTCTTTTAGTTCTATGTGCATTTCTCCTAAACATGGATCTATGCCTTTTAAATCTAAGAATTTGATTAGAAACACATCTTGATAATCCCTTAATAGTTGAAAGAACTAAAAAATTTGCTCTTGTCCCTACTAATATCCCATTATTACAAAATTAGGGGCTACCTCTATCCCAATATTTCCTTTAATATTTTGTAAAGGTTCTTGATAAATTTATCATGATCTACTAGGCAAAGCTTTTTGCAAAATGTGCTTACCTTCATGGTACATAATGTTGATGTTGTGAAATTTTTCCTCTACCTATTTCTCTATGCTTTGCACTTGTTTAGGTTCATCTTCATGTTGTGTCTCAAAGAAACCTTCTAGATCGAGATCTTCATCACTATCACCATCACTTGATTCTATCAGATAATTGATTATTCCATTACATGGTTGAATAAGAAATTTTTATTTTTAGTTGGCTTTATAATTACATAGTGTAAGATCCAAGTCTTATGTAGCCTCTTGTTGAGATGATTCTTTATCTATAGTTGCTAAATATTTTCTCATCCATGACATAGAAAAAAATTAATTTTTTGCAAGGCATTATATACTAGTGGATTATCATATTTAAACATAAAAGTTTGAATGAAATCTTGTTAAAGTGAAGCCCAATGTTTGGTTTACCTTATATTATCTTGATGTATATACCAAGTTTTTGGTAGATGTGCTAAAGGTGTGGCTAAATATGTGCACCTAGTATCATGGTTCTAATCCTTATGTGGTCCATATATCCATGTAAAGATAGATGTGAAATTCTAGGCATCGACCTTCTTTAAGAAAAGGTCATTATGATTTGACACTAGCTAGTAGCTAAAACCTTGCATGCTACCTCCCACTATATTTTTGAGTTTTTGTGTGCTAATCACCATGTCATAATAGTTCCTTTCAGCACATATATGAGTGTGTTGACTCATTGGTCCACCTCTAATACATGGTGCTCAAGCCTCAATATGAATGGATTGAGATCCTTTATCACAAAGTATTGAGGTATCTAACACTCTATAGTGAACACCATGTGTAGAGGTCACAACTCATGATATCTATGAGATTAATTCAAGATGTGCACATCTAAGTCACCACTTATGGATGATGTAAAATCCCAAGTTAGAATAACTTATGGGGTTAATTAAGTATAGTCCATCATAGTTATACTAGTATTATATAATAAGTCTACTTGTGATCTTATCAGAGAGTGCATTGAAGGAAAAACACAATCTTTGATGTGAACCTACCTAACTAGAGACTTTGTTATAACAAGTTTGAATACTAGTCATTATTATTGATTCATAGTACTTGGTTTCTAATTTTTACAATATATAGACCACACCCCATTTTGCCTTTCATCTATACCTAATTTAAACCAACTATTATCCCCATAAGAATAAAGAGACTCTAGCTATTTTGGCATGATATACATATTTTTATCTAACTTATTTAGGGGTATGACCACTATTTTATCCTTTTGATGTGCTTATAACTAATTACACATATAATTGATGGTCATTTGGCCATCACAGGCCCATTTATAACCAATTAAAGTAGGGCAATGATTTTTAATTGTATTCATGTTGATGACCTTAAAATCCACTTGCAAACAGAGCTCAGCCACTTTAATTTCAACATATCCTCATCTATCAATGAGTAAGACTTTACCATAATCTTCTAAACTCAATGTTACTAGACTATAGCTCATAGTTGGTTAACCAATGGCTTCACATGTTGATCAGGGAATCATATTGATTGTGCTTCTAAAGTCAAATAATGCATTTAAAATTTCATATCCAACTAGTTAAATATCCATTCTTGAATCCACATCCCAAGGATTCTTAATCTTGACATACATAATTACTTTATTGGCCTTTGTTTGTCCTTATTTCACACACTCTAGGAGATTTTGTAGTAGGTTAGTGATATTCTAGGATTTATCCTCACTATGTACTATAATGAGTAGTTTCATTAGATCCATTAAAGTAGTAACAATACTCTTACATGATTATCCTAATAATTTTCCCATACATTTGAGCATCAATAGTTGTGTTATCATCCTTAGAAATTGGTTTATATTGTATTTCTTGTGATACCTACATAGCTTGATACATAAATATTTTTTTTGTAGTAGGATCAGGATATTTATCCCACTAAATTTTTCTAATGCCATGATCTTGAGGCATTTATAAAGGAGGTAATCATTGTTTAACTCTCTATTGCCTTATGATGGATTACACAAGTGCATTTTTATTTGGTTGCACATTGATCATATTTATATTGTACACTGGCTTCTCCTTTATTTATTTCTCCAAAATTGGGAAATATTCTATTTGATGTTGACCTTTGACCCTACAATATACATAATAGACTTGTCTTTGAGGGTTTGTGGGGTAGTTCTTCACATATTGATTATATGTGCTACATAAATAACATTTCATAGGGGTTCAATCTTACTAATTATCATTATTATGACCTCCATGATATCCACCATGATATCTTCCCCTATGTCCCCCTCTTAGCCTATTTTATTTTATTGATATACCCACCCTAATGATTTTTTTCTAGAATATCCTACTTAGTGATTCATCTATGTATCATATCCCCCATATTAGTGTTGAGGAGAGATTGGAATCCATTTTGCTTGATGTTCTTGGTTTTATTCCATAGTTACACATATTGACTAGAATATTGGTATCAGGGAGATGACACATTATTTTAGCTTACTAGGCCTTGAGGATGATACTATCATGATAAAGGCATATAATATTTAGGTGATGAAGGCATCCAAACTGGAATACCATAAGTCACATTTGTCATTTCCATGTCTAGTTTTGGAATTTCTTGCTTCATATTGGTATTTGTTGAGCCATAACTGTGAAGACAATATTAATTATATCTTGTTTTAATTCTTACAAAGCTTGGCAACTTGTCTTAGCATGATTTTTAGATTTGATAAAATTAAAATACATGTCATGTGACTTTTGTATATATTATTGGATAAGAAGAAACTTAGACATAAAATGTATTACTACCTTACAAATTTCACAAAATTTTATTTTAATTGTTGGACAGTCATTTCTATGATGTCCCTCTCAACCACATTATATGCACCATAATCCTAATTTAGGCTTATCATTTTCATACATCTTGTTCATCTTACTCATAAAAGCATCTAGCTTAGATTCTACTTTTGATCTTATCAATGGAAGATCTGAGTAATATTTTATTTTTTCTATCTATATAATAGTAGATCGAGCATCAACCTTGGTGGAAAACTGGGTTGTGTAGTAAAAAACCTTATTTTTTGTCATAGAACTTATACAAACCAAGTAGATTTATCTTTTTATTCTGAAATAAAACCTATGATCATATTCTCCAACCATTTCTCTAGATTTTTATTAAATTTACTTAAGGTCTTAAATAACTTGATTGGAATATTTTTTACCTTAAATTATACTACTAGAAAATCTTTAACTTGTACAAGATCAAGAGTATTTACATTTTTTTATAAATTAATTCTAAGGCACATCCTTCCAAATCCCCTATGAGTTTATACTTCTTCACATCATCTGATGTTATCCCTTTTACAATCCATTTTATTTTGCTAGTTACCAAGTATTGTTTGGGGTCCATAGACCCATAATAAGCATTAAAGGCACAAACATACCTGCATTAAGTGGTATATCTAGTAGGATGGTAGTTATTACTGTAGATGTCTAAGTATTAGTAATTATGATTGGTAGTGACTATGCACTTGTTATTGTGATGTTAGGTGACTGCGTAGTGTTTACTACAAATATATGTTGATGTGCAATAATATTTTTAGGAGTAAAAATAAATATTACTTATTGTAACTTCTTTCTAATGCCCATTTGGTTTCTATACTAAGATTTACAAACTTATCAGTAAAGGAATCAAACTAACCTGAATCTACTTCTCTCTTTATACTTTTTATACCTTCAATAAATAAAGTGGGCTTGGAGGATTCATACCCTTGAAATTATTGATGTTTATTTTTAACTTCTTCTAACTTTAACTTGAACCTATAATCTTATTGTCTTTAATTTTAACATTTTCCTAGAATCATTCCTTCCTAGTTCTAGCTGAAAACCCTTCCCTTAACTATGATCTACCTCTAGTTCCTAATTATTCTACCTCTGCATCACTACTTCCAACATCTTCTTCCTCATTGGTCCCTTTCTCATATTTTTCATACACTTTTCTTTTAGTAGTTTCCACATCTTATCTCAACAACCTCTCTCCTCTATGAAATTTTTATTATATTTATTCAACTATAGCACTTTTTTACCTAATCCTAGTCCTATTTATAGTTACTTATGGGTCTTTTGTCTTATTCTACCTTATTTTCTATCACAAAATTATTTCTAGTCTCATAATTTTCTTCTTTCTCTGAGTCTTTTCACATTCCATTTTCTACAATCAAGTTCAAGTTCATTTTACTGAACTCTTTGTCATTCACTTTTTATTTCATACACCCATTTGGTCCCCAAAGTGACTACTCCATGTTGGCTAAATGAGCCCGAAGGATCAGCATACACTCTGAGATAAAAGTTGTCAAATTGTAGATTGATCATTGGCATGACATAGAGCTCATCAAGAGCTTTCTGACATAATTTGAATAGGTTAAATTTAAGCTCATATGCATAATATATCATAGGTTGAAGTTACATATCAACAAGGCAAAAGGTGGCATAGGGTGATGTGGCATAATCCTAGCTCACCAAATGAACCAATTATGTTATGACACGTGGTAAGAGTTTATGCAAAAAAGATATTGGTCTCTATACTTCATCTTTGTTAGGTATATGTAGATGGAATAAAATAAATAGGTTAGCTATGGGATCATAGATGATGGATTCTACTTTTGTCTTTGAAGGGACCCTACCACTAATATAATTATGGAGCACTGAGTTGGACATCAATAAGTGTCAAATTATGAGTGGTCCACATAGTGGGTCCTCAAGCCACCATATGGCTTGCCACCACTTCATTACTCTATAGTCAAAATTTGTTTACTACTCAATGTCCACTCAAACCTGAGTGAGGATGCTGACCCAAGTTAGAGTGCCAAGCCTGAATTAAGAAGTAGAGACCTAAGGTGGGATGGTGAAGACTTGAGTTCAGGTGGTGAAGACCTGAGTTAGGGTGGAGAGCCCAATTTAACCTGAATGAAATGAGCCTAAGCATGGATGGAAGCCCATTTACCTAGATGCTATTTAGCATGGTTTAAAGGAGTCATGTTTTATATTTTAACATGACTAGGTCATGCTTAACATGAAACCCATTCTCTAACATGTTACCACAAATTTCAAACCAAAGGGTCTATCAACAGATTAGTGTGCCATAAATGCCACTAAAATATCATGACACATCTAAAATTTCCATAAATGAGTCATCAACATGCCATCAAGGAGCCAACATTGCTACCATGAAGGATACCAAATGTTCCATGCCAAGATTGGGTCATGACATCACTAAACCTTCTAACATTACCACTTGGATGGAGAGAAAATTGCCCCTACCAATGCTATCCAAGTCACCTTGATTAAATTAAGATTAGTGATTTGAATTAAGCCTAACATAGCTCATATATTAAACCAATCCAAATGCCTTAGCTAATAAAAGGCTTGTAGAAACTACGAAGGTGGAATCCAAGTCTTTTAAAAGACTTAAATCATTCCAAACTCATGAATGTGGGACTTTGATTTGGATAAAGACCGAACCTAATGCCCATGGATTTGAACCATGGCATTTTGGGTAAAAATATAAGCACTCAACTGATTAAGATGTAATTTCAAGCACTATATAAAGTGCACAAATTTTTATTTAAGCACAACCTTTCAATAGACTATGTAGAGGGTCATAATAGAGTAGTTTGCATAAATCTAAAGTTTTGAGAGACTTGGAAAGGTTTTTAGTTCTCAGTGTAAACTAGTAAATTGTCCTAAACTTCAAGATGATTTCAATAGTACGTTGAAAGTCTTATTTTGGGATTTTTAAGGCCATTATATAATCCCATTTTCAAGACTTTTTGGTGAGAGTCCACATGATCATGAGATTGCATTGATGATAGTAAGGTGGAAAGTCTATCCATGGGTGTCAAGACTTTATAAATATCTATTGCCAATTTATATGAAATCTTAGAGTATCCATTTGACAATTGTGAGAATTGATCATGTACTCACTTTTCAATGAAATGGATTAGTTCATACTATAAGTGAACTTGAAGACATATGCATTGTCCAAATCCATAATCAACTCTTGTGTAGTGTGGTGTGTATTTATTGCATTACTTTCTTAAGTTGATTGTTCATAAATTAATTTTTAGTGTTTAATTAATTTCCTAAAAAGATCTAAAGTAAAATTTTTTCACCCTAAATCAGTGTAGATTATATGAATCAGTAGAGTAGGCACCATGGATTTTTCTAGAACCAACATTTTTATCAACAAAGGTAGTCATTATAAAAATTTCCCTCTAATAACTTAGATTAATTGATATTTCATAGTCGTAAAATCTACATACCCTTATACTATAAACTCAATAATATAGCCATTGATTGTAGTCTTCATCTAATAACATACTACTCAAAACCAATTTGTATCTAGGTTATGCAATCTTTATAAATTTTCCTTGATCTAGATTATAAATTTTATTCTCCTTAGATTGAAATAATAATACTCTAATCTATCTAGCCACGTAGCTAACAATCTAGGTACTCACACTATAAAAATTCATACAATTTACCAAAAAGGTATTTTTGGATAATCCCCTATGTAGTTTTTCTAAGTCATCATGCTTATTCTTCTACAAAGTTATGGATTTTATCATCTAACCATATTTTGATGTCTCTCTTCCTTTGGTTGTAGAGTAAGATTACAAAGCAAGTTAGTCTATGTGTTAGTAGAGAAAAAACCCAATATAAGTATAGAAGACTATTCATGGTTAAAATTCAACTTTGTTCTAACACCAACAATGGGAAGTTTTAAGAATGTGGGACTCACAACTTGAAATGACCTCCAAATTTTTGAGAAGCTAGTCTCTTCTTTATCTCAAGTGTTAGGAGGAAAGGGATAGGAATTTAAACAGAAACACAAATGCAAAGAAAGAAAACCTAACTATGGCGATGTGCCTAAATGTAATTTGATCCTTAATTTTAAGCATAGTGAAACTATATGTGAGATTCAATTACATTAAAGAGCAAACAAGGCATGATCAATGTAAAAGATAGAAATAATAGAAATAGAGGCTCACAACTTAGACTACTTTTGTAATGACATGAAAAACATCAACAAAGGCACAAAACTCTATTTTCTTATTAATTCTCCAGTCATATAAAAGGCACATAAACATGCATAGTTACATAAACTTTCCAACTCAAGAAAATAGAACAAAGGTAAATGATATTACTGATCATAACTCTAAAAGTCTAAAACTCTTGACAATAGTCTTTCACAAAAAAATAATCTCTCTAATTATCTGATGATGATTTTTAGTGATCTCTGCACCCCTCTTTATAGCATCAAGTTCCCTCCAGATTGTCTATGCATTCCCAATCTAATGGCCTGACTGAACTCTGACTAAATTAGAAGTGTCTAACAAAATATATTTCTTAGATCTTTAAACATCTAGTCTTCCTATAGTTCATTGGCTAAAATAGATACATAGGATGCTCCCTTATATCAAACGGAAGAGGACACTTAGCCAATTTCTTATAAACCTTCTTATTATTTAGGAGGCACTGGGAAATGACACTTGGCATGTTCCACATTCTTACTGAAGACACACAACACTTTTTGCATTACCTATATTCTTACAGTATCTTTGCTTGGAAGTGTTCAGTCCTTGACATCTATCATCATCTGCTTCTCCAAAAATTAAATAAATTCTATGAAAAATGGGACCCAAAGCATTTCTCATCTAAGAAAAATCAAAATGGAATAGAGATAGGTGGCACTTTCTGCTTATTCTTGATAAAGGACACATGGTGATCTCCACTGTCTTTAGCTATCTTTTGAAAAACCTGTGGAAGGTGACATGTGTCCATCTTTGCATTACCCTATCTATACTATAGAAAAAATCAGGCCCCATTTCATACTTACATAAATGACAAAACTTGGTGGCTTCCACTTGCCTCAGAACAAAAACCTAGGACCCACCACAGTCTTTGCTTATCAATGAAACAAAGTGAAGACAATTTGAAGGTTGACACATGGTGGATTCCACTTTCTTTAGCTGGAAATACGTGGCATCTTCCATTGCTTATAGAAAAGCACATTGAAACCTTCTGCTATTGCCACCTGGAACCTTTCGCTTGATCCTAAAACTTAGCTTGTTGAAACCTTTCACTCAAAAGAGATTTGAAATGCGGATGCTGATATGAAACACAGATGCTGACACTTGTCACATTTTGCTGAGTTACTATGAGGTACATGGCACATCCTAACCAATTTATATAAATTATGAAAGGTGCCTCAGTTGATGACACTTGGTAGCTTTTGTTTGACTTCAACACTTAGAGAAAAATGAGGCAAAAAGAGAATTGAGCCCAAGATTTGAGTCAAAACTCTACCGTCTTGAACCAAAATGTGTGGGGACAAAATTTTGTAGTGCATAACTAAAAATTAGAATGAAACATAGAATATTTTTTACTCTATAGTTATTGGTGACCCCAAGGACTTTTGAGCCTACTCAAAAAGAAACCACAACTCCCACTTGATCAAAATGTCAAAAAATTATAGCTTCAATAATGTTGTTTGATAGGTAGACCACTCATCGCTAGATAACCCCTACTTATTCTACAATTCATTGAATGCTAAATCAAGGTTAATAGTATCTTTATGTGAAAAATTATACAAAATCTAAACCTTAGCCTTGAATTTAAATTTGAGCTAAGAAATAGGAATCAAAATAGCTTCTACTTTAGGGACTAATGAATCATCCCTTAAATCTTGAAAAATTGTCTGATCGTTTTGCTTGGCCAACAACAAAGGTTTAATTTCATCAATCATTAACACAGTGTTGTCATCCAAAAATGGAGAAGGAAGACCTAATTTCACTAGGTCTTCAATGTGCTATTTCATTTCACTAATTCCTTCTTTCATTACATCGAGAAGCTCTCTGTAATTGATGGCTGCGAAGTTACAACTGAGAACCTCATTCACTCGCTTAACATCAACCATTATGTTATCAATTCCTGCTATTGACAATGTTCCATCCATTACATCATAAATCTTTTGCAACAACATTTTGAAATCCAAAACTCTCCCAAAATAGTAGCCAGAGTGTCTTTAATAGATTTCTCCACCTTTTCATACAATTTCTATGCATTTAGCAGGAAGGTGATAGAAGACCTGAGCTGAAAAATCTCTAAATAAATTCTTTTCCACATGGATTCATAAAGATCCTTCACCAAACTTAACACTCCTACATTCTTTGGCCTATTGTCCATCTCTGGTGTCAATTGTTTTGCTTTTTGTTGCGCAGCTTGAAATTGGGCTTGTAATGTTGCTTTTTCTCACCTTAGGGTCATCACTGCATCATTTACCTGCATTAGCCCTACTTTTAAGGAATCATTTTGGGCCTAGATCACTTGATGAGTCTGAAGAGAAATAGTTTCTTACAATTGTTTATTTAGACTCTCTATTTTGTTTTCTTTTATATTGATTCTTGTGGTCAAACTACTATAGTTTGCCTTCTCTTTGGCTAGATCAACCTCCATTCTCTATAGCTTCCTTGATGTTTTCAAGTAGTCTTCAGCAACTACAAAAGTGGATTTAGTTTGTAGCTCAATTTTGTCTTGTGGCCTAAACAGGGACATGTCTATGGCCACTACATTCATTGTGTAGTCTTCTAGCTACATCTGCTTGCTTAGCTTGATTACATTTGGTGACAAATGAGTCACCGTCAGTTGTTGTTGAATTGGGTCAAGTTATGACCATAGATGTGATGTAGCCAAGGCTTTATTTTCCTTGATCCTATTTTTCTCTCTTCAGGCTTCCCTCACCTTCCTAGTAATGTCTGCTTGAGTTTGGAAGGTAGAAGGAAAGGCAATGTGCCCACCCACAAAAGGATGTCCTTGTGGCAAACCATATGAAATAGCCAATTATTGGCTATGGGAAAATTGAGGGGGTAGTTTCTTGGGAACAGAGGAAGAAAAGTGAGGCAATGTTAAATCTTGAGTAGGGATAGATGGGGTGAAGTGAGAAATGGGCACGATGGAGGTAGCAAGGGATGTCATCTGGCTAGATGGAAACATCATGCCTATAGGAGAAGAAAAAGATTGAGAAGGAGAAGGAGGAATAATACTTACTTGAGGAGCAATTACATTACTCTATAATTAATGTTGTGAGGGTTCTGCCTCCTCTGAATCAAACTAAAATTGCACCCTCTTTCACTTCTTTGGTGTTTCTTCTTCTAGTTGTGCTCCCCTCTCTTTAATATTTACCACTATTGTCAATGGTTCTTGTGGGGAACTGGGAACTTCAATAACTGATGCCGATGGGGAAGTTTTTGGTGGTGTAGGCACCACACTCTTTTGTTTTTCCATGATGCTAAGAGATTAGGGCCAAACTATTACAGTGACTGTAGCTATAATTTGCCCTGAGGCTTATGATTCTTGGTTGGATCTTGCTCTAGCTTTTGGCTCTACACCCTATGTCAGCAAATTGCTTATGTTAGGGATAGATATAGGGGATAGATGGCACTCATCCCATAGTTCCTCCCATCTCTCATCTGAGTCCACGTTCCCAAAAGAATGCGTTGTCTGACAAATTTCTTGCCTATATTTCCAATAAGCTTCTATTTTCTCAGTATCCCAATCTTTATTATTTAGTTCCCTTCTTAAGCTATAAGTCATTCTAATTTTAGGGTCAAAATCCCTCTGCTTAACATAGAATGTTTCTTAGGGTTTGTTTTGTGGAAGGGGAAAATTTGTTAATTCAACATAAAATCTAGGAGTATCTTCCCTAGGATTTTTTCTATTTTCCCAAAAAGGGTGGCCCTCATGTGTAATTCTAGTAGCAACCCTATTATCCCTTATTTAAGAAGCTATGAAACCATTTGGGTCATATACCCATTTATCTTTGATTAGTAATAAACCTAGGAAGTGCTATCTTTCTAAGCAAAACAATCTCAACGTCTTTGGCTTCTAATACCATGTTGTTTGTCATCCATGAGAGGTCATAAATTTTCCTCTTCCTCTTCCCTGAGCCATATTAATTATCTGCTATAGACACCTACCTTGTGACCTCTAAGAATGCTAACCTAAGATTCAAAATCTTAGGTAGCAACATTGGTTCCCCACAAAATCCATGGACTCTAATAATTGTATGGTGGGATCCAAAAAAGAAATCACAGGGAATTGGGCAATTGGCCAGAAGGTTTGAGACACTTGGAAATAATCTATTTATAACTGGTTCTGGGCTTAGGTGGTAAAAATTAGGGGTAACAAATAGTTCCTATAATGCATATGGATTGCTAGTTTTTGACAAAATATGTGTCCATGTAGACATAGGAGTGGTCCTTTGTAAATCAAAACTTGGGTCATACATATCAAGATGCATATGTTTGGAACAGATGTCAGAGTTCTGATACAGCATGAGGTGAAACAAATAAGAAGAGTACCTAAAAACCCCTTTTGATTTGAACTAGGCAAGTTGTTCTACCATTGAGTATGTAATTTGTTCAAAAAAATCAAGCTGATACTCCTGAGTTTTGTTGACAATTTTTAGCCTAAAGAGGATAGCCATTTGTTCTCCATAGACTGCCATATCATCTTTCATTCTGAAGATGAAAGCCATCATAGACAATTCATATTAGCTAGCTTGTGTGAATTGAGCTCTTACTGCAGGTAGTGTTAGCACAGTAGTATCATCATCGCCCATTTGCAATTCAGATCTTAAGAACCTCAACTGAGTATTGATGTTTGCCCATGTTCTTTGCATTTTAGCAATAGTGGGAAATGTATCTGTCTTATCATGATACAGGGCTAACATATCTCTGATAGCCTATGGTGTGATTTTCACCATGAATGGACCCTATTGTATGGTGTTTGAGGGTGCATGGAACAAGTCTGCACATAGTTTGACCAAGTCAGGGCATGGATGCACACTTGGGACAATGAATTATGCTAGTTGTGAAGTCCATATCCTCATTACAAATGTCCCATATTGCCCCACCCTGGCCCTCTAAAGACACCTTTGATGTGCCCCTTCTCTGAGAGTGTGCTACTAGTTCTGTGAAGAATTGGGTCCATGACTCCATCTGCATAATCTTTTATCTTTGCTAGGTCACTTGCTGCACCAACTTCAGGGACTCTGGTTCATGGGTAGGCCTTCAATGGTTGTGCGGGAGCTAAAGCATATGACTTACTCATAAGAAACTTATCAAGGGATTCATAAATCCCAACTCCTTATTACGAAGACTGTGCTCCCTCCATCTCTATATATATTATGTGGTAACTAGTATGAACTTTTGCAAAATAGAAAGCACTTTTGCTTAAGCAGGTTTACAAGGAACTGAAAATACAAGTAGTAGGATATTTTCTCACAGATGCAAGAATGTTTGAGAAAATGTACTCTTTAACTCTTGCTAGGAGGTATTAATTGACCCATCAAGTCTCAAAATGGCACTAACTAAAATAACCATTATCAAATCTTACTCAATCTTCATGGGATAGCGAGATAGACACATTATGCAAGTGGCAGCGCAAGGTACCTTCAGGATTTCTAAAGATTTGGGAGATATTCAATGTATTGAGAATTTTGAAAAAAAAAATTGAGCTACTGCTACGTGTTCAAAGAACACTTATTTAAAAGAAAATGGGAAAACAAAATGGGAAAACATAGCAACTAAGAAAGGGAAACTATCTAACTATAATACATTAGGGATGCAACCTAACTAAAATGTTTCAAATAGATTCCATTCATAGGAATCTCTTTCGATTTGCCTTCCATTGTTTCCAGCTCAAATGAATTCTTCTATTTACATGCATGAATTTTATATGGGCCCGTCCATAATGCTTCAAATTTAGTATGTTGACTCGGCTTGATAGCTCTTGCATACAATTTCAAAACAATTGAGCCTAATTCAAAATGAGGATTTGAAGTCCTTTTATCAAAACAATCCTTAATTATTTTTTGATGCTTTACCAATGAATCATGGGCTGCATCCCTCTTTTCTTGAACTTCCAAAAGTTTTGCAAGTCTGACCTGCATGGGGCCATTTTCTTCAATTTCAATATGTTTGATCAGCTGGAGAGCAGGAATCTCCAAGCTTAGGGGTATTACAGTAGATTTTCCATAGACCAATTTATATGAAGATATTGTGATCACCTGTTTAGGTGTGATTCTATTAGCCCACAGTGCTAAATTAAGCATTTTATGCCATTCTTTGTGATGATCAACTCCTATTCTTTTGATGAGTCTAATTAGGTTCTTGTTAGTTGATTCTACTAAACCATTACCCTGAGGGTAATAATTAGAGGAAGTTTTTAGATATATTCCATGCTTTAATGCAAAGTTAGATACTTTAGACCCTAAAAATGCTTTAGCATTATCTAAAATTATGGTGTGAGGAGCCCTAAAGCAAGTAGTGATACTCCTTAGAGAATCTAGGATCACATTTTATGTTGCTTCTTTAAGTGGCACTGCCTCAGTCCATTTGGTGAAATAATCTATGGTGGTTAGGATCCATTTGTGACCCATACTAGATATTGGATTTATCATTCCAATGAAGTCAAGACCACATTGAGCAAAAGGTTCATCAACAATTATACGACTGAGAGGCATAGCTGCATTCCTCCTCATCCTCACATAATATTGATAAGATTAACATTTTTTAACCAGCTAATAACAATCTGTAAATAAAGTAGGCCAAAAATAACCTACCTCACTTATCTTTATAGCTATGGTCTTTGTAGAAAAATGTCCACCTGATATTCCATGATGCATTTCATGTATTATTTTCTTAGCCTCAGCCTTTTCTACACATCTTAACAATTTGCTATCAGAATTTGTTTTGAAAAGAACCTATTCCATTAAAACAAAATAAACTCCTTGTATCCTATAGTATCTTATCTTATTTTAAGGGAGTTCTCTTGGGTAAATCCCATATTTCATAAAATGAATCCTGCTTGTGACCCAGGATTCCTGATCAACCTCTTGTATCTTTAATATGATTTCCTTTTCTTCTCCAAAATTTGTCCCTTCAGGTATCATTTTTTAAAGCTCTTGAGTCATATATTGGCACAAACCCTTGCCTCTGACTAACTTAGTGGGTTTGACCTCTACATCATATTCAAGGATCTTGATTATCTAGTTATCTCTTTTTTCATTAATTTATCCCTCCATGATGTATTCTCTGACACTTGGGTGAGCTACAAGTATCAAAATTTTACTTCTTGATACCATATGCTTGAATTTCTTAAGGGCTTTTACCATAACATATGCTTGTTTCTCTACAAAGTTGTATTTGGTTTCATACTCCCTGAGAGTTCTTGAGAAAAATGCAATTGGGTGCTCTCCCTCCTGTCTATCATCCTTTTGTGTTAAGACATCAACAATACTTAACTCTCCTCCATAGACATACATTACAAAAGGCTTAGAAAAATCTGGGTTTCCAAGTACTGGGGCTGTTAAAATAGCCTCTTTGACCTCTTCAAAGGGTTGCCTTCCTTCTATATTCCAATTGAAATCAAGTCTTTCTTTAACAAGAGTGTCATTGGTCTTACTAAGCCTACAAAATTAGATATGAACCTACTGACAAAATTAATCTTCCCCAAAAAGGACTGAACTGCCTTTTTATTTACTAAAAGAGGTAGGTTAATTATAGCTACAACTCTTTCAAGATCTATGGAAACTCCTTCTTTAGATACTATATGTCCCAATAATTTTCCTTGAAGTACAACAAAGATGCATTTCTTGGGATTCAATGATATTCCAAATTCCTGACATTTCTTGAAAATAGATTCTAAATGATCAAAATGATCAACAACATTTTTTGAAAAAATAGTAAGATCATCAAGATAAACCAAGATGATTTTATTTATAAGTTCCCCAAATGCTACATCCATATCTCTTTGGAAAGTGGCTCCTACATTTGATAAGACAAATGGCATCTTAGCATATGCAAATGTTCCCCATTTGGAAGTAAAATTAGTTTTGTATTGGTCTTCATCAGCCAACCAAATCTGATTGTATCAAGAGAAACCATCTATCAAAGAAAATCTCTCTGATCTAGCCATAGTTTGTAGAATTTGTTCCATGGAGGGAAAGGGATAGTGATCTTTCAGATATGCTCTATTTAGATCTCTAAAATCTACATAAAGTCTTATATCACCATTCTTTTTCCTAACTGGTAACAAATTTGATACCCAGGTTGAGTGTTTGATTGGAAAAATTATTTTAGAATATAAAAGTTTCTACAGCTCATCTATCATTAGAGGTTCAATCCTTGGATTTACTAGCCTCTATTTCTGTCTGATGGGCTTAGATCCTTCAGTTAGTTCTATTGTTTGCTGAATAATGTCTCTATTATATTCATGAAGGTCTTCACAACTCCAGGCTATGACCCTGTCATATTTATTGCACAGTTCAATCAGTTTTTCCTTTTCTACTTGAGTTGTAGAAATTCCAACTTTTAATTTTTTCCCTTCAGTCACCTCTATTTTAGAATAGTCTACTTTTTTTACTTGGAATCTTTTCTTCTCTAGACTTACATCTTCTGGATCAAATAGATTCTCTAAAGTGATCAAGCCTTTAGGAAGCTTATTAGTCTTTAATTGTATGACCTGATCTCCATATGCCTCTTCAATTTTAGTTTGCAATTGATCAACAAACTCATCTAATTATTGTAAAAATGAGAGTACCTGAGAATTATTTTCAAATACTTGCTAGTTCTCATCATTGTCTAGAATAGTCGGCCTCACTATAACTTTTATTGACTCATTATTAATTAATAGGCCAGTTGCTAGATCAAACTGTGAGCCAATCTGGGCCATCCTATCAACTTCAAAATTTTGAATCCTAGAGACTACTTCAATATTGAAGGCTTCAAAATCTTCTATTAAGTCCCAAATCCTATGTTTATAATATCTCATCCTTACATTTTTGGCTATTGCCTTTTCTCTAATTTGCTTTACCACTAATTCTGAATCTCCTTTTACTATTAGATTCTTTATTCCCTTCTTCTTCGCTAAAAAGAGCCCATGTACTAGATATTCATACTCATCATCATTATTTGTATAGGCAAATTGAAAATGGATAGTCCTTAAAATTTTCTCACCATTTGGAGCAGTAAGACAAATTCCTACTCTAGCACCATTTTTACTTCTAACCCCATCAAAATTTAGGGTCCAAAATTTTGAATTTTTTTCATATTATTAAGTAGTTGGTGTCTCTTCCCTTAAAACATTAGGGATTTCATGGTCCTCATAAAAAATTACATAAGTTCCCAGACCAGTAGAGTCATAATTCCTGTATGGGTCACTATGCATCATAGCTAACAACTGGTTATTTTCTTCTTCTTGATCATGCTCAGTCTAGTCGCCTAACTCTTCAACAAAAACCCTTTCTTCCTTATTTAACATAGCATGATCTGCCTCTAACTTTGATGTTGGTTCATTGGTGATATGATACTTTGATAATGGTTCAGATAGAATTTTCATCTTTGAACCATATTTGGTTCTTATAATGAGGTGAGACCAATCAAGAGACATATATCCTCCTATCTTGGGTGTAAAGTCTCTTGATAAACATAAACCAAAAATAAGAGGTATATCTATGACTACTATATCTTGATTAACAATTACATTGGGAAAAGTATATAATTGTAATGGGAGTTATCTAATTCTCCCTATTGTTTGCACTGATTTGCCATCTAGTTGCATCACTCCTTTAGTGAGTGGCTCATACTTTATCTTTAAAGCATCTATTATTGCCTTTGGCATTACTGTAGTACTAACCCCTGAATCTATCATTGCATTATGCAGTAGTTTCTTGCCAACTATCGAATTCAAATAGAAAGGATTTGGTTTTGATTTGCTTACCTCTGGTGAATTGTTCACTAGGGCTGTTGTTTGCAGATGAATTATGTCCTTGAGTTTTTCTTTTTTAGCAAATCTTTCTTTGATCTCATTATGTTTGGGCACTGCTTGGACTTGTAGAGATTCTTGTAATAGTGTCTTTTATTTAGGGATAGTTAATATGTCCCAAATTGGTACTTGTGCCGGAGTCCTCTTTAATTGATCTACCACATTCATCGGTCCCAGAGTTTGGGTTCTCGAAAAGTAAGGATACTTTGCTTTTTCTTGAACTTGTCTAGGAACTACTTGATTCGGCACTAATTATGGCATTTTTTGTCTAACCACTATATTTATTTGACCTTGAAATGGAGGACTCTCCATAACTTGATTATTTGCAACCTCAAGCTATTCCACCATTCTTCTCTTTGATCTATTATAGTAGTTTGATTGCACCACTAGTTTTTTGGAAGTGGAAACTTCATTCAAGAATACTGATTCTTCATCTTCAATGCACGAGATCAAAGCATGTTCTGAAGCTATTTCTTCCTCTTGCTTAAAGACACCCCTTGCATCTGAGCCATTAGGATTGAATTTTGCATACCAGGAGATTGGTAGGCTCGATTTTCACTAGTGCTTTCAAATTATCCCTCCATTATTCTTTGCTCTACTACATTTTGTTATAGATTACTCATGGGAAAATCTCTATGTGCATGAGCATTATTACAAGAGAAACACTAGGCATTGGTGTTATCCACATAATTATCTTGCCCTTGAACAATCTCCCTATTCGAATTGGGTGGAATAGTTTGTGAGGGTATAGGGACTGCAACTAATTGATTTACTAGATGAGGGTTATTTTGCCTTTGAGGACCCTGGTATTGGTTTGGCTATGATGAAAATCTATTCCCTTGGTAGCCTTGATATTGAGGTCTAGGGTAAGGATTCAGTTGTCTCTTTATGTTAATCAACTCATTAGAAAATGTCCTTAAGAGTTTCTTGATATCATCCATCTCAAATGACTGAGCAAGAACAAGTTCTTTAGCAGGTGGTTAAGGATATTGATACATAGAGATAGGTGGGGCTATGTATTTAGGGGCTTCTTGAGGTAATGGCAAGGTAATTTTTGGAAACATGGGCATGGGAGGCCATGGGGGTAACTTTCCAGCATCTATTAAATTATTTTCAGCCTTGACTGCATAGTCATAAGCCTCTGGTAGAGTCTAACCTCCAAGTGACTGAATCATAACAAAAATATCTAAATTCAAAGCTTTAAGATAAAATACTATAGCCATACTTGGTAATGGTCTAGCTGTAGTAGGAATCCTTTCCCAAGTCTTTTGAAATTTGGAATTGAAGTCAGTCATTACTTCTTGTGGTGCTCTTTAAATAGTAATCAATTATTACAATAGAGAAGATTTATCACCCTTTTCTTTGAATCATTCAAAGAAAATATCTCCAAGCTGATCCCATGTAGATATGGTATTTGGAGTCAAGGATCGGTACCATTCTAGAGCCTTCCCTTTGAAAGAAGCTGCTAATAATCTTATAGTCACATTCTGCTTTGTGACCACATGTATAACACATACATCATATACATCTTGCAAATGTTCCTCAGGTGTTTTAGAATCTTGTCCACTGAATTTGGGTAGAGCTTTCAAGGTATTTACTGGGATAGGGTCCTAAGTGGCTAGTGGTATTGGGGGAATCAAAGGATTACTAGTGTTCCAACTTGCATAATTCCTTGGGGGTATAGGGGCTCCCATATTTACTCTTGGTATTGGTATGAAATGATTGACTCTCCTTCTTGGACTAGTTACCAAAGGTGGTAAAAGAATACCTAGATTTATAATAGATTGAGATCTAGTTACTGGTCCATAGATCTGACTCCTTGTAGCTCTCTGGTTCATACGGTCTTGAAAGAAATTTCAAGACTGGTCCCACTAGGCATGCCAAAAATTGTTGATGGTTAAAATTGAGCGTTATTCTAACAACAACAATGGGAAGTTTCAAGAATGTGGGACTTGCAACTTGAAATGACCTCTAGATTTTTGAGAAGCTAGTCTCTTCTTTATCTCAAGTGTTGGGAGGAAAGGGATAGGAATTTAAACAGAAACACAAATGCAAAGAAAGAAAATCTAACTATGAAGATGTGCCTGAATGTAATTCGATCCTTAATTTTAAGCATAGTGAAACTATATGTGAGATTCAATTACATTAAAGAGTGAACAAGGCATGATCAATGTAAAAGATAGAAATAATAGAAATAGAGGCTCATAGCTTAGACTAATTTTGCAATGACACAAAAAACATAAACAAAGACACAAAACTCTATTTTATTATTAATTCTCTAGTCATATAAAAGGCTTAGAAACATGCACAATTACATAAACTTTCCAACTCAAGAAAATAGAACAAAGGCAAATGATATTATTGATCACAACTCTAAAAGTCTAAAACTCTTGAAAATAGTCTCTCACAAAAAAATCTCTCCAATTATCTGATGATAATTTTTGGTGATATCTATACCCCTCTTTATAACATCAGATTCCCTCCAAATTTTTTGCATGTTCCCAATCTAATGGCCCAACTGAACTCTGACTGAACTAGAAGTGTCTAACAAAAGATATTTCTTAGATCTTGAAACATCTAGTCTTCCTACAGTTCATTGGCTGAAAAAAATACATAAGATGCTCCCTTCTATCCAATAGAAGATGACACTTGGCCAATTTCTTAAAAACCTTCTTATTATTCAAGAGGCACCGGGAAATGACACTTGGCATGTTTTGCATTCTTACCGAAGACACGATACTTTCTGCATTACCTATATTCTTACTGTATCTTTGCTTAGAAGTGTTTAGTCCTTGACATCTATCACCATCCACTTCTCCAAAAATTAAACAACTTCTATGAAAAATGGGACCCAAAGCATTTCTCATTTGAGCAACTTCAAAAGGGAACAGGGACAGGTGGCACTTTTTGCTTATTCTTGACAAAGGACACGTGGTGATCTCCATTATCTTTAGCTATCTTTTGAAAAAACTATGGAAGGTGACACATGTCCATCTTCATGTTTCCCTATCTATACTATAGAAACAATCAGGCTTCATTTCATACTTACATGGACAATGACACTTAGTGGCTTCTGCTTGCCTCAGAACAAAAACTTGGGACCCACCATAGTCTTTGCTTATCAATGAAACAAAGTGAAGACAATTCAGAGGTTGACATGTGGTGGCTTCTACTTTCTTCAATTGGGAATACGTGGCATCTTTTGTTGCTTTTAGAAAAGCACATTAAAACCTTCCACTTTTGCCTCCTGGTGCCTTCTGCTTGATCCTAAAATCTAGCTTTTTGAAACCTTCCACTCAAAAGAGATTTGAAATGCGGATGCCGATATGAAATGTGGATGCCAACACTTGTCATGTTCTACTAAGTTATTATGAGATACGTGGCATGTCTCGACCAATTTATAGAAATTATGAAAGGTGCCTCGACTGATGACACTTGGCAGCTTCTGCTTGACTTTGACACTTAGAGAAAAATGAGGCAAAAAGAGAATCGAGCCCAAGCTCTAAGTCAAAACTCTACCATCTCAAACCAAAGTTTGCGGGGACAAAATTTTGTAGTGTACAACTAAAAATTAGAATGAAACGTAGAGTATTTTTTACTCTACAAAGACATAATGTGCTAAGCTTACTCCCTCAATGGGTTTTTCTAAGGAAATTTAAGATCTATTTAAGAAAGGCATATACCATCAAACCTTCCAAATAGCATCCATCCTTCTAAGAGTGGCCAAGAAGCATGATTTTCCTCATATTTGGTACTCCAAGTCTTTGTCAATAAAGAGTAGCATATTTCTCCCTCATCTCTTAGTGCACCAATGGCTTAGGCTCTTAAATTTGATCAATATGTTCAAATAAGTGAAGCTTGTCTATTACAATTTATGCATAATAAGTTTGCATGAATGAATCTTAAAAATAATGGTCTTGGTCATCTTATTTATAGCTTTTTGAAAATTATCAGAATCAACCATGACTGTCCATCTTGAGATCAAGATGTGTGTCCATGAATCAATTCAATTTATAGGGATAATCCATAAATATCCCCATTAATATTTAGAATAATGGGGTATTAATGAAGCATGGGAGGGCTTAATCTTGATATTTATTCCATTAATGACTTATGGATGTAACCCCATTGATGATATCATAGGTTGATGCTAAATTAAATAATAAATTTCTAATTAATATATTTTCAATAAATTCCATGGATTTTTCACTTAAGCTTTTGATTTGATTTAATTTGCTTAAGTGGGTTTAATTAATTTTCTATAATTATTTAGAAATTATTTGTCCTTTTAATCAAACTAGTCAAAATTTTAATTTATCAAGTCATAATTTGATTGGAGTATAATTAGAAGAAGGTTTTAATTGTGTATAAATAATTCCCTATTTAGATCATTATGGACATGAAATAACACATGCACATGATGTGTGCTTTAGAATTAAAATAATTCAATGGTTTAGAACATCATTTTGTGTGGTCATAATTTTACTCAGAGTGATTTGAGAAAAGATAACAATCAAATAAAATGCATTGCCCTATTTAGGGTTACATTAGCCTAAATTAGCTCTTATACATGATAATCTCAAACCATTTAGTACACTTTAATGATTTTGGCCTAGATTATGCATTATCACATAATATTTCTTAGATTGACAATTTCAACACAATAATGATAAAAATTAGATGTTTATATTTTACCCCTATTTGAGAAGGCATGGTGAGACATTTGATTGAAGTAGCATATTTTCAAAGAATGAAAGAGTTGTGGTAATGATTGAATAAAATACCCCTTGATTCTCCCTCAAGAGGGAATGCAAGGATTAAAGATAGGGATGGGCTCTTGAAAAAGAGAGAAAGAGTGAAATCAACCCATGTATGAGATTATATCCATATGAGAGAATGCTTACACATGTGGATTCCCAATGATAAAAAATAGAATATAATAGAATGGCCCCAAAGTGAAGGAAAGTGGAAAGAATGTAAACCTAAAATAAAAGTGACACACTTTGACATACCCAAAAGAGGGAAAAAGTTATAGGCTTAGGGAATGCTCAATCCTGAGATAAGTTACACACTTTAAATTGTCAGAACGAGGGAAAAAGCTATAGATCTTGGGATTATAATAAAATAAAAGCACTACTTTAGTGAAATATGGTTAATGAATTAATAATGTGCCCTAGTAGAGTAGATTTGACTAGTTGATAAATTCATTATGCTCTAGTAGGGTTGATTTTGATCACTAGTAGGGCTAATTGGATCAGTGATAGGTTTAAATATTGTGCCCTAGTAGGGTAAATTGGAAATAAAATCTAAAGGATATAAACCAATGCATAAATTAAATATGAGTGGGTACAAATGCATATGAAATTGTCAAATGACTAAAGAATCCATAAAAACTAGGCATACGAGGATGCACAAAGTGATGAAAGAGATGAATAGAATAATGAGGGTAGCTGAGCTAACCTAAGATATGTTATATATCCAAGTGTTTCTTACATAGTCCAGATAAACCTCAAGCCAATTTAGTTCACCCAAAAGTGGGAGAAAATGGAATGAGGAAAGAATAATAGAAGAAATATAGACCAATGTTCAATTATGAAATCATGTTAGATAGAGGATATATAGGATAGTGTCTTCACTATATGCCATAATATAATTTAGGAGATGCACATAGCAAATTAATTATATAAATAGTCAATTAGACTCACAATGTATGCCAAGAGATGTGCATCTTACATAGAGTCTCATGTTAGGTATGGTGCATTTGGAAATCATCTTCAGAGCTTCATTGGCTTTTAGACTTGGAGCACTTGGTTTTTACTTTAAAAAAATGAAATTATGCATCATAAGGAAAAATAACTTATAATAACATTATATTTCAATTTTGATTGGTCAGTTTAAATGTGAATATTTATAACTAAGGATAATGTAAAAATTACCAATACTAGAGTTAAAACTATTTACATTTAAACAAAATCAAAGATGCCAATAATACATAAATGTAACCTAACTTAAAATCAAGATATGAACAATAGGAAGAATAATGTATAAAATAAAAGAAAGAACAACTTAATAAACAACATAAATGTAAGATATGAATAATCAAAATCCATGTGTATTAATAAGGAGTACTTGGAAAATAACATAAAAGAACAAGCTAAATACAACTCTAAATAAATCAAGACTAAATTAAAACTAAAATAAAAGTGGTTATAGAATGTATTTGAACTCAAAAGAACAAAATAATATAGTACAAGACAAAATAGTAACACAAAATACTAATATAATAAAACACCAAGAATAAATAACAAAAGAATGAAAATAAACAAATAATAAAAAAAAAATCAAAAACAATGGAAACACAACAAGGACACATAAAATACAAATGAATGATCAATAAAATACTAACAGAATTAATGGAGAGACAACAAAGCATAATAAAATAATAATAAAAATAAAATAAACACACATAAACAAGAGTTAGTCATAATGTTAGTGGAAACAAAAAATAATTATTCATGTACATGTAATAGAGGCGTTACTCTCTACAATAGGGTGACCCCTAATCTAATAAATAATGAGATTATCAGAATAAAAAAAGAACAAAAGAGACAAATTTGCCCCTAAGTGATAGGGAAATAACAAAACAAAACAAAATGGGGGAAAATATAAGAAAAGGAAGGGGTGGCCGAGATGAATCCAAATGTATGAGATAAGAGGATGGTACCTACATAGTTCCATGGATGAGAGATCCAACATGAACTTTTGGCCAAATTTAGTTCTTCCAAGAAATATGATAGAATAAAAGTGATGATAAGAAAAAATGATTGATGTCATAGAGGAAATAAGGAAATGGGTTCACAAAATGATGCCAATGTTTAAATGATTACTTGAAAAATGGAAAAAGTGTGGGATAAGCATAAACAAAAGTGTAAGATAATGTTTTTTTTTGTTTTATCGATTGACTTATATTATTTTTATGTTTTTGGGATAAGTAATAGAAATAAAATATAGACAAAAAAGCCTAGGTAAGAGTTCAAACAATAGCTAAACTAGCTACAATAGGGATTGTGAATATAAACAATGGAATAGGGAACCAACTAATCAAGGAGATGCACATCCAAGAGTAGAAGTTCTAATAATAGATAAAGTTGGTTGTCACGGCTCCTATGATCCTATTAAGTAAACAATGCCTACCAAATAGTAGTAAAATAATAATAGAATAGTATACAATGTTAGATAAATCTAAAAAACCATTCAACAGGCAAAACCATGTGTTGATGTGTCCATGTGCACTTAGCTATAACAAGAATCTACAAAATGCTATTCAAGATAAACTACTTTATAGAATTGGTGTCGAGCGTGTCTAGATTGCCCATAAATCATAGTCAAGATCATAATTGGTTAAGTATTTTCTAGGTTGTTTGTAAATGTTTTTCAAATTTTCTAAGCATATTAACTCGATCAATAATTATGAGAGACTAAATGATCCAAACCATAAAATAATGAGAGCATTCAAACTTAAATTACTTGCAAAATGATGAGAATATTCAAATTTGGAAATTGCTCATAAAATGGTGAGAGCATATGTAAAAGGGGGACTGAGTTGACCTCAATGTGAATAGAGTGGGGCTTACATATCCACATTAGGACCTCAAATCATAGTAGTTTTGCCAACGCAAAATGTAGGGAGATCCAACTAGGTAATAACAAATTTGCAAATAAAGGTAAATGAGAATAGTAATGGTAAGGTGATGTGGTAATGCATGATAAAGGCATTGTTCCTAATTTTCCCATAGGTAGTTATAATTAAGAAACAATAGAAAAGGGTTAGTGGTACTAATTTAACCTTAAGCCATTATAATTAATAACATAAAGTGAAATATTGATTTGCCTTTAGGTAGTTATAACTAGTGACACAAGGTAGAACATTGATTTGACCATAGGTGGTTATAGTCAATGGTACTAGTCAAACATAAATGAAAGTTAACTTGCCAGATCCACTATCATACTACTTTCATAGACTACCATTTAAACAAAAAAAATTTAAACTACTAAAACTAGATCAAAATCCCCTTGCTGAACATGCAGGAAGAACCAAAGGAACCAAGATCGAAATAGGCTTGGGTAGGATGGCTAAAAGTAGGATTTAGTCAATAGTAAAGGTATGTTAAAATGGTATATAGTATGACATAAAGAAGAATGAGGATTAAAAAATTGGCTATAGTGGTAATAGGGTTACACCCAAGTGATAAGGTAATGTAAATGGTATATGGAAAATGATTTTGTAGTTCCTGCTAATGTGGAGATGCATGTCCTAATCAACATACAAGATAAATAGAATAATAAATAATAAAAATTGCTATCCCACACCCTTTTTGGAATCTAATAATTGGTCATTGATTCTATTATCTCCAAATATCAAGATAAGATATCGTTGTAGCCTCTGTAAAGAAAGGTGCAACCCAAGGTTGTAAATAATGTTAGGCATAGGATAAATGGTAGAAGTTGGTAATGTAAAGGTGGATGATAATAAAATGTATAATGATTGGGAAATGAATGAAGATCAATATTTTCAATCACACACAATGTTGTTGATTCTAGATTTAACATAATTTTGGTTTTGGTAGGGCTGAAGACTTCTAAATATGCTCTCAATAGGACCACTAATTTTTTTTGTTATTTGGGCATGAGAGTAGTTTCCATTTGATTATGTTGTATATTAGAAGCTATATTAATTTTATTTTTGATGTATTTTTCAAGTACTAAAAAACTATTGTGCTCAACTATTAGCGCCTTGATGAAGTTTTCACCAATTAAGTCATCTTGATTATCTAATAGTGCCTTTGAGAAGGTTTCTCTTAGGAATATTGACTTTTGACTTTAATTGTGTTTGAGCACCTTTAAAATGGTTTTCATTAGAGGATGCTGAGTTTTAAATTTTATTGTCCCCTAATGCCTCTAAGGAGGTTTCACTTTGAGATTGTTCCTCTTATGAATGAATGTGATCTTAATGCCCTAATATTCTACAACTGATATGTCACCATGGATGTAGTTCAATAAGGTGTGATTCTATCAGTTCTAATCAACACTTGTGGGAGGTGGAATGTCAATATAATTGCTATGTTGGTTGGTGTTAATAGAATGATGAAAGGCAACATAATACTTGTAGAAGATACTAGGAGAACTTGTGTTTATGCTAGAGTAATCATCCCCAAATTTTTTAAAAGGATCACAAATATATTCAAATCAATTTCCAAGGCAAGTATAACCAACGTTATAACAACCATGACTATATTCTAATTCTAAAGTTGAATCCAACTCAAACACTCTAAATATAATTTTAAAACTAATGTTGATTTTGCTTTTGATGCTAAATCTAATATCAGTTCAAAAATAGTTACTAACTTCAATGTTGATTTTTCATTTAGTGTGGATGTTGTTACAATGATGTCTTGTTAAATGCTTGGTTTTATACAAGTAAAGGCATGTGATGTCATAGTGAGCTCTATAAAAATAGATTCATCTAATAAGGGTTCAACATAGATTGGCTCGTATAGGTGAATCCCTTCAAAGAGAGGGAACAACTCGAGGGGTGACTCCATAAAGATTGGATTGTCAAAGTGAGACTCTTCAATGAGGGAAAAAAGGTCAAGAGATAATCCATAGAGATTGAATTGTTAAAGGGGTGGGGATATTTAAAAATAGGATAATGGTAAAGATAATGATTTGGCTAAAGGTGGTTATAATAATTAATAACTAACTTAATAAAGACTAGCTTATTAGAGTGAGACTTCTCGATAATAGGTAAAGGATCAGAAGTTGATTCATCATAGGTTGACTCATCACAAATGGGTGGTTCAATAATAACATTGTGTCCTTGGTTTACAATTAGTTTCAAAATATCAATTTTAAACACATTATAGTCCTTAAAGGATCACTCTTGAAGAGCTAATGGTTGGTTTTGTTGTGGATCAAAGACCGACATGAATTTTATAAAGTGGGGAATAGTTGGTATATAGTGAATAATGGCTTGTGGTTTAATAAAGGTCTCTCCAAAGATTAGACTATCGAAGAAGGGATCAACAAAGACTAGTTCATATAATTGATGTTCCTTAACAATAGGTTCAATAAATACTAGTGATGGGCCTATAATGGTAATTACTAGGCATTATGAAGTTCAGTTGATAGTGCAAGCCAAAGGAGGAGGGCCTAAAATGGTAACCTTTGAGCATTATGGAGCTTGGTTTATTGAATAATATGAAAGGGGATTACCTAAAATGATAACTGTCAAGCACTATGGAGATTTATTTCTCATTCAAATTGAAGGAAGAAAACCTAAAATGGTAACCTTTGAGTATTGTAGAGCTTGGTGGCTGATGCGAGCCAAAGGATAATAACCTAAAATGGTAACCTTCAAGTACTATGAATCTTGGTTGTTGGCACAAGTTGAAGGAGGATAACCTATAATGGTAACCTTTAGGCACTATAGAGCTTGGTTACTCACACAAGTTGAAGGAGGATAACCTAGAATGGTAACCTTTGAGCATTATGAAGCTTGGTTGCTTACGTAATTTGAAGGAGGATAATAGGGTTGGTGTATGAAAATCATCATGAATTGGCTTAGTAATTACAAATTAGGCCCATAGAGGGTGATATTCTCAAATGTTATAGAGTGCTCATGTCCATCATAAAAAATTTCTTCCTCATAACTAGGGTCGTAAGAGACCCCACTACAAACATACCTTTCTGTCATGCTTGGAATATTGTTTTTTTTATTTGCTAAGATGTGAAATGTGTTTTGTAAATGTTAAAAGGTGTGTTTTGGATTTCTTAAAATAAATGACAAGGTAATATGAGACTATAATAAAATAAGTGGCATAGTACCACATAATTTAGAATAAATGGTTATGAATTTACTCAACTTTTGTGGGTTGAATTCATCAAATTAGAAGAGGGTAAGATAACTTTGAAACCTAAAGTGCAAGCTAGCACAACAAACATAGGTCAAAGATATATCAATACTATAAAATCAAGATACAACTATGATAAGTTGCGACTATAAAATTAGAAGAGGGTATTTCTAATTAGGAAGATAATAATATGAACTAAGAAGCTCAAAACATGAATTAACACAAGAACTCCTAAGTATAAAGCTAAAACCAAATAGGTAACACAACATCACCACCTAGTAATAGGATGTAGAATGGTAGAAGAACTTAGAGCATGAGTGAATGTAAGATAATATAAGTACATAATGAGAATAAAATGATGATGAGCATAAGTAATGACTTTAATCTAAATGGGAAATCATACCCAAGTTTACTCAAACCAAGTGTAAGTGGCAAACTGATAGAACCTTGACATAGAAATTAGAAAGGTAAAACTTAGACTTTAGATTAAAAATGAAGGATTTTGATATTTTGACAAGTGTGAAAATGGTCTAGACTCAAATGGGTAGCATGACAATGTTGTTTATAAAATACAAACACAATATTCTAAATGATGTTTTGAACAAGGCAAAAAGTTCTTTTGATTTGGTTAGTGTAACGCCTCCTTATTCAAATAGAATGGTGTATAGTAAAGTGTTTGTATTTATGATGTGTTTTGGTTTTAAAAAAAATTTAGACTTGAAAATACCAAGCACATAAAGGATAAAATGACAAACACCTAAGTGTAATGTCCAAAGTCCTAAAAATGATAAGGTTGTATGATACTATTGAATTCCATCCATATATGTGCTTTTGAGAAGATTTTAATTATTAATACAAAAATAAAATTAAATGAATAATTAGGGTTTTTACACCCCCTTCTCTCAAGATATTATATGGAAACATGGGACTTCAAGCTACTCACCCTGCATCAATAATATGCTCATAGCAAGTGGGGTAATTTTAAAACTTAATTTCTATACATTTAGATGATCTCAAGTGTGGATAACATAAGAAATTAAATCACATCAATTGGATCCACATCAATTGGATTATTATTAAAGGGTATTATTCTTTACACAACCACTACATCTATTGCTTACTCGATGTAGTGCGATATTTGAATTTCCTCATGGTCTTAGTTGGAGAACCACTAAAAGATCTTGTTTTAACTCCTCAAAACAAGTGTCTTATTGGGTCAACGTCAATTTATATAGCCCATCATGGAATGGGGTTAAATCTATGCCAATATATGAATTCTTAGGTTAACGCTTCCCTAGAGAACCTGTGAGAAGGCTATGCATTCTCACTCACAAGCCAAAATACATAAAAATAAAAAATAAGTAAAAAGAATTTAGGGTTGCATTTGGATCACCCAATTAAAATGGATTTGGAGAAGGCCTTAACAACATTATTTTCACACTTTCATACTAAAATCAACCAAGGAAAAGAAAGATCACTTTTGGCCACTTATGTTCCCTAAAGGGGATGGGGGCAGAGCATATACTCATCAATTATTTTTTGAAAATAAACAAATTTGAAAGAACAAACATAAAACAAACACTCTTAAGAGTATGTATCTAAGTGTGAGAGTTTATTTTATTTCACCAAAGAGAGATGTTTATGAAATTTGGTCCCTTGGCATTAGTTGAAAAATTTGCAAAAAAAATTCACAAACAACTAAGCATAAAAATAACAAAGTTATTTTTAGGCACCAAAAAAAATGTTCAATATTTAACCAATTTCAAACTTTTGCCTTTTTCTAACTTAAGACCTACAATTTTTAGAGGGTTTTTACCTACTTAGAAGCCTAAAAGTAAATTCAAAAACAATATTTCAAAATAATCTCTTAGGTCTCTATTTTTTTTGTCTTAGAAACCAACGTTAATCCACATAGGGATCAATGTTGGTTCATATAAATTGGTGTTGTTTGGTTCATATAGGGATCAACATCGATTGATAAAAATTTACATCTATTCTTGCAAAAACATAGGAAAATAAAATACATTTTTTCACAATTTTTTTTTAGCAAAACAAACATAAAACCCTAAATGTTCTCTAGATCTTGTAAAAAAAATGTCAAGTAGACAATATACAAGTGTTTAAACATAGAATAAAATCTAGAAAACTTCAAGAAAAACCGATTAATCACATTTTATATTGTGTTCTATTCTTCACATAGGAATTGATGCTAATTATAGGAGGATCGGTGTCAGTATGAGAGAAATGATGTTGGTATTTATGTAAACTATGTCTCTAAAAAAGTAGAAATACATTAAAAATGAAAGTAAAAATTGAATTTTAAATATTATGAAACATTCATTATAAAATCTAAGAGTTATATATTAATCACCTTACTTGTATGGGATGCATGATCCCACGTTGCATGTCAAAATGTAGATTAAGATTATAAATCAAGTTAGTCTATACATTAGTAGAGAAAAATTAAAAATAAGAATAAAGAACACAATGTGCTAAGCTTACTCCCTCAAGGGGTTTTGCTAAGGAAATATAAGATTTATTTAGGAAAGGCATATATCATCAAACCTTCCAAAGAACATCCCTCCTTTCAAGAGTACCCAAGAATCTTGATTTTACCTGAATTTGGTACTCCAAGTCTTTGTCAATGAAGAGTAGAATGCTGCTCCATCATCTCCTAGTACATAAATGTCTTAGGCTCATGAATTTGATCAATATATGCAAATAGGTGAAGCTTGTCTATTGCAATTTCTACATTATATGTTTTCATGAATGAAGCTTAAAAATGGTGGCCTTGGCTCTCTTATTTATATATTTTTGAAAATGTTTAAAATCAACCATGACCATACATATTGAGATCAAGATGTGTGGCCATGAATCAATTCAATTTTGGAGAGATAAACCATAAATATCCCCATTAATATTTGGAATAATGGGGCATTAATGAGGCATGAGAGGGCTTAATCCTGGTATTTGTTCCATTAATGGCTTATCGATGCCACCCAACTAATGATGTCATAGCGTGATGTAGAATTTAACAATGAATTTACAATTAATAGATTTTTAGTAACTTCCATGATTTTTCACTTAAGTTTTTGATTTGGTTTAATTTACTTAAGTGGGTTTAATTAATTTTCTGCAATTCTTTGTAAATTCTTTGTCTATTTAATCAAACTAGTCAAAATGTTAATTTACTTAGTCATAATTAGAAGAAGGTGTCATTTACATATGGAATAATTTCTTATTTTGAGCATTATGGACATGAAATAACACATGCACATGATGCGTGTTTCTGAATTAGAAGAATTCAAAGCTCCAGAGTGTCATTTTGTGTGGTTTTAATTCAACTTTAAGTGATTTGAGAAAAGATAATAATCACATAAAATGCATTGCACTATTTAGGGATAGATCAATCTAAATTGGCACATGTATATGACAAGCTAGAACCATTTAGTGCACTTTGTTATTTTGGCCTAGATTGTGCATTGTCATATAATATTTCTTAGATTGATAATTTAAACACAATAGCGATAAGAATTGGATGTCTAAACTAGCAACCATCTCAACATATTTCATCCAAATGTGTTCCATGATCACTACACCATTGTTAGCATAGGTTCTTAAAAATACTCCAAAACATGTTAATTATAGGGATATCTTGCATAATGGAGAATATAAATAGGCATAGAAGAGACTACAATATTACATACCTCTATGATAGAGAAATATGGACATGAGATCATGAATAAAATAGATGTTAACAAAATATGGAACATAACCAACATAACATTCAATAACAAATTAAAGTAAAATAGAGTACTCACTACACATTAACCATATATAAGAAAATTAGGAAAACCATAATAGATTGATTCTATTAATCTCTATCAACACATCAAAACCATGTTCTATTATAGTAAAGGGATATAAATAGTCTTTTACAATATGTTATCTCTTCACATTCTAGCCTTTTGAGCTACCAAAGGAAAGACTCTTCACGTTCTTCTATTACTTGATTAGACTTACAAGGCTGAATAAAAACAAAAGTTATACAAAAAGCCAAATCATATACTTTGCACATGTATCCTTCTATTATACTTCACAGTTTTACCATGCTCCATTATTCATCCAACAAATGATAGAGTATATATGCTAATCCATTTATGGGATGAACCATCAAATTACCCCAAGTTTTCCAAGGTAAGTACATATGTTAAGAATAGAGTGAGGAATAGGTGTGTTGATGATAACATTTATTTTGGCTAGATTGACATCAATACCTTGAAGAGAGATTAAGAACCCTAAAAGTTTACCAGATGTAACTCCAAATACACATTTGTATGGGTTAAGTTTAACTTTATATTTTATTAGTTGATCAAAAATTATATCTATATAAGTGAGGTGCATTTTATGACTTTTAGATTTGGCAATGAGATCATTGACATAGGTTTTCACTATCTTATGTATAAGATCATAGAAGATGTGGGTCATTGCACATTGATAATTGTTCTAAAATTTTTAAAACTAAAAAGGCATTTTGACATAACAATAAGTTCCCCATTCTATACTAAATGTTTTTTATGTTAGTATTCATGAGATGTGAATTTGGTTATAGCTTGAGAATCATCTATTAGTGATAACATTTCATATCCAATAGTGGAATTGACTATATAATCTATTGAAGGTAAGGGAAAGTTATCTTTTACACATGTTAGGTTACAATTATGAAAATTGATGCATATATGAATAAACATACTTATTTTTATATGAATAGGAAATACTATTAATACCCATTCTAAAAATTCAATAGGTTTGATGAATTTAGAATCTAAAAGTTTAATGATTTATTTGTGACATAAGGTAGAAATTTTAGGTGGAAATTTTTGTTATTTTTGTTTGATAGGTTTGGCTATGGGTAAGTGATGATATTATGTATGAAAATGCTAGGATAAATACTTGATATATCTTCATATGACCAAATAAATATTTATTTATAGTTATAAAATAATAAGCTAAAATTATCACACTCTATTGGAGTGGGTTATTTATAAGTAGGAATAGGTCGAGGATATGTTGGTGTAATGTACTCTATTTTTGTGGTTTCTTTAATGAGCATAGCATTTCCATCCTAGAAATGATATGAAAAATGAAGGTTAGAATAAAGAGGATTTTTTATAGGATCCACAATAGCAATAAAATTGTTAAATCAAATAATTTTTTTGCCTGAAGTTTCTAAGTTTATGATGTTGTCGGGGAAGCTGAGGTTATCTAGCATGGATTAGTTTAAGTATAACTTCATCACTAGGGAGCATGGGTAATGGTCCATTGTATTTGACATCTAATTTGAGATCAATGATTTTTTTACTATTATGATCATATTTAGAATGTATTTGTCATACATTTTATGGCTTTAGTGTTTAAGGTAATTTCAGATGTAGGTTTGATTAGAGGGGTATGGGGTTGAGTGGTGTCAACCAGATTGGTGATAGGTGTGTTAGTTTGTATTATAAATGAACCTTTAGTTATATTAATATGGATAGCCTTAGTAATATCAATGGTAGAAAGAGGTTGTAAAATATTTGGTTGTGTATAAATTAGATAAGGTTTAAGAATTGAGAGCTCTTCAAGTACCCATGGGGTGTCTAATAGTGGAGGATTAATGGGAAATACATGACCTTCAAGTTTTGACTCAATATCGTTTGATATGTGAATGACATGAAAATCATGGTTGAAGGCATGTATTTTATATAATGTATTTTTATATTATTGTACATCTAATTCTTGTGATTGAATTTAGGCCATGATATAATTTTCATCATATGTGTGGGAAATAGTGCATGCATTTGTTTCTATGGGAGAATCAAAAGTGGATGTGCCTAAATTGATAAATTTTTATGGAGACATAATTAAAGGAGATTGAAATAATTTTGCCACTACATACTCATCATATGTGAAGTTATGTTCTATGTAAAAAGCTTCATATGCAGTACATAGAGGAGGAATTTTAGTAATATCATCAACTAGAGGGATGGTATGATCACATGGAAGCAATGAAGAAAGAATCCACTCTGAAATGTAAGGAGCTATTTTACAGGTATTATAAGTATTTTATAAATAATTAAGTTCATTATCATTAGAATCAGAAAGAGTGACCTATAAATATGGATTAAGGCTAAAAAATTCAAGTATAGATGTATTGTTAATGCATGGAGTTGTTGGAGTTTGATATTGAGATTTAGCATTTGGTAGTTGTATACTCCATGGATTGGGATCAGCCTCATGTTTTTAAAATTTTCCATTATGGATGAATTTAATACATTGACTACCTGAGGAGGCAATGGTCCGCATATGATGTGTCCATGGGCAACCTAAGAACATGCTATAAAATAGTGGTAATCAAGAACCATGAGCTTAGTGCATATTGTCTTGGGTCCAAGAGTGGGATCCAAATATAACCAAGTATTTTTTGATTTGTTTTATCAAGTCCTCTACATGTGATATAGGTTTCTTTAAGATTATCTTTGGTGTATCCAATCTATTTTACTAACCTAAAAGAGTTGACATTAATTCCTTATCCTTCATCTACTAAGACTTTTCACATGAGGGTATTATTGATTACAATTTTAATAAAGAGGGGTGGATCATTGGCTTAAAAAAATCATCATTAATCATGTCTTCTTCAATAAATTCTATGGATGGTTTAGAAGAGGTATAAATATCTTTAATAGTATGTACTTCTGGAGGGGAATGATCTTTAGGAGGATTTTCCAAATCAAGAGATGGTGGTTCTTCAATGTCTTGTAATTATTGCATTAGAAATTTATAATGATACAAATAAGTACGAACTAGCTCCATGAGGTGTATTTTATGAGGCATTGAAGTGAGTTCTTCTAATAAATTCCAATGGGATTTAGAAGATGAAGAACCAATACAAAGTTTTTGAGGTGTAATATTTTTCATAAGAATAGAAGTAGATTGAGGTTCTAGTTGTGGGAGTGTTTCCTCATTTGGTTTGGAAGATATGGTAGTGGTGGTATATTTAAGTAGTTGGTCTTTGGTTGATGGTTTTTTAGGTAAAGTGACAAAATATTTATGAGTAGTTTTGCATTTATAATTGACCTTGGCTATGTTCACATATTGGGAATTGGTATAATATTGGTCATAGTCAGCATCGATTGCATAAATATACTCATTTGAATGTTGTGGGTTAGAAGTAGAGAAGGATAGTTGAGGCTTGGATGATGAAAGTTTGGTAAATTATTTATTTTGAGAGGCTTTAACATAGTCATGATGATATAATTAGATCATAGTGCCATGGTCAAATGTATCTCCTAACATAAAATAAGCAACAAATTTGAGGATTCCATGATATTTTTCATGAGAATGACCTATATCAACATGGAACTAATAGAATTTGTTAGGGTCATATCATGAAGGTGGAGCATTATTATAGGTGAAAGGTTTAGAAGGAGATAAGAGTTGCTTCATTTGCTATAATTCTAATGGTATATGGGAAGGAAGGGGATTGTCCACTTTGACTAATACTATTTTTATTTAAGGAGGATTTATAGTAATCACATTAGTGGAGATTTGGAAACATCCCTTGATAGATTTATGATTGGGCTCAAATTATTTCATAATAAATTCTTGTCTTTTAACTTGATCAATTACGTCATTTAGATTTTGTGGAGAAAAAGTTTGAACCTTATATTGAAGTATGGGTATTAATGTGGTTATAAAGAGTTAAATAGATTATCATCACTCATGTTATGATCTAATTTATGAGCTAAACATTTCCATTTTTTAATTGAATCATGATTCAATTCAAAGGTTGATTTTTTAGAATTAATAAAATGACTAAGATAATTTTTGAGAAGGTCATTTTGTTAAAATGTTTTGACTAAGGCATTAACTGAATCTTTAAATTGCCAAATAGAATGGAGGTAAGTGATTATACCATTATAAGACACCTCCTATAAATTTTTTGACTAGAAGTTTGGTGGTATCAAAGGTGTTTGTTTGAATCCATTATTTGTAGATATTACCAAATGCCTTAAGAAAGCATTCAGGGTCTTTAGTTCTGTCATATTTAATAGCTAGATAAATATTTCCAATATCAATAGAAAGAATCAAGGGAGCTGTTGACCAAAATTTGACCCCAAGTTAAAATTGGTCAACCCCTCTATGTTGAAACCTCGTAGGATTTTCAAGTGTTTTTTATGTTATTTTCATGGTCTCAAGTGTTCTTAGATAGTTCCATATGGTCATATTTGTCCTTGTCTAGCATTGTACAAAGTTTGGTCTCATGTCCACTCGTCTAGTGTTATGGGTCAAGTACAAGGTCTTGAAATAGTCAAACATGGTCAAATTTTTAGTTTGGTCTAGGGTCATTATCAAATTTTATTTGGATGTAATTAATATCATAATATCATGATATAAATTTATATTTGGATTGCATATGCAAAAAATCACATTTTGGCTACCTTTTGGCCCATTTGGAAGAGTTGGATGTACCATCTCAAGGATAAAACATTTCAAGAATATTCTAAATTCCTTGGTGTCAAAGAAAGGTTAGATAATGTTTAGGGATAGTTAGAGTCTAAAAAAAAATATATTTGAACACCTAATCTTGGTAAAACAACACTTTACAAGAATTTGTATAGCCTTGTAAGATCAGTTTTTAGTTTCAAATAGTTTTAAAGTGACCCTTAGTATCCCTTACATCATTTTACATCTATGGACCAAGTTTAAATTCAAAATGACACTCCATACATCTTTTCTCCTCCATCATTGCCTTCACAAGCTAAGGAAAACAAATTTAAACTAAATGGGGAGAGAGAGAGAGAGAGAGAGAGAGAGAGAGAGAGAGAGAGAGAGAGAGAGAGAGAGAGAGAGAGAGAGAGAGAGAGAGAGAGAGAGAGAGAGAGAGAATTTTGCCATTATTATGGGTCATATTAATCTTGAAATTAGTGGCATTGGTTTTTATATTGATGTCTTATTATATATAAATAATCACTAAGAGTGAAAAAATGTCACTATGGCCTATCCATCCTAGAGGGGTCATGGAGATTATTTTCTTGGTGGTTTCATCAACCAAGTCATATCTATAATATGATTTATTTTGAAAGAATAATATCTTTGTGTACAAGTTATTGTAGTGGATCCTGCTGCAAGTTTTTATTTTATCTTCATGATGTTCACTCTCAAAGCTTTATAATGCTTCATTACTCATGGATAATCCCTCAATTTCATGGAATCCATGTTATTTTGTTTGAGATGTGTTTTTGGACCATACTCTTCAACTGTGCTTGCTTTTAGGAACATGATCTATGTTTGAGTAGTCTAACGCAAGTTTGATTATCAAAACGGGATCAAGTATTATAATTCTACCATGGTTTAAGTTTTTGAGACCATATTATAGCATTGGAAGTATATAAAGATCAAGATTTCAATCTATGTACACTTTCCAATAAGAAGTCACAAGTGTTTCCTTCAAATGCATTTGTATAGACTTTAAAGTGTTTTGAAGATGTTCATTTCTCATGGAAGGACATAAGACATCTCCTAATACACTCACATGGTCTTAAATACCTCATTTCCATCACCAAATGATTATAACTAACTAGAGGCCCCAATTATTTGTACATAGACCTTATGCATTACTGACTATATGTAGTTTATATAAGACTAATCAAGTGTGTTGGAAGTGAAATAATTATTATCATAAAATTTATGATACAATAGAGTAATAAGGAGGTGTGAAGTGGTTTGATAAGTTTGAAAATATCAAAACTCAAAAATCTTAAGAAAGTGGCTTGGTAGCCTTAGATAGTCAATTAGTGACCTATAAGCCATAATCATATAGGTTCTCATTTTGGACTAAGTCAACATCAAACCAAATCAAGGGAGTCTCAATCATGGATATTCAACTTCATTGTAGATGAAAATAGGACATAAACCCTTGAAGAGATACTAGTCACTTGGACAGTCAAGAGACTAAGGGAAACTAAGTTAACACCTAATACAGTCACCTACAATACTCTATATGGAAGGAGCAAGTGTAAAGATGGTCAAAAGGTGTAACAAGAAGTATGAAAACCTTTCATATATAATGAAAGTTTAATACTTATATATATATTCTTTAAATCATCATAATAGGTGAGAATATTAGGTTTCAAATCTAATGCTCAAATGGCCTACTAACACCTACAGGCTACAAACTAGATAGTTATTCTTAAGCCTAAGGAAGAGATAATTATGGGTGTATATAATGAATATATTTTTTAATCCAATTAAGACTGAAAACAATCCAAGAATCATTGATAAGGATATTGGTGTGATAGTGAGTTTCTATAATCACAAGGAATGTATTCATGACTCTATTAGGCACCTACAAGTGTACTTAGTAAGGTATGAGCTAAAAATGAATATTTTGATAGGAAGAAAAGATATATTTGAAAATAATTTTGAAGCATTATTGAATAATTCAACTAGGTTCATGAACTATTGAATAAGATCAGAAGTAGGAGTGAGGTCTAAAATAAAAAAAAAGTCCACCATTCTAAGGAAGCAGTTAAAAGTTACTCCAACTATAGATTGATTGTAGGATTGAAAGAAGAGTAGAGTAGGTGTATTGAAAATTACTTGAACCCAATAAATAATTTAAATCATATTAAAGAGTATTGAAAGGGATATTTGTGTAATTCTGAAATCTTGATACCCTACACATAGTCAAGTGACCCTAAAGAGTCACCCACAGGGTACATAAGGACAGGTGGCTCCTGAGCCTAAGTGAAGGGAAAAAAGTATATAAAGAGACTCTAAGGCATACCTCAGATTTAAAATAGTTCATAAGGTGTATTGAGACAAAATTAAGAAAAATGAGGATTAACCAAACTATGTTTTAAGTCTCTACACATAGTTAGTCAAGAGATAATCTACAGGTCTACTTGCTCTTTGAGGGTTTTGCTTGATTAAAGTAAGGTAAAGAATTGTGAATAGGTATGTAATAGTGAAGATAATTTGAGAATGGTTTAAAAAATGTAATAAAAATCTATTATAAATAATCAGACCTAATATAAATATGATAAAAAGGTAAGAACTTAGTTTAGGCCTAACTATCACACAGTCAATAGCAGACCTAACTAGTCTTGAGGGAAATTGAAGTGTTGAGGCCTCTATGAGCATGACCATGATTTTAATTTTTTTATAAAGGGTTTTTATGAGTTGAAAAATATTTCCATGGTAAATTTAAGTCCATAAAAATAGTTTACATATTCATTGTTTTGTATTAGACCTTGCCTACTTTGTTAGCAAGAGACAATCATGAGACCAAGGGGTCCATTTGAGTTCAAAGGCATAAAAAAGAATGTAAAAATTAATAAATATCCTTGAGGTAAATGTATAGGCATATCATAGGTTTCCATACACTTCTAGGAGTAACCAAATATTAAGTTTCAAACTAGGTGCCCTTGAGGGCTAGCAAAGAAGAGACAAGTCTAAACCCCAAGACCCCTGACGAGTACACCATGAGCATACAGAGGAGTGATGATCACTAACAATGCATGTATAATAATAAATGGATTTTTTATATATGTTTATTAAACTATCCTAGTATTTATATGAAGTTTTGAGGCCCAAAACCTAATTTGGACCTATTTCGTGCTCAAGAAACACTAAGCATGCCACCCAAGGATCAACTTCATATTACTCATACCATAGATCACACTTTTAATGGGAGGATGAGACATTTTGTATATTTGAGGAGGTAAGTAAATAATGTTTTAAAAGTGTAAGTATTTCAATTGATTATATATTCTTTATGAACAATCGTTAAGACCCTAAATAGGTCTTAAACCCTCCTAAAACCTTGATAGTGACCAATCAAAGGAAAAATATCTATAAATAATATATAATTCCACAATTTTATCCTAAAATGTCTTTTATGTTGTTTATGACTCCAAAGAGGTTATCCAAAAGTATTTTTATGTTGATGTCACTTGTATGGATTGCTACAAATACCCTATTTTTGCATGTTTTTGGTATTTTACATGTTTTCTTAGAAGGGGAGAAACTTAAAAATAATTTAATGAGGTCCTTTGGGATTTTTAATGTATATTAAAGTCAAAAATATTGTACAAGATATTATGGAGGTGGTCAAACCAACCCTATTTTCTAAGGAAATCTTAAACAGGCTCAACATGAGGCTAGGTAACAAGGTGATTTAATGGTTTAAATACTTTCAAAGTGTCTCAAGACATAAATATTGACATGGAGGTTGGTGATATACTATGAAAATTTAAAAACACTTTTTTATGATTTCACATGGGTGTCAAATGTCTAGATCAATAAAATAGGGTTCTAGGTAAGGAGGCATAATTGAGGTCTAATTCAAGATAGAGAAAGGGATAAAAGATACACTTCCACTTAAACTAAAAAGAATAAATTTTAAATTGAGATATAAAGAAATAATGGGTCCTATAATATGCCCTTTTTTTCTTAGTATAATCCATCCAACTTCCTATACAAGGAGGTTTATAGGTTTTTATGGCTACGAGGAAATTAGGCCTAGTGAAGGCTTAAAGAGCAAAATGAATTCTTGGGAGTTGTTTCAGGCACCAAAATGGTTTGTTTTAGACTTTATAAAATATTTCAAGTCAATTAATGGAGATATTATTCCTTTAATAAGATTCACTTTAGTTTTGGGCCACTTGGACCAAGCTAGGCATAGGAAATGAAGAGTTTCAAGACACCTATGCACATGAATGATGGAATTTCAAATTAGAAGAGTTTATTAAGGCATGGAATATGTTTAATTAGTTTTTCATGATCATTTCATGGATAATTAATTATTATAAGATCCATTTGTCACTTCTTTCATGTAAAGAAGGGCACTTTTCAAGAATCTAGTCAAGGTGTCAAGCCCTATTTATAACCCCTACACATGGAAGGTTAGAACATATTCAAGAGTGAAATTAATAGAATTGGAGTTCTATATTTACTATCTCATAACTCCATTTCTTGTTTTAACTCTCACATACACTTGTCAATATTTTCCTACTATGCCCCTCTCTATCTCTTCACACTTTTCTATATAAGCAAACACTTTTGGATTTGTAAAATAATCCACAATTGGTATGGAGAATACATACTAATTTTAGTACCATATTTTACTTTGAATAAAATATTTAAAGCTGGTTTTGATTTCACAACTTCTTGTCTAAGTGTGTGAAGTAGTGCATAGCTGAATGACAAGTGATAATCATCTATCCTTGTGTTCATCTTACGCTTTCATGTTTTGTGCAAGTATTCTAATATATAAAAATTCACATGAAGTGTAGTAAGTGTCTTTGTATGTTTTTAAGTGTAGGAAATGGTAATAGTGTCTAAAATCAGACTTCTTATTCATTCACCTTGATAAGTGCATTGCATATCACCTTTATGTTGAAATACTTATGTTAGAGAAACTTTGGATGTTGAAGTCAATTTTGTGAGTCATATTTCATAGTAAAATTAAATGTTAGTCTTGTGGAGATTAAATTGGTTCATCACCTCATTATATTGGGTTTATTTCGTGTTCTCTATATCCTTTTTCATTCTAACAAGCTAGTAGTATAGGTGATGAGCAATCAAGACAAATCTGAGGAGCTAGCCATTCAATCTAAAGGTTTACCCTTGTTATATGCAACCCATATTACTAGGGGTAATCCATTGTTCCACTCAATTTTTAAAAGGCTTTAAATAACTCTCTAAGGGTGTAAAATTGAGTGACAATAAGAGCTAAAAGTTCATTTTGACTATTTTGAAGTATTTGTTATGCGTAAGGGTTTTGGAATTATATTTACAATGGAATATATAAGAAGAGGAATGAATATTTGATTAGTTTTAGGTAAAATAATATAAGGTTTATTGTTCATGTTAAATAGTTGTTGTTGTGTTTGCATCATTTGAGATGTATTTTTTATTTGCATAACATTCATTATTTTGGCTATTGATGCAAGGATTTGAGTGGTATCAATTTGTGCATTTGGATTATTAGGATTTGAAGGGGGAAGGTTAATTTTGTTATTATAATGAATATTGGTGTTGGTTAGGGGAGGGATGTTCCTTGTTAAGGTGGTTTCTATAGGGTTGTTTTTTATACTTGTGTCAATTGCTCCTACAATGTAATAAGGTAGTTTGGATGGGGTAGTGTCTTGAGAAGTGTGAAATGGATTTGATCCATCAGTGTCATCATTTTATGTAATTTTAAACATATTATAATCCATAGATAAAGGGTGAGATAAGGTGTACCAAGAGTGAATATCCTCTTGGGTAACTAAGGTAAGAAGGAAAAACAATCTATGTATCGTCTAAATGGATTAAGGCTATCCAAAAAGATTTTAATAATGGATTTCATGGTGTCTAAAATAAGAATATAAGAATAAGGAAAAAAAAAATGAAATTTGGACTAGCCAAGTACTAGATGGGATCAACAAGATAGGGAATTAAAAAAAAGGATTGAATCAATTAGATGGTATAGGATCAAATTAGACAATTATGTTTTGACAGGAGGTAGGAAAAATATTAGGTATAAAATAGAGGTGAATAGGTTGATTATGTTATGTAATAGTAAAAATAGAATATTTATATGGGAAACTAAGTCAAATGGATCAACTATGTTCTATAAGAAAACAAACAGAGTAGCATGTAAGAGACTGAGTTGACTAAGTTGACTATGTTCAGTAGGTATAAAAATTAGAATGTTATAAAACTAGATGATTGAGTAGAATTTTTTTAGGAAAATAAACTAAACACATAGGTAACTAGGTCGATTAAGTCAATCTAGTTGTAGCACATAACACAAACCTTATATCAATGATAACTAATACAAGTTTTATAATATAAAATACAACTGGCAAACAGTAATCAATAGTAATGAAATGTAAGTGTTAAACTAAAAGAGTAGATATTCCTATAAGTTTTAAATTATATTATGTTTTAAAATGCGATAGGGTGTTTGGATTTACAAAATAACTAAAATAGGTAAGCTAAAGCTATTTTTAGGTATGTTAGGGTTGAAATGGATCTATATTGGTGATGGTATTGACTTGGTGTTGGTGCCTACCCCCTCACTTCATAATCCCATAGTGATAAGAGTGTTGGGTGCTTTGATAATATATACCATCAACCAAAAATTAATACTCAACCATAAAATTGAGTTGGCTTCCCCCTTGGTGATGAAATCCAAGTAGGTAGACTAGGGTAGAAGTGCTTGAATGCTTATTTTATATTTTTGTGATTTGGTAATGTGTGAAAGAAGAAAGTGACTAATTTGGTAAATTAAATTTCCTAGTTATATTATGTGAACTAATCTAAGTAAATAATTAGATAAATAAATGGTGAATTAATTAATACCAATGTGAGCTAATTTACTTTTTTTAAAGAAGACATAATACTAGGTTATTTAGAACAACTTAGTGTGGTAACAATATAGAACATAGTCAATGTGGTCAACTCTATCTGTTGTAAGATTGTCTAAATAAATACAGTTGAGCAAATTAATTGAGTTTCCTAAGAAATAAATAGTTACAAAACTAAGTCGAGCTAGTGGACTTAGTTTACTACAATGTGACAGTTTTTATATAACTAAAAAACTAGGAAAACAAAATTGAAGATTGACTAAAATTGAGAAAAATGAAATAATTAAGCTAGTTAGAATGAACTTGAAGTTGGCTTGATTAATTTGTTTTTTGATTGATTGTAAAAATGTATAAAATCTACTAAATTATTATTTTTAAGTTATGTTATCTAGTCAAAGTGTCAAGCCCTATTTATAATCCCTACACATGGAAGGTTAGAACATATTCAAGAGTGAAATTCATAGAATTGGAGGTCTATTTTTACTATCTCATAACTCCATTTCTTGTTTTAACTCTCACATACACTTGTCAATATTTTCCTACTATGCCCCTCTCTATCTCTTCACACTTTTCTATATAAGCAACCACTTTTGGATTTGTAAAATAATCCACAATTGGTATGGAGAATACATACTAATTTTAGTACCATATTTTACTTTGAATAAAATATTTAAAGCTGGTTTTGATTTCACAACTTCTTGTCTAAGTGTGTGAAGTAGTGCATAGTTGAATGAAAAGTGATAATCATCTATCCTTGTGTTCATCTTACACTTTCATGTTTTGTGCAAGTATTCTAATATATAACAAGTCACATGAAGTGTAGTAATTGTCTTTGTATGTTTTTAAGTATAGGAAATGGTAATAGTGTCTAAAATCAGACTTCTTATTCATTCACCTTGATAAGTGCATTGCATATCACCTTTATGTTGGAATACTTATGTTAGAGAAACTTTGGATGTTGAAGTCAATTTTGTGAGTCATATTTCATAGTAAAATTAAATGGTAGTCTTGTGGAGATTAAATTGGTTCATCATATCATTATAGTGGGTTTATTTCATGTTCTCTATATCCTTTTTCATTCTAATAAGCTAGTAGTATAGGTGATGAGCAATCAAGACAAATCTGAGGAGCTCGCCATTCAATCTAAAGGTTTACCCTTGTTATAGGTAAACCATATTCCTAGGGGTAATCCATTGTTACACCCAATTTTTAAAAGGCTTTAAATAGCTCTCTAAAGGTGTAAAATTGAGTGACAATAAGAGCTAAAAGTTCATTTTGACTATTTTGAAGTATCTTGTTATGCGTAAGGGTTTTGGAATGATATTTACAATGGAATATATAAGAGGAGGGATGAATCTTTGATTAGTTTGAGGTAAAATAATATAAGGTTTATTGTTCATGTTTAATAGTTGTTGTTGTGTTTGCATCATTTGAGATGTATTTTTTATTTGCATAACATTCATTATTTTGGCTATTAATGCAAGGATTTGAGTGGTATCAATTTGTGCATTTGGATTATTAGGATTTGAAGGGGGAAGGTTAATTTTGTTATTATAATGAATATTGGTGTTGGTTAGGGGAAGGATTTTCCTTGTTAAGGTGGTTTCTATAGGTTTGTTTGTTATACTTGTGTCAATTGCTCCTACAATGTAATAAGGTAGTTTGGATGGGGTAGTGTCTTGAGAAGTGTGAAATGGATTTGATCCATCAGTGTCATCATTTTATGTAATTTTAAACATATTATAATCCATAGATAAAGGGTGAGATAAGGTGTACCAAGAGTGAATATCCTCTTGGGTAACTAAGGTAAGAAGGAAAAACAATCTATGTATCGTATAAATGGATGAAGGCTATCCAAAAAGATTTTAATAATGGATTTCATGGTGTTTAAAATAAGAATCTAAGAATAAGGAAAAAAATATATGAAATTTGGACTAGCCAAGTACTAGATGGGATCAACAAGATAGGGAATTTAAAAAAAGGACTGAATCAATTAGATGGTATAGGATCAAATTAGACAATTATGTTTTGACAGGAGGTAGGCAAAATATTAGGTAGAAAATAGAGGTGAATAGGTTGATTATGTTATGCAATAGTAAAAATAGAATATTTATATGGGAAACTAAGTCAAATGGATCAGTTATGTTCTATAAGAAAACAAACAGAGTAGCATGTAAGAGACTGAGTTGACTAAGTTGACTATGTTCAGTAGGTATAAAAATTAGAATGTTATAAAACTAGATGATTGAGTAGAATTTTTTTAGGAAAATAAACTAAACACATAGGTAACTAGGTCGATTAAGTCAATCTAGTTGTAGCACATAACACAAACCTTATATCAATGATAACTAATACAAGTTTTACAATATAAAATACAACTGGCAAACAGTAATCAATAGTAATGAAATGTAAATGTTAAACTAAAAGAGCAGATATTCCTATAAGTTTTAAATTATATTATGTTTTAAAATGTGATAGGGTGTTTGGATTTACAAAATAACTAAAATAGGTAAGCTAAAGCTATTTTTAGGTATGTTAGGGTTGAAATGGATCTATATTGGTGATGGTATTGACTTGGTGTTGGTGCCTACCCCCTCACTTCATAATCCCATAGTAATAAGAGTGTTGGGTGCTTTGATAATATATACCATCAACCACATATTAATACTCAACCATAAAATTGAGTTGGCTTCCCCCTTGTTGATGAAATCCAAGTAGGTAGACTAGGGTAGAAGTGCTTGAATGCTTATTTTATATTTTTGTGATTTGGTAATATGTGAAAGAAGAAAGTGACTAATTTGGTAAATTAAATTTCCTAGTTATATTATGTGAACTACTCTAAGTAAATAATTAGATAAATAAATGGTGAATTAATTACTACCAATGTGAGTTAATTTACTTTGTTTAAAGAAGACATAATACTAGGTTATTTAGAATAACTTAGTGTGGTAACAATATAGAACATAGTCAATGTGGTCGACTCTATCTATTGTAAGATAGTCTAAATAAATACAGTCGAGCAAATTAATTGAGTTTCCTAGGAAATAAATAGTTACAAAACTAAGTCGAGCTAGTGGACTTAGTTTACTATAATGTGATAGTTTTTATATAACTAAAAAACTAGGAAAACAAAATTGAAGATTGACTAAAATTGAGAAAAATGAAATAATTAAGCTAGTTAGAATGAACTTGAAGTTGGCTTGATTAATTTGTTTTTTGATTGATTTTTAAAATGTATAAAATCTACTAAATTATTATTTTTAAGTTATGTTATCTAGATGAGGGCTCGAGCCTACAAAATAATATTTTAAAACAAAATTAAACTAGTCGATTGAGATTACATAAACTAAATAATTGAAAGAACTATGCTGATGAGATTGATCTAGTAGTCTAAATATAACTTATTAGAAAATTTAAAAGACAAGATGAAAAATTAAATCGATAGGATTAATATAGTGTGCTAAGAGGGGAAATATGATCACAAAGAGCCTAACAAGATTAATAGATACACCTCAGTTAAGATACCTGTAACTTGATCCCCTAACTATGTCAATCATATCCGCAAAGTTGAATATTACCTATAAATAATATAGAACTAGGTTGATTGGATAAATCTAGTTTTCTATAGAAGAAAACAACATACACATAAAATTGAACTGAGTCAATTGGATCTACTAAGTGTTGAGACTTAGACAAAAACTATTGTATTGAGTTGATCAAGTCAATCTAGTAATCTGAGAATGAATATTGAAAAATTGTAAGGGTTAGTTTACACCAAGTTCACCATAATGTATGTAAGTGAAAGTGAAGCTAATCTACAAATTAATCCTAACTTAGAGAAGATAAATTATCTAACTATATCAATAATAATACTTAGATATTCAGGGTCATGACCCATATGGATCCATTAAACCTAATTAAGGGATATATTATCATATAATGTGGCAAGAGAGGGTTCCAAATCCTCTAGCCAAGCAACACCACACAATAACCCTAGATAGGTCTTTATATTCAATGTAATTGTAAAGTAAAGTAAATTTAATTGAGTGCTCACAAAAGTTTGTAGCATAAATGGGGGATAAACATAAACAAAAAAATATGCAAAGAACTTTACTCAAGTTAATGTAGAGTTAATACTAAACAAAGAGAGATAATACACTCATTAGCCATTATACATGCAAATCTATCAACTTAAATATAAGATTAAGAGTTAGAAATACTTACCTTAAAGATGAACCCATTGAGTCTCAACCTCTCCATTGATCAATGGTTCTTTATAAGAGGTTATTATGTAATTTTGAAGAAATTAAAGATAGAAAATAGAATATGGTCTAGCTAAGGACCTCCTAGTGAATCTCAAACCTTCACAAGAAAAAGTTTATCCTTCAAGAAGCATGAAACCATAAGCAATCACTCCTCAAGTATAATCATAGATAAGCTGATAAAGAAGCATAAATGATTAATTTTCTCTATTTAAAATGAGGTGAAGGATGGGTATATATATATTGATTTAACCCTAAACCCTTATAGAATTTTAGCTAATGCAGTCAACCCACTCATCTTAGCTAGTTATGAAATAGAGTCATTAGGTTCCAGACTAAGCTGACTTGGCCGACTTGGTCTTGTAACATGCTCAATTACCAAAAATAAACCAACCCAATCAAATACTTTTGGTAAAGTGGTAAAGAGGGGTTTTGGCTTAAGTATAGGATATTTGAGGTGATGAATTATTTGGAGAAGAGTGTGAGGGAGGTGTCAAAGCTTAGGGAAACATATATGAGGGGTTTACATTAGTTTTAGGTGGAGGTATAAATAAAAACAATATTGTGAAGCACCAAAGGCCTACCCACCACTTTCCTAGTGCACCCTTTAAGGTGTACACTTAGAGAGGTTGAGACTCGATGTGATCCTATAAGAAAGAAAGCATTAGTAATTGATAAAGTTTTAAAATATTTTGTGTATACAACTTATTATTTGGTTTATTTTTATCTTAGGATTTCATACAATTTTTTCAAAATTCATAACACTAAAATGACAAAGTATTCAACCTTTGATAATGATCTAAAACCATGAGTCAATCTCATTCAACCTTGGATATTAATCCAACACTAAATAAATTTCCTTATAATTATTGGCCAAATTTGGCCTACATGCTTAGTTTAGAATGAGAAGGTGAGCAAAGTCGTAATTAAAGAGTGACCTAATGTCACAAGGAACATACAAACTTAAAGAGGAGATCACATGTCATTTAAAAACTTTTTAAACACTTTAAATATTTTAAAGTGTAAATTTGGTGATCTTAAGAGACCAAACCATCATTAGGACATCATGTAGGAATGAGTGGAACAAGTTGGTTATGAATTTAATAAGTTCACCTAGAGAGCCTTGCAGGCCAAAAAATTGCATGGAAATGATGCATTTCATGCCAAGATGACCCTCTACAAATTTAATTTCTCAATGAGTTCTCTATCTCAAGATATAATCCTTCAAAGTTGATCCAATAGAGTAAGACATTCATGCAAACATCAAATTTAAGCTATAATAAATAACTATTGGGATTTAAAATAGAGATGAGCTTGAAAAATCAATAAAAATCACATGGATGTCACATGACGAGTGTACAAACATCAAAAATCAAGCCATGGTAAAAAACCATTGGGGTTTAAATTCTGATGGGCTTGTGGACATCAATGATGGGCTCATGGACATTAATAATAGGTGTGCAAACATCAAATTTAAGATAACAAAAAACCATTGGGATTTATATTATGATTATCACATGAAAATTAAATATATTCATGTAAACTTAAAATATGGGCACATAGACATCAAATTTAAGCCTCATAAATTAGTTGTTTGAGTTCAAACAGTGGGTCCCAGCAAGATCAAGAGCTCACATGCAAACATACATAGATATCTAATAGTGAGAAATAAGTCAAGTCAGAGGATATAAATCAAAGGATCTCATTCATTCATACATATAGATCTAATGGTGTGAGTTAAAATCAACGAGTCAATGTATCCTAGGGACCAATAAGGAGAAGATAGTTTGGCATAAATTTATAGGTCTGAGTTGGCAATCGATAACCAATTAAAAAAGGGAAAATACAAAAGCTTCCATTGATAATAAATGAATGAATATTCAAACTAGGTGAATGAAGGTTTCAAATAGCCATGTTTCCATTATATTTTGGTTAATTGCAAATGCATTCATATAGGCAAGATGGTCAAGGATAAATCTTTTATCACCATTAAAGTCTAGACATGATCTCTAGTCGATAATTTAGAATCTGTCAACCATGTTAAAGGATTACTCCATTGATGTGTTCATTTCTCTTCTAAATTGAAGATCCTCATGTGTAGTAACTCCTTGGCTATCACATGGTTTAAAGGCCAAATAGGTATTTTTTATCCTAATATAGAGATCAATTAAGACTAAATATTTATCAAACTTTCATGGATATTATGACTATGTGAAAATTGATAGATTGGGTTGGTTTTCAATCTATGGTGGACATATGTTCAAGTTAAATAAAATACAAACATAAATGTGATTATGTGGAAGTGTATCATATTTTGATATGGTCACATGTTTGATAAATACGTAACTATGGCTGCCCAAAGTAGATGTGGTATGAATCTGTTAGTTTTGAGATATGAGAAGTTTATCTTCCTTAGTAGATCAAGTAGAAGGTGGCATGGAGTTACAAGGAGGAGACCTAGCAGATAGATATGGACAATGGGCATTCAATTTTATTATAAAACTTTTAAAATATTTGTTCTTTCTTAATAAGATCATGACTCAATAGCCTTGAATTGGTGTTAATCCATCATAGCTCCCTCTCTCTTCTTCCCCTTTTCTATAAATGTTCCATCTTATTTCACATTGTAGCACTCTAAAAAAAAATTTAGACAATAAATATCTAAGATTTTTTACATAAATAGACTCTTATGCTTTGGTTTGCTCAGGGTATGCCAAAATTTGTAATATAACACCTTTTGATACAATAAAGACCGAATTATATCATTTTTAAAAACTAAATTGAATTGTGTTTTATGAATTTATGTATTGTGGTTAAGTGAATATATGATTTTCTTGCCTATTTATAAGTTTACTCACCTTCATTAAGTTATTTTTAGTCATCATAGGTCATTTTAAGTGTAATATATATTTTATTGATTATCTTAGAAGTAGATATCTACCCTCTTATGCTATTTTGATAGATAGTCAATGCCTTATTATGAAATACTTATGTGGGACTAATATTCTTTGGTATTGAATGTGTCTTGTGCAAAGTATAAGTGTTCCAATTACTGTTGCATCACCTCATTTTATATGATTTCATATATATTTTTACTCTCACCCCTTTTCCAAGAAATTATTAGTTTAGGTGATAGATCCAAAAGGAAGCCAACCTTATCCAGAGGTTTGACCTAAGTTTAGGCGACCCCCAACCTAGGTTTATTCCCATGTTGGACTAGATTTATGTAAGAGGACTTGAAAAATATCTTTACTCAACTAGGGTGAAATCTAGGACACTAATAGTTTTGACATGCTTGGTGGGACAAAATTTTCCTCAGCATAGTTGAATTTTAAATATTGAGAATAAAAAATTATAGTAGGAGGAGACATATACCATCATCAAAAGCTAAATATATTTCATGTTGTAGTAGAATCATCCAAATAGTGATTTCATGCCAAAGAATACTACAACATCAACAAGTAACGGTACTCCTTTTGAACACATTGAATTGTCTTCAAATTTTTATAAAAAATCAAGGTTCAATAGGATAATTCCTTATCCTCAAAGGAAATATTCATCTCTTAGTCATTCTATTGTCTTAGTCTAAGATATTGTCCCCATTACCCAAATTGTTATCAGGAATCAATTTTTGTTCCATTCAATAGGGGCAGTCCCCTGAATTTAGCCCAATATGATGACATTCCTATGTATACCCTTAAGAGCATTCCTTTATTCTTAGGAGAATGGGATAAAATAGCTACTATTGAGCATATCTAAGATGTTTCCAACCTTTTTTTGTTCATAATGTTGTTCAAGATAATATGGATATCAGAATGTTTGTTTCTTCCTTTAAAGGAAAAGCATTAAAATGGTATAGGAATATTCCTTTGAATTCCATTTCTATCTAGGATGAGTTAGGTGTAGCCTTAATCAAGAAATTTGAAGACAAATTTGATCATTTATCCTTAGTTGAACAAATGAATACCATTAAAAGGTACCCCTATGAATTCATGTTTGATTTCAACCTCAAATTCCAAAAGACATGAACTAAGATACCTACATTGGTTAGGCCATCCCTAGAATACACATTCTTATACTTTCTAAAATCCATTGATTCTAATATTAGTGTGATGCTACGGTCCATGGGTGGTAATATTTTTAAAAATGCCTATGAGCTTGCAATAAGAGTAAATAATAGCTTGATACAAGCTAGTAAACTTTCTCCAAGGCCCCTAATGCATATTTTCCTTGAAATGTAACCTATTAAACCCCCTCAAGTTCCTCAAATCCCATCTATATCTCCTATTCCATCTCCTAAAGCATAAGTTATAACCCCTTCTAATTAGGATGGTGAGATTCAATATTTAAAAAGTATGTTACAAGCTTTTGGAAATGAGATAGTTTAACTCAAGAGACAATAGTACTAGGGTAGGCCTTATCAGCAACAAAGCCAGAAAACCTATCAACCCTCCAATAATCAAATGCCTCATTGTCAACCTTTTAGATAAAATAGACCACCCTATCAATCTCAAAGAGCTATAACCCAAGCTAAACCATATGCAACCCTTAACCCTAATGTACGCTCTAGTTCAAAATCCATTATTTCCACATCTCCTCAAAATAACTTGATGTAAGATCTAGGTTGGCAACCTTTTAATCCAAATGATATGCAAAACCAAGCCTTGTCATCATAGGATAGTACTATGCCACAAATGACACACGAAGAGTGTTTTATTTAAGCATGTCAATATCAAGAGATAAATTTGATACCCCAAGGAGAGGATCAACAAGTTCAAGGGAAACCTGATGCCATTAATGTGAATTGGCAAATAGATGACCATGTTGTATTAATCATATTGGTGAGACTAACAACATAAGTGGTCAAGTTGAAACACTAACTAGAGATAAAATAAGAGATATTGAGGAAGCTCAAAATGTGAGAAATACTTCTAGTACTCCTAATATTGTTCTTAAGAGTATCAAGGATCAACCTATTGCCCCTATAGCATAAAAGAATTAGAATTTAGAAGCTAGGAATATCCCTTAAGTACCTATGATTAGAGAATAACTAGTTGTTTGCAAAGTGTCTCTAAAGGTTAGTATAACCTCATTCAGTATAATAGATTAGATGAAGAAATCCAATGTTAGCATTAGTATGTGGGATTCCCTTACTATTTCAGGGTAAAAAGACATGCTCATCCAAGAGTTTTCAACTCTTAAGGTTTCTCAAGAACCAATTGAGAAACAAGGTGTTGTTTTGGCTAATTCAAACCAGCCAACCAAGTAACAAGATTAGTAGGTACATACAATGACAAAGGTAGAGAAAACCAATGTCAAATCAAATAAAACTCTTTTTTTTTTATTTCTCTTTTATAGTTAGCGACTGTTTCATTCATAATTGTATGGTAGATAGTGGAGCCAGTAGCACTGTCATGCTTAAACAAATTTTAGATAAGCATAAAGGAGTATTGAAACAAAATGGGTCACCAAAAAAGATAATAGGCATCATCAAAGATCTAAAGTTAAAATTACATGCTTATCCTAGTTTTACCATTCAATAAGATGTAGTTATAGTGGACTTACCTCCCTATTTTACTATGTGTCTTTCAAGAGACTTTGCCTCAAATATTGGAGGATATTTATCAATTGATTAGACATATTTGATGTTCAGGACTAGGTATGGTACTAAAGTAATAGTACATTCTAAACCTATTGCATGTTTCCATTTGAAGCTATATATGCCAAGTATGATGAACACTAATTATACTATCTCAGATGAGGTGCTATAAATAAATAAAGTAGAGGTTGAATCACCTCTAGATAGAGTTCTAAATTTATTACTTGATGAATGGGCCATTAATTTACATGAACATGATCCTTATAAGTTAATTGAAGAAGAAAGAATTGGTGTTTATTTCCTATTAGCCAAAATTCACTCCCAAGTTTTACCTTTTCATTATGGCCAAATATAACATTTAGAATGGTTTATTCCCATAGAAAAATGTAAAGTGTGGTTTCCTTCAGAGAATGATTTTATTCAGTCTCCTTTCAAGCATTTTATTTCTTTCGATAGGGTTTTACTTTGGGATTTTTCCCAAGTCTCAAAGGAATTGGCCACTTGCTTTTATCAAAGAACTTGGTCCTTTTTACTTCATGGAAGGGTCACTTTCTCAAGGAATTGGTACACTTCAACTTTTTTGAAGGGTAGTTCCATCTTTAGAAGGGTAGTTCCAATTTTTTAAAGGGTCACTTTCAACCTTCTTGATGGATCATTCTCTTGAGAATTGTCTATTATAGGTTTTTTGAAGGGTCTTTTGCTAAAGGAATTGGTACTTTCATCTTTTTTAAAGGAATTGTTTTGAACAATTTGTATGAAACAATATTTTTGAAAGGCCATCTTCTCTCCAAGTGGGCAATTTCATTCTACCGAAGGAATTATTTTCAAGTTTTTTAAGGGCACTTTTTAGGAAGGTGGACCCTTTCAGCATTTCCAAAGGCACACTTTGCTCTTTTCCAAAGGGCAATTCCACCTTTCTGAAGGGTAGTTCCATTCTTCCTAAGGGAAATTTGACTTTTTCAAAGGATTCATTCTTTGGGTTTGTTCTTTCTTTCAAAAAATTTATTTAAGACAAAAATTCTAAAATAATTCTCCTTTGCAACTTTTTAAAAGGAATTCTTTTGGGATTTCTGTTTCAGACAAAAAGTCTGAAAGAATTGATCTTTGCAACTTTTTTGAAGGAATTATTTCAAACTTTTTATTTCAAACAAAAGGTCTGAAAGAAGTGATCTTTGTAACTTTTTTAAAGGAATTATTTCAGACATTTTATCTGAAACAATCATTTCGAAGGGTATATTAAAAATTGATAAATGATCCTTTTATTCAAAGTGTCCTTGAAAAAAATTCTAAAGGGACACTTTAAAAAAGTCTGAAGGGATTTTCCCTCAAAGAAAGGTCCGATTTCATCCTTTTGAAGGAAATATTATAAGGAAGGGTACAGTTCAAAGGTATCAAATGGTCTCTCTTTTAAAGAAGTGGACACTTGCAAAAAGCTCGAAAGGGAAATTTTATTCCTTTGAAAGGCACTTAAAGTTTCAAGAGGATCTTTTCACTTCTAAAGTACCCTACACAAAAGTCCAAAGGGTCTTTTGTCTTCAAAAGTGTCCTTCAGAAAAGTGAAATTGGTATACTTCTATATGTCCAAAGGCACAATTTGGAAAATTTTGAAGGGTATAAAATTAATGTAGAGTCCTTAGAAGGAATGCCAAAGGGCATGTTTGAGTAGTCCGAAGGGTATAGACTAGTCATCTAGAGTCCATAGAAATATGGATGCAAATAGAATAGAAGGAGTCCGTAGAAAGATAACACCATGAAATTCAAACTTCTACCTTAAAAAATATCCATTGATGTTTAAACAAGAAGGCTCACAAGTAGATCTAAGGGCTCATGTCCTTCATCTGTCAAAACAATGAGAGAACCCATATCAACATTGATCAATCAGGATTCAAGTCATTCCTTGAGGACCAATCAAAGAAGAAGGATAAAGCTAAATATAATGAAAGTAAAAAATCTATAATAGGTGGATAACTACTTTAATTCCATGACTCAGCCCAAGAATATCCTAATTATACTAAGTGTGAACATTGGAGGAGCATCTTTGAGAGAGAAGGCCAAGAGTGTAACCAATTGAGATGAGATGGATATATCATGTGGCTAAAAAGAACATCATTGGAAAAGATAGTTGTAGTTGAAGATAATGACTCCTAATAGATTAATTCCTCTCTTTGGTACTCAAAGGTCTCTCCCTCTCTCATGTCTCTTGTGCTATATAAATATCCCTTGGGCTAAGTTAAAATCATTCACACAGTGTATGGCAAAGCCCTGCTGGAATGATATCACATTTTTCCTTTAAGCATTAAGTATTAGCCTATTTCCTCTAAATTTATATGAATTTTTTTGAGTTTTTAAGAGACAAATAGTGATAATAAGTGATGGTTTTCATCCTTCTATCCTTTTTCCTTCACGCTTGAGCAAGATTTTTGGATCTAACTAATCATACAAAGTGTGTTTAAGTGTATTGAATTTTTGTATGTGTATTACTATTTTTAAATGTGTAAAGTTTGCATTTCAATTCATTTTGCTTGTGTCCTTTCACTTCATTTTTCTTTTGTCATTTTACACATCTCACCTCTGTGTTGAAATACGTGTATTAAAATCCCTAGAGCTTGTGAATGGTCTGTGTGTTTTGTTGTATAGTGCACTAAGTTATAACATTCATGTGGAGGACAATCTTTGGTGCATCACCATTCTTAGAATAGGTTTTTTTCATGTAAATTCTAAATATTTTCCTTTCAATCAATTGGTTTAAATAGAGATTATCTTGTAGGATAAATTTAAGGAGCTAGCCCTTTAAATATAGAGGTTCATTTCCCCTATAGGCACACCCACATGCCTGGAAATGATCCAACATTGCCCAAATCTGGAAGAGGACTGAACATCCCCTTCTAGGGTGTAAGATTTGGAGACAATAGTTCTAACATGCCCAGTGGGACCCCAATTCCTAGTTAATTACATGTCAAGGTGAATGTTGGTCTTGACAAACCTAAGTTTTTACTCTTAATATAGCATTTGGTGACTCCAAAAGGTGAAAATCTCTGGTTGTAGATCAAGTTTCCCATATTATAGTTCATGGTCTTCACTAGGTCATCTATAACTTCTGATCAAACCCCTCTAGTTGAAGCTCTTCTTGAATAATAATGCCCTAAACCGTTCCCTACATTTGGATATCCTTGGCAAGGAAGTTTTGGATAAGAAGAAGAAGTTGAGGAAGTTGGAGAAACAAGAGATCAAGAGGAAAGAAGAGAAATTCATAGACAATAGCCTTTTCCAACATTCAATAGACAAAATCTAATTGACCTTCCTACATATGACCCTATTCCTCCCAATGCTACCAAGAGTCTCCCTGTTTTCAATGGAGAGGGTCCTATTACCCCATCTAAGCATATTAGGGACATTTAAATTTTTTGTAACTTCCATATTGTCACCTGAGACAACATAGCCATTAGATTGCTTGCTATGTCTCTAAAAGGAAAAGAATTTGACTAGTATAGGACTTTGGAAGGTGGTTACATTACAAGTTGGGATGGCTTTGGGGAATTTTTGGTGATTAGATTTGAGAATAAGAGTGACCACACTTTTTTGATCCATTAGCTAAATGTGATAAAGAGACATCTTAATGAATCTATGGGGGATTTCAATGAAATATTTGAAAGGAGATGGAATAGGTTTCCACCTGTCATGAGACATCCTCCAAGATTTATGTTCTCCACCTATCTCAAAGGTATTGGTACTAATGTAGTAGTGATGTTATAATATATGGGAGGATTCACTCTACCTGATGCATATGAAATAGCTATTAAAGATAAAAATAGCTTGATACAAGTTGGAAAATTCCCTCTAAGAGTTTCCATGCCATTATTGTTTCATGGTTTAGTTGAAGCTCCAAGCATAGCTCAAATTATTGTTGCCAATGTCAAGCCAAGATATTTTCTGAAGAAATTGGATAGTGTTGTGGACAAAGATGAATAAATCTAGTCATTACAAGCTCAGCTCAAGCAAGCTTAGTTCTAGACAAATGCTCTTCCTAATCCACAATATTATCCTCAACAAGGATATAGAGCTCCACCCTAATACAACTACCAAGGAAGAGGATAGGGTCAACAAGGTTTCAATAGGTATCCCAATGCCTATAATCCTAATCCCACTCCTTCCATGAAGGTTGTTGTTATAGTACATGTTAATCTGGTTCAAGGCAAGAATCATTTGAACTAATGGGGATAACCTCAAGGTTAATTTATCCATGATAGTGGATAAGACATCCAAGATGTGGTGGCATAAGAGGAAAATACTCCTTATTTAAATTTAGAACAAGTAGACCCTATACAAAGGGATAACCATGGAGAATGCAGTAGCCAAAGTGTAAGCATGATGAACTTCCAAGCAAGAGATGATTATGTGTTAAATCAAAGCATGTCAGTTACAACCATTATAAGAACCAAGAAGATATCATTGGGAGAAAATAAATAATCATGAGTAACTCCAAGTGATGCTTCTCTAAGGCCATAAGGTGTGACTCCTAATGTAGTTTCTATTACAAGTCATGCTCCTTAACAAAATTAAAATGTTAGTTGGGTTGTCAAGCCTACAACACAGTAGGTTTAGACTCTTATACCTTTGAAGGCCCAATAAAATGTGAATTATACCTCTCTAAACATTATTTATTCTTTGAAGAGTACTAAGACAAGCATAACTCTTTGAGAGGTCTTGCACATGCCTAGTCAAAAGGAGCTCTTGCAAGAATAGCTTGCAAGCATCTTGTAAACACTAAAAAACTTCACACTTACAATTTTTGATGTTTAAATGTCTCAAAATACCATAAAAATTATTAAAACTTCCCAAAACCCATCTTAACCAACCAAATAACTATTTTCATAGTCACAAATATCATTCAAAATCACTATTTAAAAGTACTATTCAAAAGTACTATTCACCATCACTATTCACTTTAGGACCCACTATCACTATTCATGATGATATGGCAAGTGACATGGCATGTGACATGACAAGTGACATGTCAAATGACATGGGAGGTGATTTGGGAGGTGATATAAGTGATTTGGCTTCATGTGGGACATCATACCCCACTTGGGACCCTTTCCAAAGTGCTTGATGACCTCATTCATGCATCACAAGCCCCCCCCCCCCCCCCATGAAATGTGGTAAATTTTATCTCAAGGGATAACTATTCAACATGTATTTTTTTCTTCTCACATGAAATAAGACTTTAAAATAGATACCTACCTCTTTAAGACTTTGGAAAAGACAAAGAACATCCATTTTTGACGTTTTAGCTCAAATGAAGCCTCACTAACCGAAATGGGAGATTTTCCAACCCACATGGGAATCCCAAGCAACCTATCCTTATAATTTTCATCCCCCATATGGAAAATGGTTCCAAATTTTGTGTTTCACCCCTTTAAGTTCTTGTGTGAAAGCAAAAAAGGATGGTAAAAAGTCTTTAAGTCTCATTCAAACCCATGTGCATGATTTCCATTCAAACTTGGAGACTCACCAACCCACATGGGAATCTTCACCAACCTCACCTTGAATAAATCATGAGACCACTTGGATAAATTAGAATTTATTCAATATTCCTATATTTTGGCATGTTTCTTCATACAAAAATGCTATAAATACGCCCCTCTGCTTCACCTAAGGTTAAGTGGTAAGTTAGTCTTTTGTTCTTAGCATATTGCTAAAAGTTTTTGGAGAAGGTAATCATATTGGAGGTAATAATAATCTTGGAGATAAGAGATAAAGAAATGCAACTCTATCAAAATCTTCAACAAACATCCTCAACAAGCCATCCTCAATCCATCTTCAACAAACATCAAGGTAATTTGTTTTGTTTTTCAAATTCAATTTCTTCTTTCTTAACCCCCTTTGGCCTCTTATTTCTTGATCTCAAAAACATAACCCCTATGGAATTATTATTATATTTTCATCCCTTTTCCTCTTTACCCTTAACCTCTTCTTTCTCTTTCATTTACCCATTAGCATCCTCACCATTTATCCCTTTGTCCCCTTTTACCTCCTTTCTTTTTCATCCCTTTCATCTATTTACCTCTTCATAGTTTATCCATTTTTCCTTCTTTCTGTCTTACCCTTTTTAATAATTTGACCATTTACCAACCTTAACCAAAAATTTATCCTTCTTCACAAGACAAATTAAACCATTTCCAAACCTACAACCACAACCTTGCCTTCACCAATTTTCAGCATTAGTATAATCAAACTAGTTACTTCATTTTGATTAATTTAGAAAAGAATTTAACTTCATTGTCTCAAATTTAGTTAATTAATATTTTTAATATCAATAATTTTCTATTTTTATGCAAAATAATTTTATTTAGTCACTTTAACTTAAGCATTTAAAGCAGGTGGATAGATAGCCTTCTAGAAAGCTGTTGCTTCCAAGATCTAACTCATGCTAGGCAATCCACCCATTTACTTGTCTAACAAACAAGTTTATTTTAGTATTTTATTATTTTAAAGTCATCATAACAATCCAAATAGGATCTCTCCATAATCACTTGGATTCAACGCATGCATTTTTAATAGGTTTTTCTACACACCCCTTATCACTAGTTTCTTTCTTTTTAAAGAATTAATAAAAACATAAAAATTTGAGAGAGGCACGTTCAGTGGGACCTTTGAGATTTATTAGGTCCATTAGTTGTATTAATACATTTATAAATTCATTATTTAACATTTCATTTAGTTTCATTAGAAAAAAAAAGTTCATTTAGTTGCATTAGTAAAAAAAATCATGTAGTTGCATTTTTAATTGCATGTTTAGTTGCATATTTACTTACATTCTTAGTTGCATACTTTCTTGCATTCTTAGTTGAATTTTTAGTTTCATTTTTAAGAAAATTAAGTTTTTTTTTCTTTCTTAAAAAAATACACATACACACAGTTTTAGTTTTATTTTTTTTAGAAAAGTTAAAGTTTATTTTCTTTGCATCTTTAAAAGAAATAAAAAGAATAATCATCCTAGGATTAGGACTTGCATTTTAATATTTAATTTAGATTGAATTTAGAGATTTTTTATGCATTTAAATAAATCTAAAATTTTATTTTGGTTTTAAAATAAACACTTTGCATCCATTGAATTGCTTGTTGATCTTAGTTCATCTAGTAACTAGGAGGAATAGTTATTTTATCATAGCTTTCACTTGTATTCACACACCAAGCCAAAAAACGAAATAATAAACACATCAAAACAATACTTGAGACAAGGACCAACTAGGATTTCATCACCTAGTGGCAAGCTTACCCCCTCCCAACTATCCCACTTGGATTTCACCACCAAAGAGAGAACCAACTCAGCTCTCTAGTTGAGTATAAACTCTGGAATCGATATATCTTGGCTAAGCACCTGATACCCTTATCATTACAAAATTATTAAGTGAGGGGGTAGGCCCAAATACCAAGCCATGTATTGAATTTCAACATAGATCTTTCTTTTGAGTGCCTAAACAACCCAAAACCAACTATATCTTGCTTTTTTAGTACCCATATCAAACTAACTTCCCCTCCACACTCTTTTAGTCTTAAGACAAAAGTGATTTCAAAGTAATCCTAGGATAAAAACATTTCTAGTGTTCATGTTGATTAATTTGAAATATTTTTTGTTGTTTCTTATTTGAGTTGAGATCTTAACCTTTTCATTCCTTATTTTTCATATGGTCACTACCAAACAATAACTCAAAAATCAAATTCATCAACCCCCATTTTTGTTTGCACTTATGGAGTATACCTTAGACATTAAGAGTTCCCCTCACATTGATATTTATCCTCCACCCTCTCCTTATAGGGTCCCAATCATATTTGAATGGGATCCTAACTTTTCTACCTTCTTTGATAATAATCAAGTGGCTTTACAGCACTACCTTAATACCATGCCACACCGTACCCCTTTTGCTTCAATTTCCTCTATCAAACCCCTTCTTGGCATGCCACCCCACCTTATAGTGGGTACCACTTCAACCTAACCATTGTTGACCCACACCTCTTCCAACATCCCATCCACTGAAACCCAAACCAACCTTATACCCCAAAACCAAACACCTCCTATCACACCCCAAGTGGGTTCAACCCTACCCTTAGTCACCTACACCCCACCTACTATGGCATTATCCTCCAATCCTACTTCCATCTTACCTTTGATATAAACAAATACCTCAACCAAAACCTAATCTCAAAATCTAGTACTCTCCATACCACAAACACTTCCCCTTATAAACACTTTGGTCACTACCCACCTTTAACTAACTAACCCATTAACCACTTGGATGTCACATATAAACCCCCCAAACTCAACCTTCCAACACATACCCATGAAATATTATCAATATATTATTAAAACACAAGTATACATACCCTAACCTTCCACCCAACCTTATGTGACCTCTCACACACACATAACATCATCCCAACCATCTACTAGTTATTCCCATGTCACCTAGCCCCAACAAAATGTTTCATATACCTATCCAACCCAAAAACCCCAAACTGACTTGGTCAAGATGCCAATGGAGAAAATGACTACCCTTGAGTCATCCATTTCAACGTCACATAACATTGTCTCTTATGACCAAATTTGTAATGAACCCATCCATCCATCTATCCCTCTCCAACCATATCCTCTACAATGGGAATTGTCAAAATTCTCTAAATTTCAAAGCAAGGAGGAGCCAACAACATTTAAGAGCATTTAGGAATTCATGTTACTTGATTTCCCATAATTATTCTCTTCTCCTCCATACCTTTCCTATGTCCTTATCTAGACCAACATTAGATTGGTATAGTGCCATCCTAAAACACTCCATCTTCTCCTTTACCCAACTAGTCCAAACTTTTTTAGATCACTTTCTGATTAATATATCTAAGAAAGTTTCTATTATTGATCTCTAATCCATTCAAAAATTCAAAGATGAATATATTGACAATTTTGTGGCTCATTAGAAGAGACTAATCAACCAACTTTCCTTTTCATTGCCTCAACCTAAGCTTATAGAACTCTTTGCCCAGGCATGTGCAAAACACATCTCATCCACATTGTGTGTCCAAAGCTTTCATATATTCAATGAAGCTTTTACCATGGATTAAAAAATAGAGAATAGAGTCATTGATGAGGGAAGGTTAAAGTTGAAGAACAAAAGCCCAACTTATAAAACCAATGAATCCTCTCCTTCTAAACTAAACAACACAACTAATACCAATTCCAAGAGCAAAGCCACTACTAATGCTATTGTCCTCAAAGCTATACCTCCACCATATACCAACCAACATAACCCAAGGAACCAAACCTTTTACCCCTTCAACTATCCAAATTGAAACCAAAGGAACCAAACTTGGAAAAACCATAAGCCATTAATTCCACTTGGGGAGCTTATCCTTCCATTTTAGGAAAGTTACTAAAATCCAAAATCATCCAACTTCCACCAATTAAACCACCCTAATATTTTGATACTTCTTGACCCATGATCAATTGGTATAATGAGAATGACCATTGTGATTTTCACCAAGTCATAAGACATGACATCAACAGATGCAATACCTTTAAATACCTTGTCCAATACCTCATTGACAAGAGGGAGCTCACATTGGACAATCCTAATGTGCCACAAAACCAAGCTCTTGACATATTCCAAAAAACTTTCCCTAATCATACTCCTTCTACCCCTCATCATGAAAATAAACCTGGATCATCTCATGAGGCACATACTATTAATGTGGTTACTAGTGAACCCATTGATGAATTTTTTTTTACCTCAACTGCTTCTTTCCCCATTCCCCTATTGGAAGAAAAAAGACTACCTTTTATTATTTTAGACACCCAAACAAAGGAAGTAACCATATCCACACCTCCATTGGAGGATACCACACTTACCTCCCCTATCTCAGAACCATCCACCCCCTCTTTAGAAGTTATCTCACAAGATAAGATGACTCCATCTACCCAACCTCTAATTTTAAAACCTTTTATTAAAGGTCAAGATAAAGTTAAGGGAACCAAATTGGAACTTCTAACCCCTTATTTTATAGACCAACCTAGCCCCTCTAAAACAACTAAAACCTCCACCCAACCAACTAAAATCCCTTTCTAAATTGATTCACCCTCAAACACCTAAACCCACCAAGATAACTAAACTGACCAAATCCCCTCCAAAACCAACAACAAAAATAACCAAAGAGGTAAAATCACCAAAGGGCCCAAAACCCTAGATTTTACCTCCCCCAGCCTTGCCCTCCATTCTGGGTCCCCATCCCTCTACCTTAAACATAAAATCCACCATTTTTACCAAAAACCCACCACCTTTATTGGTCACACCTTCATACTTGCTCTCTAAAGCACCTTTCCCCACTACACCAATAATCCTTAAGTTACCTACCTTACCATCATTTGCCTCTAGCTCATCAACCACCTTACCCAAACCAAAATCATTAACCAAGTATACCACTTTACCCAAGAAATGTATCATCAAACCCATGTCCCCATAAATTTCTACTTCAACACCCAAAACAAAAACCACTAAACCTTTACCACCTTTAGTTGAATCTCACTTGACCACCCTCTAGTGGTTATTTCAAACTTCTTCCTTGAGATTACCACCCATCAAACCCTTTAAAAATTCATGTACTAATCCCTATTGGTTTAATAATAACCTGATATGTGCATATAATAGTGCACTAGGACATGACACTGAGAACTATAAATCTCTCCAAATTCTAGTTCATAACTGATACAAAGATGATGATCTATTATTGGACAAACCTCCTTCATCCCCATTGTTAATCAAACCACCTACTCAACCCATCTAACCTTCAATCTCACCCAAAAGTGAAGAGGAGGAACCAAAGAAACCATCCAACCTAGAGGACCCACTTATCCACATTATTCACATGATTACCTAATCTGAGGCCTAGTAAAAGGACAAAGGGAAGACTATTGTTGGTAATTTTTTTGGTACTATTGTTGGTACTAAAGTCCATTAAGGTCCAACCCAATGATCCTCAACCTCTAGCTACTTTTGTTGGTACCCTTCAAACTTCCAACCTTGTCACCTTTAAAAATTCAAAAATACCTTTTATTCATTTAGAGGATCCTGATCCCCCTCTCTTCATTATGGCATATATCAATCAAACTTTCATCAAAAGGGTGATGGTTGATGGGGGATCTAGCATCAATATTGTCCTCCCATGCTTATGACCAACTTTAGTTACCTAAAAACATCATGCATGAATGCTTAGTGGTTCTTCATTCTTTTAATGATACTATGCCTACCACCTTGGGCACAGTTATCCTCCACATTTGTGTAGGACCTTGTATTATTCCCAAACTCTTTTATGTTGTAGAAAAAGAGTTTCAATATAATATTTTAATTAGACACCCTTGGATTCATGCCATGAGTTATGTCCCTTCCACCCTACATCAATGTGTAAATTTTGAACATGAAGGGTAATTTATGACTATCTAAGCTGACCCTAGTCCTTTTACATCTTGAAATATGACATATCGGCCCAATGATGTCCTTCCTCCCTTATCCACCACACAAAAATCTACCAAAAACAAAACCTCACTAGCCAAAACCTATAGCATTTCAACACCTACTGTTGATGAAGCTTACACTAGCTCATCTATCCCCTCTTCCCAGATTCCTATAGAAGACCTTATGATAACCAGATTCCAACATCTTTCTTTTGGGGAATATAGAATCTTAGCCTTAGATTCCATCCTTACCCCCCAAGAATATGGGAATCTTAGACATGAACCTTCTTATGACCTTAACATTGGAAGCATCATCCCCATTTGTCTCCATAACCATAAAAAAAATTCATTTATGGGGGACTTGATTGACCACTTCCAGCTCCTACCACTACATCATCCATCTAACCATTTACCTCTAACTTTTCCTATCTTAGCAAATTAGAGTTTGCTAAGTTTTATCTTCATATATGTGCTTGAAAAGGATTTGGCCTCAATCATTATGAATAAGGGCCTCATGAGTTACCCCATTTCAAAACTTTTCAACCTCATGAGTCATTTGGCCTTGGGTATGAACCACCTCAAGAATCCACCAATTCACCCACACCCTTTATGACCATAGATGAAGATATCCCATCCTTGCCAACCCAATCACTTTTTCCACCTAAAGACCCTGATATCATTCCTCCTAACTTTTTTTTTATCAATACTATAAGTTTGGGCCCTCTCATCTACCAAAAGAGTGGACAAACCAAGGTCCTTCCACTCGTATATCTTAAAATGGTAGAGAATGATTCTCCCATCATCAACACCATCCAAAATCAATATGATGATTCCATTCTTACCCACCTAGGTGTGGGGAAGTTTTCTATCCATAAATCCCTTCCTCTTAAAGCCTCAACTATGTTGAATGAGTTTACCATCGATATCAACTTGGGCACTCTAGATGGCCCCCACATTGTCAAATTGGGCCAATCATTGAATACCAAAGAACTCCAAGATTTCTCCTCTTTCCTTCAAGACCATAACATAACCTTCACTTGGTCTTACAATGATATTCTTGGGATTGACCCCACTATTGCTACTCATAACATAGTTACTCATCATGATGGTAAGCCTATTAAATAGAAACTTTGACATAGGAATCCTTGCATAACCTTTCTCATCAAAGAAGAGCTTTAACATCTCATATTTTAAAACTTCATTCAACCCATTGACTACCCTTAATAGGTCTCAAACATCATACCTATCACCAAAGTCAATGGGGGTTTACACATTTATGTGGACTTTCATGACCTTAACCTCACCTACCCTAAAGATGACTTGCCTCTAGATAGCATTGACCAGCTTGTTGAGATTACAGTTAGACATGAGATGTTATCTCTCATCAATGGGTTTTTGGGTTATAATCAAATCTTGATTGCTCTTAAAGATCAACATGAAATTGCCTTTATGACCCCTTGGGGAAATTTTTTCTATAGAGTCATGCCTTTTGGGTTAAATAACATTAGTGCAACCTACCAATGTGCCATGACTTATATTTTCCATGATATCATCCATAAGATCATATAAGACTATGTGGATGATCTTTTTGGGAAATATAAACTCCAAAAACACCATTTGGCTATTCTTACGATCATATTTGAATGCCTCATCCATTATAATGTTTGCCTAAATCCTAAGAAATGACTTTTTGGGGTCTTTTTAGGAAATATTATTGGCTTCATCATCTCTCTTCATGGAATTGAAGTAGACCATACTAAATTTAGAGAAATTTTGGACATTCCTCCTCTAACCAACCTTAAACAACTCCATATCCTTTAGGGAAGACTTAAATCCATTCACTGCTTCATTTCCAAACTTTCAAACCAGTGCCAACCTTTTCATTACCTTCTCAAGAAGGGTGTCTCTTTCAAATGGAGTAGTTATTGCTAAAAGGCCTTTGATTCACTCAAATAGTACCTTTTATCACCACTTGTCCTCACCCTTTCGAAGGATGACTACCCATTTTACCTATATATTTCTACCACTAACCATTTTTTAGGGGCAATGTTGGCTCACTAAGATGAACAACACAAAGACCAAGCCATATACTACATTAGTCATACTCTTATAGAATATGAAACACATTATATACACAATGAGAAACTCTACTTAGCATAGACCTTTGTGGCCACCAAACTCCACCACTACCTTCTTAACCATAAAACCTATGCCATCACTAATACTAACCTGCTCAAATACATGCACTCTAAACCATACCAAAATTAGTGTATGGATAAGTGGCTCATGATCCTAGTTAAATTTGACTTTGAATTCCTCTAATAAAAGTCAATTAAAGGTTAAGTCATTACTGATAAATTGGCTAAAGCTCCTCTATAAAATAACCAACCACCCCCTCTTGCCTTCTAGATAAGTCTATCATGACTCTTTTTCAAAAAGATGACATAACCTACCAAATGACCATGTTCTTAGATGGCTCTAAATGCCAACAAGGAGGAGGTGCTAGATTTATTCTCATTCCTCTTAATGGTGAACCCCTTACTCTATCCTTTCAACTTGACTTTGAATGCACTAATAATATGGCCAAGTATGAAGCTCTAGTGATAGGTCTCTAAACTACTCAAAGCTTGGGAATTAAGACAATCCATGTCTTTGGTGATTCCCAGCTTATGGTCAGCTAGGACCATGGGTCCTATTAATGTAAGAATGATATCTTGCTAAAATATAAACTTTAAATTGAAAAAATCTTAAAATCATTTGAGCATTACCTAGTCCAACTCGTTTCCTGATCTACCATTAAATTTATGGATATAATAGCCTACCTTGCTTCTCAGATCCTTTCTTAGCCTTCTAATTCTAAAATATTTATCACCATTCATAATTTTACCATACCCTCTTATGGCCAATCTAACCTCCCTACCATTTTTAATGTAGAGGAATCCCCATCCAACATTTGGTATGACAAAACTTTCAACTACCTTAACCTAGGCATTGTTCCTCTCAACATATCAAAGAATGCCCGAAGAGATTTTATTCAGAGTACCTCTCATTACACCATACTAGGGGGAATCCTTTACAAAATTTTGGAAATCTCCTTCTTCATTGCCTACGTAGCCATAAAACTTCCCATGTCATCGAAGAAACACTTGATGGGATCTGTGGGGGACACTTAGTGGCCTAACAATCACTAAATATATCCTTTACCTTGGTTACTATTGGCCCACCCTCAACCAAGATTGTTGTGATTATGTTAAAAAGTGTGTTAAATGTCAAAAGCATGATAATTTACATCATGCACCAACCAATATCCTCCAAGTATCTAAGGAATTTTGGCCTTTCTCTTAATGGGGGCTCAATCTCATTGGGGAAATTAACCCCCATTCTTCATAGTGGCATAGCTCCATCATCACAAACATAAAATACTTAACCAATTAGGTGGAATCTATTCCTCTAATCTCTACCAAAGTAGAAAATATTATTGAATTTATCAACCACCATATCATCTACTGCTTTGGTGTTCCTCATAAGATCATCACTAATAATGATAAATCCTTAAAGAATAAGCAAGTCCAAGGTTTATGTGATGCATTTGTCATTGATATAAGAATTTCCTCACCTTACCGACCACAAGAAAATGGACAAGTGGAAGCCTCTAATAAAACCCTTACCAAAATATTAACCAAAGTTATTAGTGCTTCAAGTTGAGATTAACACTTTCACATCCTATTCTCCTTATGGGCTTATCACACTAGCATTCAAACCTCTACTAGTGCTACCCCTTTCTCTCTAGTATTAAAAATAGAGTTAGTCATGCCTCTTGAAGTCCAAATCCCCTCTCTTTACATATATTTTAAGGAGCTCATTTTTGAAGAAGATTTTTGCTAGCATCATTTAGCTCAACTTGAGCTACTTAACAAGCATCATTTAGTAGCTTTCACCCACCTTCGTATCTATCAAGATCAAATCACATGCACTTATAACAAGCACCTCAAATAATGATAATTTAATATCAAAGATCTCATCCTAAAAGAAAACCAACATGTGACCAATATGGAGAAGAGTAAATGAGGTAAGTTTGCTTTCAATTGGCTTGGACCCTACATCATCACCCATAAGTATGGATCAGGAGCTTATCATTTATCCTCTCTTGAAGGCAAACTAGACCTTGAGCCTCTCAATGCTTCACATCTATATTCATTTTTCTATTAAAGAAGGATCAAACTCCCCTATTTGTCTAATTTAAGCTCATCCCTTGATTACGAGATTATCACCTTCACCCACCTTCCTCATCTCCTTTTGATGACAATTGATTAAAATATAGAACCATGTGATTAACCATGATAGTCATGGCCTAATCCTAAATATGGGTACCACATCTCTACCCATATCATGGTTCTCATAGATACTTTTCATCTCTAACAAGGTGGAATCCCACAGTCATTAGCTCTCAAAACTACACCCTTCCACATATCATGAACCTTCTTATGTAATGTTTTTCCCTCATAAAGGTAAACCTCTAAACCTAATTAGTCTGGTCCATGTATAAACACATTTCATCTTACAATAATTAATTGGGTCAATATCTTAAGCATTGTAGACTACTCCCTCAAAGGGTAGCTGCCCAAAAATAAAAATAAAAATTGCCACATGTAAGGTAAACTACTCCCTTAAAGGACAATTATCGAGAACATTAAAACAAATACAATAAGCTTAAACCAATCCCTTGAAGTATGGTTGAGTTAACTTTGTAAAAAGTAGATCAATTTCATGGAAGTTTCCCATATTGATTAGCTTCCCATATACATCAATAAATAAAAATGCCCACTATCAAAACCAATTCTAAAGCCACAGTCAACTCGTTAACAACATAATAAGTTGGAAGCCACAATCAACTTTCCCATGTAGACTTCCTGCATTGATCAGTCTACATCTAGCATATGACATAGACTTGTCTAATACCATTCTTAGGTCATAGATAGAAGGGGGAAACTAATTCACATAAGGTTATCATACATATTACACTTCACACAACCTATCACCCATCTTCCCTTTTGACTATCTATAAATCAAGGGATTTAGAGCTTACTTGACACCTTGTGATCATGAAACCTTTTTTTATCAACTAACGACTGCTCATGAACAATATTTGAAGGGCTTATATTCATTAAGTTGATATCACTTTAGGCCTATTTTTAGTCCTTATTAAAAATAAAGCATCAGACCCTATTCTTATTTTAGTGTGCATGGTCGATGTTTTCACCATGACTTGTACCATCCAACATTGAAACAATAATGGTCATTTATTTTACATTAAGTGAGATTACAACAATCATAACCATACCAATCATAACCATATCCATAACATTCATAAGTATGCACACAAACTCATGCATAATAACATTTGACCAATAATATCTAATATGTTACCCTCTTATTCCTACCATCACATTGCCACAAGTTCTAAACATCAGACCCTAACCATTGGTAGTGTCTACTTGAACATGGTAATATTTTATTTTGTACAAGTTGAGATTCCACCCATAGTAGGGGAATGACTAATTGATCTAATTGTATCATAAATATCCTAGATGACATAGCTCCCTGATACCAGGGACTATTCTAGATGGGACCCCATGTCTATGGTTCTTAGCAACTGGGGTACAAGATGTAGATATGGCCACCATTTGTCTAGCCTACCCGTGCAACTCTTGGGTCAAGCAAGGCCCATCCTCTATCACTCACCACACTGATAACTTCCTTACTTGTAGAATCTACTTGACCATCAAAGAAATTCGTTATAGGTTATCACTTCACTACTACCCTTAAAACTTGACTCATAGCGGTGACGAACCTTGGCCACAACAATTTTGTATATCAAAATAGACCCTCACCTCATAAAACTTGGCTCATAGTAGTAGACACTATCTCTAAACTCCTATCTTCACACAATTTTAGAAGGTGCAACCTCCTCATAAAAACACCTCTTCTTTGGATTAGCTCCATTAAATATTATTTATGGTACTTTGCATTATGTTCCCTTCTAATTTATCCTACCTTTCCCATTCGTATCTCTCATCCTACTAAATGTGGGATAATTGTGGTAACTATTTACCAACCTCCCCCATTTACTTTCATTGACACCTTCACCAAAACCCAAAACTATTATTTTACCAAACTTCTCCCTTAACCCAAACCAGCCCATGTGGTCCATCAAATTGGGGTAGCCAATTTGAACACCACTCATCCAAACCTTATTTAACAACATTAGTTTGATGTCCATGAGCTATGTAGGCACTAATTTAGGGGTAGCTCAACCACTAAAAACTAATTCCCATCCCCTTTTTTTCTTCTCACTCATTTCTACCCCTAACCGTGCCCTCTTGCTTAGGGCATCCTACATCAAGGAAGATTTGCATTATTTCTTCAACATCCTTATGTTTTAACACCATCTAATACTTCCTCTTAAGTCTTTCCCCCATTATTTGGAGAACTACATTGGCCTAAGGTCTTTTTAGACTATGTAGGTAGTGCTCAGTTGCTGAGGTCAGCTTAACCACTTCCTTTACTTTATTTTCCCTTCTCACCTGAAATATCTTCTTCCACTTCTATACCTATCTCCTAACCATCTCCCTACCTCTAGCTTGTCAATCTCTTTTAATCACTTTTCCATCTTGTCAATCTCTTTTAATCACTTTTCCATCTTGTCAATCTCTTTTAACATAAGGGTTGACAACATTCCCCATTGGCCCCCCTTACCTCCCATAAATCCACATCCTACTTTGCTTCATTGGCCTCCCCATCATCTTTCCTTGTGCATGCTTCATGGCCCACTTCCCTCCCCATCTTTTACAATTTCTACCTCTCTTTCACCTTATTCCCAACCTTGCCCTTTATCCCCTTCAACTTATTTCTTTGTCCTCATCATCTCCCCTCCCCCTTGACTATTTGTCATACCCCCTTTATCACTCTCTTTTACTCACCCATTCCACTTTGTACTATACATATTGTAAACGTTCTATTTATTCTATTGTTGCACTTTTTCTTTACATGTACCACCACTCTCTATATTCTACCACTCTTCCCACCATACCCATTTTCCATTCTTCCTTTTTTATTTTTTCCATCCTTTTTATCTTTCCCTTTTTCCTCCACAACTAGTTTCTCCCTGGGTATTTATCCTTTGAGAAGCCTTCCATAATTACCATTTTCTTCTTATCTCTTTTTGCCTATGGCCCTTTTTACATTCCCCTTTTCCTCTTTCCATATTGATACTCACTTATCTTTTGCATATGTATGAGTATCCATGCTTTGTATCCCTACTTCAATTCTTTGTTTTTGTTCTTATCATCTCTGATCTTCATCCCTTAGTTTCATCTCACTCCCTTTCATTGTGTCCCCATATTTATTCACCACCTCACCAATTTTCTATCCTATCAATATCTTCCAATCACCCCTTCAGCTTTTCAATCTCTTCTAACAATTTGATTAACACTTACCTTCTCTTTTCACCTTCTTATCCACCCATCCATTGCTTCCCCTTATTCTTCACCCCTTTCCCATTTTCCATCCCATTCTCATCTCCAAAACCACCATTTATTTTGCTTCATTATTCCTCTCCTTGCATATCATCACCCATGCTTACTTGTTCAAGATACCACCTACTTCTTCCATCTCTTCTCATCCTCTTTGTGTCCTCATTTCATTCCTTTTTTCCTCATGTTTCCTTTTATTCCTTTTAGTCCTTTGTTTTTCATTTTCATCACCAAACTATTTTCTCTTTTGTCTTTTTTAGACTTGTTTTCAAACCTTTCATGGCTACCCATATCCCTCATTCTCCCCTTACCCTTCATGATTGTTAAACTTCTATCCCCATTCTTTTTAATTCTCCAATATATCATTCTTTAGTGCATCTCTCACCCCAAATATTTTACCTTTTATTTTCTTCTCTTTTCTCTATTTCATTTCATTTTTTCATCTCCCTTGATGCCCTTCCTTGCTCTTCCCAACCTATATGACCATGCTTGGCTTCTTCCATATTTATCCACCTTTGTCTTTATCTGTGACCTCATTATTTTCTCTTTATCTATTTCCTTTTCCACCTTTACCTCATCACTTGTTGGATCTCCCTTATGTTCTCTAATTTCACCTCTACCTCTTTAGAGTGTGGTCACTAGTTGTATTACTTTTATGTACATCTCTTTGTCTACTTCCTTGTATCCTCCATGCCCTTTCCTTAATACAAAAAATCTAGTCAAGTTCCTTACTTTAAGATCATCCCTTTCATTCTTTAATGCCTCCATATGTTGTGTTTAGACTCTCTTTTTTCCCCCTCTCCAACTACTCCCTTCACCCTCCCTATCACCTTTTCCTTTTCAACCCTTTACCCATTTTAAGCATGCTATGGCCTCCAAGGTTTTCCACTTGATTTTGGTTTATTATGAGATATATACCAATCCTACAGCTCTATAACATAATTTTCCAATACCACAGGCTCATATGACCAACTAGAAAACTTGAGTGTCATTCAACCATTGGGATGAAAATCTCCACCTCTTCTCATCTTACCTATTTTAAATCCCTTTTAATCTAACCTTGGAAGATGTAAGAATCAAAACTAAAACCACCTTCAAATGGAAGATTTGGGATACCCACATGGGGATGATAGCTACACCCTCTCACATGCCTTATCCTTCCAACCAATAATTTCCCTTGATTCTCCCTTTTAGACTACATCTTCTTATGCCTTGAAATAGCCCTTACTTTAATGCATGAAATTCACAGCCTGGTCCCTCATTTAATTAATATTATTGTTATTCACCTCACTCCATATTATAACACCCCTCAATGTCTTTCTTTGAATTCCCTCAAAACTCAATGCTTACTTATTTTGGGGCCCTACTGACTCAAGGGTCAAGGGTTTGAATCTTCACCACTTTTCATTTACCCAATCTACTACTTTGCTTCCCTGAACCATTAAATAATAACATTTCATATCTTGTCAATGACATTGTTGTGGAATGTGCACAATGTCAGCTTATTTGGATGGTGATGATAGAACCCATTATATCACCATGTCAATTCGAGTAGTTCCATATTTTTAAAATCTTGGTAAATCATATTTCTCTTTTTTCCTCACGCTTCAACCCATTTATCCATGGCTATAGATTCCTTTTTCATAGTTGATGCAATAATCTCAATTACATCCTATCTCACCTCATCCACCATTTGTAACACACCCATAAAAAATTATTTGATAACCATCTTTCCCACCCTTTGGTGCTTCCCTTTTCTAACGTCCTTCACCTGGATGTACCTATATGATATCCAATTGGGACAACCAAGTTAACCAACACCCTTTGACTCAAAAGAACCACATTTGGCCTAATGTTCTTTTTGGATCCCTATCCATGGAACTATGTAGGTAGCATCCACTTGATGTGTGCATCTAGAGTCACTTCAGCGATCCCATTTCAACCCATACCCAATCCTCCCATGCTTTCACCATGTCAACCTTGATGTCAATTATTTCAGAATATTGGTGATTTTTGTAATAAATTTTTCCTGTAATGACCAACCTTACCATGTTGAAATTTTAAACATTTTCAACACCTCATGCAAAATTAGGCCATTTTTATTTTTCTCAGGAGCACTTCCTACCCTTGATATTTGATTCAACACTAACCCTATCTAGAAACCTTGATAAGACTAACTCGATCAGCTATGACCAATGTTAGGGACCAATTACCTTATTTTTATCTTATAACCTAACCTTTGTTATAAACATTGGCACCTTTAGTCTCTATGTAATCTTGAATATTGCACTTAGTCATATTTTTTGAATCCATTAGCATTTCACATACCTAGCTACCTTGTGGCACCACTTAGTGCCTCCCCATCTACTACTTATCAAACCTACACTTGATTCAAAATTTCTTCATTAACTCTTAGTTTGAGGGGGAAAACCTCCTCAAATACTTAGGGTACCTTAAAATTTGACCAAGTGATTAGTTTTGTTTTACAGCTTGTCAAATCAAGGCTACATAATAAAAAGCAGTAAAATGTAGACACTAGAAAATAACACACTTATATTTTTTGATGCCTAAATGCCTAAAAATCACATAAAACTTCTTAAACCTTCCCAAAACCTCTCTTAAATGACCAAATCACTATTTTCCTAGTCACAAATATCATTTAAAATCACTATTTATGAACACTATTCACTGTGGGACCCACTATCACTATTCATGATGACATGGCAAGTGACATGGCATGTAATATGACAAGTGACATGTAATGTGACATGTCAAGTGACATGGGAGGTGATTTCTGAGGTGATATGGTAAGTTAAATGGTTTAGAAGTGATGTGGCTTCATGTGAGACATCATACCCCACTTGGGACCCTTCCCAAAGTGCTTGATGACCTCATTCAAGCATCACAAGCCCCTCCCCCATGAAATGTGGAAAATTTGACCTTAAGGGATCATTATTAAACATGTATTTTTGTCTTCCCACATGAAATTATACTTTAAAAGAGATACTTGCCTCTTTAAGACTTTGGAAAAGATAAAGAGCATCCATTTTTAACTTTTTAGCTCAAATGGAGGCTCACCAACCCAAATGGGAGATTTTTGAACCCACATGGGAATCCCCACCAACCTCACCTTATAATTTTCATCCCCCACATGGAAGTGGTGCCACATTTTGTGTGCCACCCCTTTAAGTGCTTGTTTGAAAGCAAGAAAGGATGGTAAAAAGTCCGTAAGTCTCTTCAAACCCATGTACATGATTTCCATTCAAACTTGGAGACTCACCAATCCACATGGGAATATTCACCAACCTCACCTTGAATAAAACATGATCCCACTTGGAGAAATTATAATTTCTTCAATATTCCTATATTTTGGCATGTTTCTTCACATAAAAATGCTATAAATACCCCCCTCTCCTTCACCCAAGGTTAAGTGGCAAGTTAGTCTTTTGTTCTTAGCATATTGTTGTAGGTTTTTTGAGAAGGTAATCATCTTAGAGGTCATCATCATCTTGGAGAGAAGGGATCAAGCAATGCAAATCTAACAAATCTTCAACAAGCATCCTCAATAAGTCATCCTCAATCCTTCTTTAACAAACATTAAGGTAATTTATATTATTTTGTAAATTCAATTTCTTCTTTCTTAACCCCCTTTGGCCTCTTATTTCTTGACATAAAAACCATAAAACCTTTGAATTATTATTCTCCTTTCACCTCTTTTCATTTTTACCCTTAACCTATTCTTTCTCTTTATTCCATTTACCCATTAGCCTCCTCACCATTTATCCCTTTATCTCCTTTTACCTCATTTCTTTCTCATCCCTTTCATCCATTTACCTCTTCAAAATTTATCCCTTTTATCTTATTTATTTATTTATTACATTTTTTACCAATTGGACCATTTAAAAACCTTAACCAAAACTTTATCCCTTCTCACAAGACAAACCAAACCATTTTCAGATCCAAAACCATAACCTTGGCTTCACAAATTTTTAGCATTAGTATAATCAAACTAGTTGCTTCATTTTAATTAATTTAGCAAAGCATTTAACTTCATTGTCTCAAATTTAGTTACTTGTTATTTATAATATTATTAATTTTATATTTTTATGCAAAATCCTTTTATTTCATCATTTCAACTTAAGTGTTTAAAGCAGGTGGATTGATAGCCTCCTAGAAATCTGTTACTTCTAAGATCTAGCTCGTGTTAGGCATTCCACCCATTTAATTGTCTAACAAATATGTTTTTTCTAGTGTTTTATTATTTTTAGGTCATCCTCCCAAGCCAAAGAGGATATCTCCATAATCACTTGGATTCAATGCATGCATTTTTAATTGGTTTTTCTACACACCCCTTATCACTAGTATATTTCTTTTCAAATAATTAAGAAAAGCAAAAAAAATGAGAGAAACACATCAATGTAGCCCCCTAAACTTCAAATAATAATGGTGTATCATTTATCAATAATCCAATCCATGTATTAAAGCCCTCCACCAAGTCTGAAAAGCCTCCACCCTTCTACCTCACACTCAAATTGGTTCACAATTGTATTATAAATAGTGGAGCTAGTACCATTATCATGCCTAAAGTGGTGGTTGATAAATTGGGATTAAAGTATGAACCACATAGTAAAGGTGTATTATATCTTGATGGGACTCCAACTTAGATAGTGGGACTATTCAAAGGTCTGAAGGTTTTTCTACATGATTACCCAAGTTTCCCAATTTTCCAAGATGTTGTGGTGGTAGACCTTCCAACTCATTTTACTATTTGCTTGTCAAGGGACTTCATAGTTAAGATAAGAGGGTACCTTTCTCCTAATTGGTATTTCCTAGATTTTAAAACAAGATATGGAATGAAGGTAACTATAAGGACTCAACCCTTATCAAGGTCTCATATTAAGCCATACATGGAGACAAACTTAAATCAAAATTGCCTAACTATCAAAGAGCAAGAAAATGTTGTGGACGGTGAAGAATCCTTCCCCCTTGAAGTTATTTTTTTTAATCTATTCCTTGATAAATACAACAATAAAACACATGGACTTGATCCATATACTTTCATTGAAGATATTGATTTGGGAGTTTATTGTATGTGTGAAGGGGATGTTCCAATCCCTTCACTCACTAATGAAGACCATGAACTTGATGGGATGTGGGAAATGTTATTTGATGGCTCAAGAATCAAAGTAAGTACAAGATCTAGAATTATGTTAGTTTCTCCATCAAATAATCAATATTACTCCTCATATAGATTCTACTTTAGCTACACTTGCAACATGGTAGAATATGAAAGCCTAGTCCATGGTCTCTAATGGGCAAAGAAGAGAGGAATCAATAATTTAAATTTTTATAGAGATAATGAATTGGTCATCCATCAAGTGAGAAGTCAAGCTACACCAAGAATCATTTTATTAAATCCTACAATCATAGGGTATGGGACCTACTTGAAGACTTTAATGCCTTCAACATACAACCCATACCAAGGGATTTCAATAAACATATTGATAGATTAGCTGCCATCGAGGCATGATTTGATAAAGCTATTGATGTGGGATAAGAGAGAGATAAATATCATATCAAGATCATTGTGTGACCCCTTGTTCCAAATAATGAAGTGTCATGTTAAGTGTTTAAAATTAATGAACACATTGCACACTTCTTTCAAAATGAGGCATCTTTCTCCTCAAGAAACCAAAAGATACTACATGATCAATATGAAGAGAAAATCATTTAGCTGAAGATAAAAAAGATACCTAAGGGGCTGATTACCTTAGAGAGTGTTTTCAATGAGGATGATCAGAAGAAGAAATAGTGAGCATGTCAAAAAAGGAAGAGACATATGAAATAGTCTTTTAATTTTTAAGGACAGACTTTTGAAAATTGGTAAGTTATGTTCTCAGCCTAAGAGGAAGGCTTTTATTGAATTGTGCAAAGAGTTTCATGACATCTTCACTTGGGAGTATAAAGAATTGAAAGGGTTTGATCAAATTTTAGCTCATCATACCATTGAGTTACAACCTAGATCTAAATCAGTCAGACAAAAATAAAGGCCTATCAATTCTAAGATAGAGTAACTCATGAAGAAAGAGTTGACCAAGCTGATTGAGTCTAGGATTACCATTCCTATCAAACACTCAACTTGAGTGGCTAATATTCTACCTATATACAAGAAGAATGGAGAGATTAGACTTTATTTATATTTTTGAGATCTTAACAAAGTGTATTTCATGGATCATTAACTAGTACCTTCCATGGAATAAATTCTACAAGTTGTTTCAAGTTCTCAACATTTCTTACTTCTTGATGGTTATTTAGGCTACAACCAAATATTGATAAATAAAGATGATCAAATCAAGATAGCCTTCACTATAAAGTGGGGAACCTTTCCCTATAAAAAGATGCCTTTTGGTTTATCCAATTATGGAGCCACTTTATAAAGAGCAATAGACATGGATTTTAAAGGTTTGATCAATAAGTTTATACTTATGTACCTAGATGATGTAACTATTTTTTTAAAATATGTTTTTGACCATATGAAACATCTAAGGTAGGTGTTTGAGAAATGCAGAGAGTATGACATATCCCTTAATCCAAAAAAATGCATCTTTGTTGTTTATGAAGGTAAAATCTTGGGGCACATTATTTCAAATGGAGGCTTATTTATTGACCTTGAAAGGATTGAGGCTATCCTAGGCTTGTCCTTGCCTCAACACAAGAAGGGACTACAAATATTCTTGGGAAAAATAAACTTTGTTATAAGGTTTATTCTATACTTTGTAGCTATGGTAAAGCCTATCATAGCCATGTTAAAAAAGAACCAAGTTTTTACTTAGACAAAGGATGGAAAAAGAAGCTTTGAGACAATCAAGAAAGTAACCAAAAAATCCCCTACTCTCTTAAACCCAAACTTTACCAAAGATTTCATACCCTATACCTTCATTAACCTTGATATAATCTTAGCCATGCTTATGGAAAATAATGAAGAAGAGATAGAGCAACTAATTGTATTCTTCAATGAAGGATTGGAGGATTATAAAGTTATATATACATTCATTAAGAAGAAATATTTGACAGTGATAAGGGGATTGAAAAAATTTAGGCATATGGCCTCAAACAATATGATACATGTCATGGTTTCTCATCCCAACACCAAAGAATTTCTCGTGAGCAAGGACCTTAATGAAAAGAGAGATGAATGGATCACAAAGGTGATGGAGTATGATATAGACATCAAGGCGACAAAATTGATGAGAGGAAAAAGATTATGTAAGCATTTAGCTTTAGATATACAAGAGCCAAAATAAGAAGTCTTGATCACCCAAGTTCACCCCCAACCAATTGATCACATACCAGTTTGAAGCTAGACACAAGACATCATCAATTTTCTTCAAAATGGTGAGTGTCCCAATGATTTGAGCAAGTCTCAAAGGAGATACTTCAAATTACAAACCATTCCCTATTTCCTTATTGATAATGTTCTTTTTATAAAGGACACATATGGTGTGCTATTGAGGTGTGTTGATAGTGGTCAATTTGACATGCTGCTGGAAAGTTTTCACAATGATACAGATGGAGGTCATTTCTCTCATAGAACTACAGTTACAAAGATCATGAGCATTGTTTACTATTGGCCTAGTCTTTTTAAGGACTATTATCATTGGGATAAGGTGTGTCCTCAGTGTGCCTTCTTTATAGGCAAATATAAACTTATAGCCCTTCCATTGAATCCTATCTAAGTGGACCATCCTTTCATGTTATGGGGCCTTGATTTCATTGGTATGATCAACCCTCCATCAAGTGTTGGACATAAATGGATATTGATTGAGACTGACTACTTCACAAGGTGTGTAGAAGTTATTGCATTGAAGGAGGTAAATGAAAATGCTATTTTGGAGTTATATGCTAGAATTATAACATGTTTTGGAGTTCCTCATATCATCATTTCTAATAATACACTTGATTTCATAAGTGCCAAAAATTTTGATTGGAAAGGTAGGAATGGAGTTCACTTGAGTACCTCATCCAATTATTACCCTTAAGGTAATGGATTAGCTGAGTCGACTAATAAGAACCTGATCAAGATCATTAAGAGAACATTGGAGACAAATCAAAGAGCCTAGCATATCAAGTTGAAAATAGCTTTATGGACATATAAAATTACTCCTAAGAAATCAATTGGTAACTCTTCCTTTGTATTTGTTTATGGGAGATAAGCTAGGTTGTCCATATCCCAAGAAATCCCTACCCTAGAACTTGCACAATAGCTAAAATTACTTGAAAACACTCAAATGGAAGTCAAGTTGATATAACTAATGTAGTTGTAAGAGGAAAGGGATGATGCACACAATGATATGAAGCACCATCAAGTACTCAGGAAGTACTTTGACAAAATAAAAAGTTCAAGAGTGTTTAAAGAGGGTGACTTGGTCTTGAAATAGGATGAAGATAAAGCAAAGCCAGGTAGACATACAAAGTTTGACACTTTGTGGAGTGGCCCTTACATCATTAGCAAGTGCAAGCAAAGAAACTCCTTTCAGCTATCCAAAATGAATGGAGAAGAGTTACCTATCCTTGTACATGGGATACACTTAAAATTATGCTATTAGTCCTTTCTTGTCTTTTTGTAAATAATAGTTTAGATGTGTGTGTACTTTTGGTTGGCTGTTGTGTTCCCTAAGTGCCTTGTAGCATAGTGTGTTTCTTTGTGTTGGTATGTGTCTTTGCCCTCATTTGTATGAATCAATCATATTATGTTTTGATCTAGGAGCTTGTTCAAGTTATTTTGAGTGATTTATGCATGACTCCATGCCTAATGGAAGGATTTATGCAACTGGTCTTTGGCATAGCCGACATTCCACCCCTCAAAATCAAAAATAATGTTAGCCAAGATTCACTCCAAAGTTTTGCCTTTTCATTATGGCCAAATACAACATTTAGAATGGTTTATCCCCATAAAAAAATGTCAAATGTGGTTTCCTTTAGATAATGCTTTTGTTTAGTCTCCTTGCAAGTATTTTATTTCTTTTGATAGGGTTTTACTTTGGATTTTTTCCCCAAGTCTCAAAGGAAAATTTCACTTGATTTTCTCAAAGAAATTGGTCCTTTTTACTTTTTGGAAGGGTCCCTTTCTCAAGGAATTGGTATAATTCAACCTTTTTGAAGGGCAATTCCATCTTTTGAAGGGCAGTTCTACTTTTTTGAAGGGTTACTTTCAAGCTTCCAAAAGGATCATTCTCTTAAGAATTGTCTATTATAGTTTTTCCAAAGGGTCTTTTGCCAAAGGAATTGGTACTTTCATTTTTTATGAAGGAATTGTTTCAGACAATTTTTCTAAAACAATCTTTCTGAAAGGTCATCTTCTCTCCAAGTGGGCAATTTCATTCTACCAAAGGAATTATTTTCATGTTTTTGAAGGGCCCTTTTTAGGTAGGTGGATCATTTCAACATTTTTGAAGGGAAACTTTGCTCTTTTCATAAGGTAAATTCCACCTTTCTGAAGGGTAGTTTCATTATTTTGAAGGGCATTTCCACTTTTTTGAAGGGTTCATTCTTTCTTTCAAAAATTTTGTTTCGAACAAAAAGTCTAAAAGAATTCTACTTTGAAACTTTTTTGAAAGAATTCTCCTTTACAAGTTTTTTGAAAGAATTCTCCTTTGAAACTTTTTCAAAGGAATTCTTTTGGGATTTTTGTTTCAAAAAAAAAGTTTGAAAGAGTTGATCTTTGTAAATTTTCTATAGGAATTCTTTCAAAGTTTTTGTTTTGAATAAAAAGTCTGAAATAATTGATCTTTGTAACTTTTTTAAAGGAATTATTTCACACTTTTTATCTGAAATAATCTTTCCAAAAGGTATATTAGAAATTATCGAAGGGTCTTTTTCTGTAAAGTGTCCTTCAAAAAAATTCTGAAGGGACACTTTAAAAATCTTAAAGGGCCTTATCCTCAAAGAAAGGTCGACTTTCATCCTTCTGAAGGTCATATTCCAAGGAAGGGTATAGTTCAAAGGTGTTGAAGGGTCTCTCTTTCAAGGAAGTGGTCACTTGAAAAAAGTCCAAAAGGGCAATTTCATTCTTCCGAAAGGCACTTCAAGTTTTGAGAGGATCTTTTCACTTATAAAGTTCCCTACACAAAAGTCTGAAGGGTCTTTTATCTTCAAAAGTGTCTTTTGGAAAAGTGCAATTGGTTTACTTCCAAATATCCAAAGGGACACCTAGGAGAATTTTGAAGGGTATAAAAGTTATGCAGAGTTCATAAAAGGATTATTGAAGGGCATGTTTGAGCAGTCCAAAGGGTATAGACTAGTCATGCAGAGTCCATAGAAAGATGGGTCCAAAGAGAATAGAAGGGAGTCTATAAAAAGATATCACCATGAATGTAAAACTAATACCTCAAAAAATATGCATTAGTGTTCAAACAAGGACTCATTAATAGATCCAAGGGCTCACATCATTCATCCATAAAAATAATGAGAGATCCCATATCAACATTGATCAATAACGATCTGAGTCATTCCTTGAGGACCAATCAAAGAAGAAGGACAAAACCAAACAAAATGAAAGTGACAAATATACAACAAGTAGATAACTACTTTGATGTTGTGACTCAGCCCAAGAATATCCTAATTTTACTAAGCATGAAATTTGGAGAAGCATCTTTGATAAAGCATGCCAAGAGTGTAACCACTTGAGATGACATGGATCAATCATGTGGTTAAAAAGAACATCATTGGAAAAGAGAGTTATAGTTAAAGATAATGACTCATAATAGATTGATTCCTTTCTTTGGTACTCAAAGGTCTTTCCCTTTCTCATGTCTCTTGTGCTATATATATAACCCTTGGGCTAATTTGAAATCATCCACATAGTGTATGATCAAGCCCTATTGGAATGATATCACATTTTGCCTTTAAGAATTAAGTACTAGCTTATTTCCTTTTAGGTTCTATGCAATTATCTGAGTGACAACAAGTGATGGTTTTCATCTTTCTATCCTTTTTCCTTCATGCTTGAGTAAGAGTTTTGGATATAACTAGTCATACAAAGTGTGTTTAAGTGTATTGAATTTTTGCATGTGTATTACTATTTTGAAATGTGAAAAGTTTGCTTTTCACTTCATTTACCTTGTTTCATTTTACACATCTCACCTCTATGTTGAAATACTTGTGTTAGCATCCTTAGAGGTTAGGAATGGTCAGTGTGTTTTACTGTATCATGCAATAGGTTATGGCATTCATGTAGAGGATAATCTTTGGTGCATGACCATTCTTAGAATAGGTTTCTTTCATGAAAATTCTAACTATTTTCTTTTCAATCAACTAGTTTAAATAGAGATTGTCTTGAAAAATATATTCATGGAGCTATCCCTTTAAATATAGAGGTTCATTTCCCCTATAGGCACACACACATACCTATAAATGATTGAATGTTGTCAAAATCTAGAAGAGGACTGAACACCCCCTTCTATGGTGCAAGATTTGGAGATAATAGTTCTGGCATGCCCAGTGGGACCCTAGTTCCTAGTTATTTACATGTCAAGGTAAATGTTGGTCTTGACAAACCCAAGTTTTTACTCTTAATACAACATTTGGTGAATCCAAAATGTGAGAATATCTAGTTTTAGATCAAGTTTCCCACATTATACTTCATGGTCCTCACTAGGTTATCTATGACTTCTGATCAAGCCCCTCTAGTTGAAGCTTTTCTTGAAGAACAATGCCCTAAACCATTCCCAGTGCTTAGAGATCCTTGGCAAGGAATTTTTAGAGAAGAAGAAGAAAAATTTAAGGAATTTGGAGAAATAAGAGATCAAGAAGAAAGAAGAGAAATGGATAGACAACAACCTTTCCCATCCTTTAACACATAAAATCCAATTGACCTTCCTGCATATGACCCTATTCCTCCCAATGCTATGAAGAGTCTCTTTTGTTTCAATAGAGAGGGTCCTATTACCCCATTTGAGCATATTAGGGACATTTCAAATTTTTGTAACTTCCATAATCTCAATCGAGCCAATATAGCCATTAGATTGCTTTTTATGTCTCTAAAAGATAAATCACTTAAATAGTCTAGGGCTTTAGAAGTTGGTTGCATTATAAGTTAGGATGGTTTCAGGGAATTACTGGTGACTAGATTTGAGAATAAGAGTAACCACACTTCATTAACCCATCAACTAAATGTGATAAAGAGAGGTCTTAATAAATCTATGGGGGATTTAAATGAAATATTTCAAAGGACATGGCATAAGTTACTACCTATCATGAAATATCCTCCAATATTTGTGTTCCCCACCTATCTCAAAGGTATTGGTAATGATGTAGTAGTGATGTTACAATCTATGAGAGGATTCACTCTACCTGATGCATATGAAATAGTTATTGAAGTTGAAAATAACTTGATACAAGTTGGAAGACTCCCTCCAAGAGTTTCCATGATATTGTTGTCTCATGATTTAGTTGAACCTTCAAGCATAGCTCAAATTCCTAATGCCAATGTAAAGCCAAGATCCTTTCATAATAGAGTGGATAGTGCTATGGATAAAGATGAAGAAATCTGATCATTATGAGCTCAGCTCAAGTAAGCTCATTTCTAGATAAGTGCTCTTCCTAATCCATAATATTATCCTCAACAAGGATATAGAGATCCACCCAAATACAACTACCAAGGAAGAGGATAGGGTCATCAAGGTTTCAATAGGCAAATTAATGCCTATAATCCAAATCCCACTCTTTCCACGAAGGTTGTTATTCTGGTACATGCTAATTTGGTCCAAGGAGAGAATAACTTGGACTAATGGGGATAAACTCATGGTTAGTTTATGCATGATGGTGGAGAAGACAATGAAGATTTGGTAGCACAAGAGGAAACTAATCCTTATGTAACTTCAGAAGAAGAAAAATCTATGTAAAGGGATAATTGTGGAGAAGGCAACAACCAAAGTGTAGGCATGATGAACTTCCAAGTAAGATATGGTAATGTGTTAAATTAAAGCACTTCAGTTGCAGCCAATACAAGAGTCAAGAAAATATAATTGGGAGAAGATCAATAAGAATGATTAACTCCAAGTTATGCCTCTGTAAGTCCATAAGGTGTGACTCTTAATGTAGTTCCTGCTACAAGTCATGCTCCTCAGCAAAATCAAAATGCTAGTTGGGTTATCAAGTCTATAACACAATAAGTTTAGACTCATTATCTACCTTCAAAGGTCTAATAAAAGGCTAATTCTCCCTCTCTAAACATTATTTATTCTTTGAAGAGTACTAATACAAGCATAACTCTTCGGGAGGTCTTGCACATGCCTAGTCAAAAGGAACTCTTACAAGAATAGATCACAAGCATCCATACAAACCCCCAAAATCAAAAGCATAATGGTGTAGCCCTTACCAATGATCCAATCCATGTCTTAGATCCCTCCACCAAATCTGAAAATCCTCCACCCTTCTACCTCACACTCATTGTGTGAGACAAATTGGTTCATAATTGTATTATAGATAGTGGAGCTAGTACCGTTATCATGCCTAAGGTGGTGGCTGATAAATTGGGATTGAAGTATGAACCATATAGTAAAGGTGTATTTAATATTTATTGGACTCCAACTAAGATAGTGGGAATGGTCAAAGGTATAAAGGTATTTCTACATGATTTTCTAAGTTTCCTAATTTTTTAAGATGTGGTGGTAGACCTTCCAACTCATTTTGTTCTCTGCTTGTCAAGGGACTCATAGCTAAGATATGAGGGTACATTTATAATGATTGGTATTTATTATATTTTAAAATAATATATGGAACCAATGTGACTATAAATACTTATCCCTTATCAAGGTTTCATATTGAGCCATACATGGAGACAAACTCAAATCAGAATTGCCTAACTAGTAAAGAGTAAGAAAGTTTTATGGACAGTGAAGTATCCTCCCCCCTTGAAGGTATTTATAATATATTCCTTGATAAATACATCATTGAAACACATGGACTTGATCCATATACTTTCATTGAAGAGACTAATTTGGGAGTTTATTGTATGCATGAAGGGGATGTTCTAATCCTTTCACTCACTAATGAAGACCATGAATTTGATGGGATGTGGTAAATGTTCTTTGATGGATCAAGAAGAAAAGTAGGTTTAGGAGATATAATTATGTTAGTTTCTCCATCAAAGAATCAATATTAATCTTCATATATATTCCACTTGAGATACACTTACAATGTGGCAGAATATGAAAGCCTAGTCCATGGTCTCCAATGGGCAAAGAAGAGAGGAATCAAGAGTTTAAAATTTTATGGAGATAGTGAATTTGTCATCCATAAAGTGAGAAGTCAAGCTAAAACAAAGAATCATTTGCTTAAATATTACAATCATAGGGTATGGGACCTACTTGAAGACTTTGATTCCATCCACATATAACCCATACCAAGGGATTCCAATTAACATGTTGACAGATTGGCTACCATAGGGGCACGGTTTGATACAGTTGCTGATGTGGGACAAGAGAAAGATTAATATTATATCAATATCATTATGGTAACTTATATTATAAATAATTAAGTGTCATGGTAGATGTTTGAAAGTGATGAACACATTTCACACTTCTTGTAAAATGAGGTAGGTTTCTCCTCAAGAAACCAAAAGACACTACATGATCAATATGAAGAGAAAATCATTCAAATGAAAACAAAAAAGATACCTAAGGGACTAATTAACTTAGAGAGTGTTTTAAATGAGGATGATCAGAATAAGAAATAAATAGTGAGCATATCAACAAAGGAAGAGAATTATGAAAGAGTCTTAATTTTCAAGGATAGACTTCTGAAAATTGGCAAGGTATGTTCTTAGCCCAAGAGGTAGGCTTTTATTGAATTGTGCAAAGAGTTTCATGACATCTTTGCTTGGGAGTATAAATACTTGAAAAGGTTTGATCCAAGTTTATCTCATCATACCATCAATTTATAACCTCGAGCTAAGTCGATAAGTGAAAAGTAAAGGCCTATCAATCCCAGGATAAAGGAACTCATAAAGAAAGAGTTGACAAAGATGATTGAGTCTAGGATTATATTTCCTATCAAAACAATCAACTTGGGTGGCTAATCTTGTACCTATCTAAAATAAGAATGGGGAGATCAAAATTTGTGTGTATTTTCAAGATCTTATCAAAGTTTCTCTCAGGGATCATTATCCACTACCTTCCATGGAACAAATTTTTCAAGTTATTTTAGGTTTTAAAAATTTCTCACTTCTTGATGGTTATTTAGGATACAACCAAATATTGGTAAATGAGGATGATCAATTCAAGACAGCCTTCACTATAAAGTGGGGAACCTTTGCCTATAAGAAGATGCCTTTTAGTTTATCCAATGTTGGAGCCTCTTTTCAAAGAGCAATGGACATGGATTTTAAAGGTTTGATCAATAAGTTTCTACTTGTGTACCTAGATGATGTAACTATTTTTTCAAAAGATGTTGCTGACCATATGAAAAATCTAAGGTAGGTGTTTGATAAATTCAGGGAGTATGGCATATCCCTTAATGCATCTTTGTTGTTCATGAAGGTAAAATCTTGGGACACATTATGTTAGAAGGAGGTTTGTCTATTGACCCCAAAAGGATTGAGGCTATCCTAGGATTGTCCTTACCTCAACACAAGAAGGGACTACAAAGCTTCTTGGGGAAAATAAACTTTTTTAGAAGGTTTATTCTAGAATTTTCATTTGTGGTAAAGCCTATCATAGCCATGTTAAAAAAGAACCAAGTTTTTACTTAGACAAAAGAGGGAAAGAGCATTTTTGAGATAATCAAGCAAGAAATCACAAAATCCCATACTCTCTTAAACCCAAGCTTTACCAATTATTTCATACTCTATACCTTCACCAACCTTGATACAATCTCAGCCATGCTTATACAAAATAATGATGAAGAGATAGAGTAACCAGTTGCATTCTTTAGCTAAGAAATGAAGGATTATGAGGTTAGATATGAATTTATTAAGAAGTAGGATTTGATAATGATAAGGGGAATGAAAAAAATCAAGAAAATGGTCTCAAATAATATGATACATGTCATGGTTTCTCATCCTAGCACCAAAGAGTTTCTCCTAAGCAAGGAATTCAATGAAAAGAGAGTTAGCTGGATCATAAAGGTGATAGAGTATGGTTTAGACATCAAGGTGAAAAACTTGGGGAGAGGATAAGGATTATGTGGGTATTTAGATTTAGATCTAAAAGATCCAAAATAAGAGGTCTTGATTAACCAATTTCACCCCAACCAGCTGATCACGTATCATTTTAGAGCTAGACACAATACATCATCAATTTTCTTCAAAATGGTGAGTGTCTAATGATTTGAGCAAGTCTCAAAGGAGATAATTTAAATTTCAAACCATTCCCTATTACCTTGTTGATATTTTTATTTTTATAAAGGACACAAATGGTGTGCTATTGAGGTGTGTTGATAGTGGTCAATTTGACATACTGCTGGAAAGTTTTCACAATTATAGGGATGGAGGTCATTTCTCTCTTAGAACTAAAACTACAAAGATAATGAGGGTTGGTTACTCTTAGCCTAGTATTTTTAAGGAATTTTATCATTGGGATAAAGTATGTCCTTAATGTGCCTTCTCTATAGGAAAATAGAAACTTGTAGCCCTTCTATTGAATCCTATCCAAGTGGACCAGCCTTTCATGCAATAGGGCCTTGATTTCATTAGTATGATCGACCCTCCATCAAGTGTTGGACACAAATGGATATTGATTGCTACCAACTACTTCATAAGGTAGGTATAAGCTATTGCATTGAAGGAGGTAAATGAAAATTATATCTTAGAGTTCTATGAGAGCATTATAACAAGGTTTGGAGTTCTTCATGTCATTATTTTTGATAATACACTTGCTTTCATAAGTGTCAAAACAATTTATTAGGTAGGTAGGAATGGAGTTCACTTGAGTACCTCATCCAATTATTACCCTTAAGATAATGGATTGGCTGAGTCTACCAATAAGAACCTCATCAAGATCATTAAGAAAACATTGGAGAATAATCAAAGAGCCTGACACAACAAGTTAAAAATAACTTTATGGGAAGACAAAATTACTCTTAATAAATCAATTGGTAACTCTCCCTTTGCACTTGTTTATGGGAGAGAAGTTAGGTTGTCTATATCCTAAGAACTCCCGACCCTAAAACTTACATAGTAGTTAGAATTACTTGAAAACACTCTAATGGAAGTTAGGTTGATAGAACTAATGCAGCTACAAGAGGCAAGGGATGATGCACACAAGGCTATGGAGCATCATAAATTACTCATGAAGAAATACTTTGACAAAAGAACAAGTGAAATAGTGTTCAATTGGGGTGACTTAATCTTGAAATGGGATGAAGATAGAGCAAGGCCAGTCAAACATATAAAGTTTGACACTTTGTGAAGTGGCCCTTACATCATTAGCAAGTGCAAGAAAAGAAACTCTTTTCAACTATCCAAGATTAATGGAGAAGAGTTGTCTATCCCTACGAAAGGGATACACTTGAAATTATACTATTAGTCTTTTCTTGTATTTTTGTAAATACTAGTTTAGATGTGTGTTTCTTTTTAGTTAGTTGTTGTGTTCCCTAAGTGCCTTGTAGCATAGTGTATTTCCTTCCTTATGTTGGTATGTGTCCTCACCATCGTGTGTATGAATCAATAATCTTTTGATTTGAGCTAGTAGCTTGTTCAATTTATTTTGAGTGCTTTATGTGTGACTATATGCCCAATGGATGGATTCAAACAACTAGTCTTTGGCATAACAGGCGTTTCACCCCTTAGAATTGCCAAGAATGTTAGCCAAATTTCGCTCCTAAGTTTGGACTTTTCATTATGGTTAAATATAAAATTCTAAATGGTTTATTCCCATAGCAAAATGTCAAGTGTGGTTTCCTTTAGAGAATGGTTTTATTCAGTCTCCTTGCAAGCATTTTCTTTCTTTTGGCAGGGTTTTACTTTGGATTTTTTGCCCAAGTCTCGAAGGAAATGGCCACTTTCTTTTCTGAAAGAACTTGGTCCTTTTTACTTTGTTGAAGGGTCCCTTTCTCAAATAATTGTTACACTTCAACGTTTTGGAAGGGAAGTTCCATATTTTGAAGGGTAGTTCCACTTTTATGAAGGGTCACTTTCAAGCTTTTTGAAGGATCATTCTCTTGAGAATTGTCTATTATAGGTTTTTTGAAGGGTATTTTGCCAAAGGAATTGGTACTGTCATTTTTTTTGAAGGAATTGTTTTGGACAATTTGTCTGAAATAATCTTTTTGAAAGGTCATCTTCTCTCCAAGTGGGCAATTTAATTTTTCTAAAGGAATTTTTTTCAAGTTTCCAAAGGGCACTTTTCAGGCAAGTGGACCATTTCAAAATTTTTGAAGGGACAGTTTGCTCTTTTCCAAAGGGTAATTCCACCTTTTTGAAGGGTAGGTATGTTCTTCCAAAGGGCAATTCCACATTTTTGAAGGGTTCATTCTTTGGGTTTGATATTTATTTTGGAATTTTTGTTTTAGACAAAAATTCTAAAAGAATTCTCTTTTGAAACTTTTTTGAAAGAATTCTCATTTACAACTTTTTTGAAAGAATGATCCTTTGTAACTTTCTCAAATGAATTCTTTTGAGATTTTTATTTCAAACAAAAAGTCTACAAGAATTGATCTTTGTAACTTTTTTGAAGAAATTCTTTTGAACTTTTAGTTTTGGACATAAAGTCTGAAAGAATTTGTTAGGTTGTGGAGCTAAAAGCTTCAACTTGTTACAGACAAAGAAAATGAGGTTGCTAAAGACCCAGAATCATCGGCGTCGGTAGCATGACTGATGTCAGTCATGATCAGTGCAGAAGGCAATCAACATCGATAGGAAGTCAGCTGACGTCAGTCAGAACTAAGCAAGCAGGGACCGACATTGATCGCCTGTGTGTTCCAAAACTATTTGTTGCACGAATAGTTAGTTTAGTGAACAGAGTGTTTGCATGTAAAGGATATTTTGAGTCTGGAGCTGTGTGTCTATTATTAGTAAAATAGAAGTCTAAGTTAAAGTCTGGGATCTATTTATAGACCCATTGGCATGTATTGTAAAGTGTGCTAGTGAAGAGAACAAAGTGTGTGTTCCTCCTAGTTCCATTATGAGCTAGAAAGGAAGGCAAGGAAGATCCTTCCATTATGAGTATGGTCTATTAAATTACAGGTTACAGGTTCATGGGAGATCAACTTGAAGTACTATAGAGTGCTTGGTGTACTAGTAGGGTTATTGCTGATTGGTTGGAGAGGTGAACACCAATTTTGTGTGTGAGTTGTGTGTTGGGACCATTTTTTGGTAGGAGAGTGTTTTGAAGAAGAATTACTATACACTTGGGGTGGGGGAAGCCTCTGTAAGGTGGAAGAGTGTGGCAGCTCTTTATTGTATTCTTTTCTGTATAAGTATTAATATATAAGAGTGTATATTGTCTCTCATATTCTGTGTTATTGGTGAATTCTAGTTACTTGTGTTTCTAGTTATTTCTGCATATTTAATTGCTTAAGTTTGGTAATCATATTGTGCTCTTTCTGAGGAGCAAGATCCTAACAAGTGGGATCAGAATAAGTGTGTTTGTTCTTAGATTCTCCATCAATTGGTACCAAAGCATGTTTGTTGTTCTAGGTGTACCTATCAACTGGTATCAGAGCCTTGGTTGTAGGTTCAGAGCTTGATACCAACAAGTGGTATCAGAGCTTTTGGTTGAGATACTAACATGTTGGATTAGATCTGGTTAGTGTGTTTTGATTATAGGTTACTCACAGGGAATTCTGTTTGAGTGGAAGTAGAGCAATGGTAGAAGACAATAAGCTAAGAATGGAGAAGTTTAATGGCAGGAGGTCCAAGTTTAGGTATGGCAGAATAACCTACTGGAAATGTGAAAAGAAATAGCAGAGAAAAGAAGATTGTTGGTTGGTAGCAGATCAGCATGAAGGACATGAAGAAGAAGCAGATGTTGCAGAGTTCGTTGCATAGGATGCTCTGGTATGTTCTTTAGATAAAGTAGAATCTTGGGTTTTAGATTCTGGTGCCTCTTTTCATGCATCCCCAAATAGGGAATTTTTTCATGAGTATGTTCAGGGAGACTTTGGAGAAATTTTTTTAGGGGATGGAAAGCCTTGTCAGATGATTGGCAAAGGGAAAGTGAAGCGGAAATTGCAGACAGGTAACACATGGGTGTTAAAGGAGGTCATGCAGGTCCCAGTCTTGGAGATGCAGCTAATTGCTTTAGGAAAGTTGGGTGATGAGAGATGCACAAGAACTCTCATAGCGGATGCACTTGAATTAGTATTTGGTAAGAAAGCAGGTACTCTTTATCTACTTGCTTGTATTACTGATTCTCTTTTTGGGTTATCTACTTCAGCTGTAGATTCAGAGATGTGGCTTAATAGGCTTGGTCACATGAATAAGAAGGAGATGCATGTTCTTGAGCCAAAGGGTATAGATCAAGATTTCTATATATAGAAGAAGAATGCAACATTTGAGGAATCTAATGTTCATGACAAGAGCAAGAAAGCCTTGATTTTCAAGGAAAAGATGATGGACAGGTATCAGTCACAAGGGCTAAGGAATTCTACCTAGAGCAAGGGTGATTTGGATAAGGGTTTGATCCAAAAGGAGCTCATGGGTAGAAGTCAATTCTCACAAGAAAAACACAGAGACCAACGTCAGCAGGAAAACCGATGTCAGCGTCTAGAGAGAGACCGACATCGGCTATGTGCAGCCTGATGTTGGTGACTCAAGGCAAATAAACACTGGTGTCAGTTAGAGGGAACTGATGTCAGCAATGAGGCAGTCGCATGGAACCGACGTCGGTCAGGTGCAGACTGAGATGTGATCAGCATCGGTCACTAAGACAAATTTTACGTGGACAACAAGCTATCAAGGAGTCTCAAGCACCCATATGGAGGACTTAAAGGGTAAGTAAGCCTCAAATTCATCATTTCCCTTCTTTACACTACTTGTTGCTCACTGATGGTAAAGAACTAGGAAGTTGTTAAAGAAGCAGAATAGGTAGATCCAGGAAACAGTGGGAGCTTGGCATGGATGAGGATGTGATTCCTTGGAAAAGAACCAAACAGGGATTTGTTGGTAGAGTTGCTAGCTGGAAGTAAGCACTGAGAGACAAATGGATGCTCAAGATGAAGAAGAGCAAAAATGGATACGTGAGATGGAAGATCAGGGTATATGGTCTTGAGTAAGCTACAGGGCAATGGAGGTTTGATCATTGTGTTTCTCTTTACCAAGTTGGATAATATTAGCTACATTATTCTATTATTATATGATGTGCTTGTTGCAGGGTTACATATACAGGTATTACTGAACTAAAGGTAAAGTTAGTTTAGGGGTGTGTCATGGAGAATCTGAGAGCAGTAAGATTCTTTGGCATGAGTGTGTTCTAGGGACATGGAAGGTCACAGGTTGACTTTGTTTCAGGATGTTGTGTGAGACCGGTTAGCACACTGATGGTTGGATAGTTCACAAAATAGTGTCTTGATTCACATGATAAGGTTAAGTGCATGGTATGTACTAGACTTGAGTTTTCCCAAGTAGTGGGAGTTGTCAAAAATTTGGAGCCAATCTAGGAAAGAAGCATTGGAGGGCAGTTCAGTGGATTCTTAGAGGGACCAGCAGCAGGTGCACATGCTATGTAGGGTCAAGTTATTTTCTACATGGTTTGTAGATGTGGATGTGGCAGGTAATTTAGATGACAGGTTGTGTACCATAGGTTTTGTGGTGGTTGGTCTTCAAGGGTGATCTTAAAGAGGGATACAGAGCCAAGGAAACAAACTAGATGATGTATAGGTACAGGTACAGTTACAGCTATTTATCTCCAAGTGGGAGATTATTAGGTTGTGGAGCTAAAAGCTTCAACTTGTTGCAGACAAAGAAAAGGAGGTTGCTGAAGACCCAGAATCACCACCGTCAGCAGCATGACCGACGTTGGTCATGATCAGTGCAGAAGGCAACCGACATCGGTCGCCTGTGTGTTCTAGAACTATTCGTTGCATGAATAGTTAGTTTAGTGAACGGAGTGTTTGCATGTAAAGGCTATTTCGAGTCTTGAGCTACATGTCTATTATTAGTAAAATAGAAGTCTAAGTTATTATTTAAGTCTGGGATCTATTTATAGACCCATTGGCATGTATTGTAAAGTGTGCTAGTGAAGAGAACAAAGTGTGTGTTCCTCCTAGTTCCATTATGAGCTAGAAAGGAAGGCAAGGAAGATCCTTCCATTGTGAGTATGGTATATTGAACTACAGGTTGCAGGTTCATGGGAGATCAACTTGAAGTACTATAGAGTGCTTGGTGTACTAGCAGGGTTATTACTGACTGGTTGGAGAGGTGAACACCAATTCTGCGTGTGAGTTGTGTGTTGGGACCATTTTTTGGTAGGAGAGTGTTTTGAAGAAGAATTACTATACACTTGGGGTGTGGGAAGCCTCTGTAAGGTGGAAGAGTGTGGCAGCTATTTATTGTATTCTTTTCTATATAAGTATTAATATATAAGAGTGTATATTGTCTCTCATATTCTGTGCTATTGGTGAATTCTAGTTACTTGTGTTTCTGGTTATTTCCACATATTTAATTGCTTAAGTTTGGTAATCATATTGTGCTCTTTCTGAGGAGTAAGATCCTAACAAGTGGGATCAGAATAAGTGTGTTTGTTCTTGGATTCCCCATCAATTGGTACCAGAGCATGTTTGTTGTTCTAGGGGTACCTATCAACTGGTATCAGAGCCTTGGTTGTAGGTTCAGAGCTTGATACCAACAAGTGGTATAAGAGCTTTTGGTTGGGATACTAACAGGTTGGATTAGATCTGGTTAGTGTGTTTTGATTACAGGTTACTCACAGGGACTTCTGTTTGAGTGGGAGTAGAGCAATGGCAGAAGATAGTAAGCTACGAATGGAGAAGTTTAATGGCAGGAGGTCCAAGTTTAGGTATGGTAGAATAACTTGCTAGAAATGTGAAAAGAAAGAGCAGAGAAAAGAAGATTGTTGGCTGGTAGTAGATCAGCATGAAGGACATGAAGAAGCAACAGATGTTGCAGAGTTCATTACACAGGATGCTCTGGTATGTTCTTTAGATAAAGTAGAATCTTGGGTTTTAGATTCTGGTGCCTCTTTTCATGCATCCCCAAATAGGGAATTTTTTCATGAGTATGTCCAGGGAGACTTTGGATAAATTTGTTTAGGGGATGGAAAGCCTTGTCAGATGATTGGCAAAGGGAAAGGGAAGCTAAAATTGTAGACAGGTAACACATGGGTGTTAAAGGAGGTCATGCAGGTCCCAGTCTTGGAGATGTGGCTAATTGCTTCAGAAAAGTTGGGTGATGAGAGATGCACAAGAACTCTCACAACGGATGCACTTGAATTAGCATGTGGTAAGAAAGCAGGTACTCTTTATCTACTTGCTTGTATTATTGATTTTCTTTCTGGGTTATCTACTTCAGCTGTAGATTCAGAGATGTGGCTTAATAGGCTTGGTCACATGAATAAAAAGGAGATGCATGTTCTTGAGCCAAAGGGTATAGATCAAGATTTTTGTATATAGAAGAAGAATGTAACATTTCTTGAGGAATCTGATGTTAGTGACAAGAGCAAGAAAGCCTTGGTTTTCAAGGAGAAGATGACGGACAGGTATTAGTCACAAGGGCTAAGGAATTCTGAGCAGAGCAAGGGTGATTTGGATAAGGGTTTATCCAAAAGGAGCTCTCGGGTAGAAGTAAATTCTCACAAGCAAAACACAAAGACTGACATTGGAAGGAAAACTAGAATTGGCATCTAGACAGGTACCGACATCAGCTATGTGCAGCCTGACATTGGTGACTCAGGGTAGATAAACACCAGCATCAGTTAGAGGGAACCAACATCAGCGATGAGGCAGTCACATGGAATTGACGTCGGTCAGGTGCAGACTGAGATGTGACTGGCATCGGTCACTAAGATGAATTTTGGGTGGACAACAAGCTATCAAGGAGTCTCAAGCACCCATATGGAGGACTTAAAGGGTAAGTAAGCCTCAAATTTGTCATTTCCCTTCTTTACACTACTTGTTGCTCACTGATGGTAAAGAACTAGGAAGTTGTTAAAGAAGTAGAATAGGTAGATCCAGGAAACAGTGGGAGCTTGGCATGGATGAAGATGTGATTCATTGGAGAAGAACCAAATAGGGATTTGTTAGTAGAGTTGCTAGCTGGAAGTAAGCACTGAGAGACGAATGGATGCTCAGGATGAAGAAGAGCAGAAATGGATACGTGAGATGAAAGATCAGGGTATATGGTCTTGAGTAAGCTACAGGGGAACGGAGGTTTGATCATTGTGTTTCTCTTTACCAAGTTGGATAATATTAGCTACATTATCCTATTATTGTATGATGTGCTTGTTGCAGGGTTACATATACATGTATTGCTAAACTAAAGGTAAAGCTAGTTCAGGGGTGTGTCATGGAGAATCTGAGAGCAGTAAGATTCTTTGGCATGAGTGTGTTCTAGGGACATGGAAGGTCACAGGTTGACTTTGTTTCAGGATGATTGTGTGAGACCGATTAACACGCCAATGGTTGGATAGTTCACAGAACAATGTCTTGATTCACATAATGAGGTTAAGTGCATGGTATGTACTAGACCTAAGTTTTCCAAAGTAGTGGGAGTTGTCAAAAAGTTGGAGCCAATCTGGGAAAAAAGCATTGGAGGGCAGTTCAGTGGATTCTTAGAGGGACCAGCAGCAGGTGCACATGTTATACAGGGTCAAGTTATTTTCTACATGGTTTGTAGATGCAGATGTGGTAGGTAATTTGGATGGCAGGTTATGCACCACAAGTTTTGTGGTGGTTGGTCTTTAAGGATGATCTTGAAGAGGGATACAGAGCCAAGGAAACAAACTAGATGATGTACAGGTATAGGTATAGTTGTAGCTATTTATCTCCAAGTGGGAGATTGTTAGGTTATGGAGCTAAAAGCTTCAACTTGTTGCAGACAAAGAAAAGGAGGTTGCTAAAGACCCAAAATCACTAGCGTCGGCATCATGACCGACGTCGGTCATGATAAGTGCAGAAGGCAACTAGTGTCGATAGGAAGTCGGTCGACGTCAGTCAGAACCAGGCAAGTAGGGACCGGCGTTGGTCGCCTGTGTGTTCCAAAACTATTTGTTGCATGAACAGTTAGTTTAGTGAACAGAGTGTTTGCATGTAAAGGCTATTTCAAGTCTTGAGCTGCATGTCTATTATTAGTAAAATAGAATTCTAAGTTATTGTTTAAGTCTGGGATCTATTTATAGACCCATTAGCATGTATTGTAAAGTGTGCTAGTGAAGAGAACAAAGTATGTGTTCCTCCTAGTTCCATTATTAGCTAGAAAGGAAGGCAAGTAAGATCCTTCCATTGTGAGTATGGTATATTGAATTCCAGGTTGCAAGTTCATGGGAGATCAACTTGAAGTACTATAGAGTGCTTGGTGTACTAGCAGGGTTATTACTGACTGGTTGGAGAGGTGAACACCAATTCTATGTGTGAGTTGTGTGTTGGGACCATTTTTTGGTAGGAGAGTGTTTTGAAGAAGAATTACTGTACACTTGGGGTGTGGGAAGCCTCTGTAAGGTGGAAGAGTGTGGCGGCTCTTTATTGTATTCTTTTCTATACAAGTATTAATATATAAGAGTGTATATTGTCTCTCATATTCTGTGCTATTGGTGAATTCTAGTTACTTGTGTTTTTGGTTATTTCTACATATTTAATTGCTTAAGTTTGGTAATCATATTGTGCTCTTTCTGAGGAGCAAGATCCTAACAAGTGGGATCAGAACAAGTGTGTTTGTTGTTGGATTCCCCATCAATTGGTACCAGAGCATGTTTGTTGTTCTAGGGGTACATGTCAGAATTGATCTTTACAACTTTTTTGAAGGAATTCTTTTAGACTTTTTATACTAAAATATCTTTTTAAAGGGTATATTACAAATTGCCAAATGATCATTTTCTTTAAAGTGTCCTTTAGAAAAATTTTGAAGTGACACTTTTAAAAAGCCCAAAGGGCCTTTTCCTCAAAGAAAGGTCTACTTTCATCCTTTCAAAGGGAATCTTCCAAGGAAGGGTACCATTCAAAGGTGCCAAAGTGTCTCTCTTTCAAGGAAGTAGTCACTTGATAAAAGTTTGAAAGGGAAATTCCATTCTTCTGGAAGACACTTCAAGTTTTGAGAGGATCTTTTCACTTGTAAATTACCCTACACAAAAGTCCAAAGGGTCTTTTGTCTTCAAAAGTGTCATTCAAAAAAATGCAATTGTTCCACTTCCAAATGTCTAAAGGGACACTTGGGAAATTTTTTAAGGGTATAAAAGTCATGCAGAGTCTATAAAAGGATTACTGAAGGGAATGTTTGAGTAGTACAAAGGGTAAATACAAGTCATGTAGAGTCCATAGAAAGATGGGTCCAAAGAGAATAGAAGGGAGTCCATAGAAAAATAACACCATGAATTTCAAACTTCTACCTTAGAAAATATCCATTGGTGTTTAAACAAGGACTCACAAGTAGATCCAAGGGCTCACATCGTTCATCTGTCAAAATAATGAGAGAGCCCATATCACCATTGATCAATCAGGATCAAAGTCATTCCCTGAGGACCAATCAAAGAAGAAGGACAAATCCAAATAAAATGAAAGTGATAAATCTACAACAAGTGGATAACTACTTTGATGACATGACTCAGCCCAGGAATATCTTAACTTTACTAAGCATGAATGTTGGAGGAGAATTTTTGAGAGAGCAGGCCATGAGTGTAACCACTTAACATGACATGGATCAATCATGTGGCTGAAAAGAGCATCATTGGCAAAGATAGCTGTAGTTGAATACAATGGCTCGTAATAGATTAATTCCTCTCTTTGGCACTCAAAGGTGTCCCCCATCTCTCATGTCTCTTGTGTTGTATATATATATCCCTTAGGCTACGTTCAAATCATCCACATGGTGTATGCTGAAGCCCTATTAGAATGATATCACATGTTGCCTTTAAGGATTAAGTACCTTCCTATTTCCTTTCAAGTTCTATGTAATTTTTTGAGTGTGTAAGAGATGTATAGTGACAACAAGTGATGGTTTTCATCCTTCTATCCTTTGTCCTTCATGCTTGAGTAAGATTTTAGATCTAACTGGTCATATAGAGTGTGTTTAAGTGTATTCAATTTCTGCATGTGTATTACTATTTTGAAATTTGAAATTTTTTCCTTTCACTTCATTTTCCTTGTGTCATTTTACACATCTCACCTCTATGTTGAAATACTTATGTTAGAATCCTTACATCTTGGGAATGGTTTGTGTTTTACTATATCATGCACTAGGTTGTAAAATTAATGTGGAGGACAATCTTTGGTGCATCACCATTCTTAGAATAGGTTTCTATCATGTAAATTATAATCTTTTCCTTTCAATTAACTAATTTAAATAGATATTACCTTGTAGAATACATTCAATGAGCTAACCCTTTAAATCTAGAGGTTCATTTCCACTATAGGCACACCCACATTTCTGGAAATGATCAAATGTTTCCTAAATCTATAAGATGACTTAACACCCCCTTCTAAAGTGCAAGATTTGGAGACAATAGTTTTGGCACATCTAGTGGGACCCTAGTTCCTATTTATTTACATGTCAAGGTGAATGCTAGTCTTGAGAAACATGAGTTTGTACTCTTAATACAACATTTGGTAATTCTAAATGATGAGAATTTCTCATTTTAGATCAAGTTTCCCACATTATACTTCATGGCCCTCACTAGGTCATCTATGACTTCCAATCAAGCCCCTCTAGTTGAAGCTCTTCTTGAAAAATAATGCCTTGAATCATTCCTAGTGCTTAGAGATCCTTGGCAAGGAGGTTTTGGAGAAGAAGAAGTTGGAAAATCAAGAGATCAAGAGGAAAGAATAAAAATGGATAGACAATAGCCTTTTTGAGCCTTCAAAACACAAAATCCAATTGACCTTCCTGGATATGACCCTATTCCTCCCAATGCTACCAAGAGTCTTCCTGGTTTCAATGGAGAGGGTACTATTACCCCATTTGAGCATATTAGAAACATTTCAAGTTTATATAACTTATATAATGTCACCTGAGCCATCATATCCATTAGATTACTTGATATGTCTCTAAAATGCAAAGCACTTGACTGGTATAGGACTTTAGAAGGTGGTTACATTACAAGTTATAATGGCTTGGGGGAATTGATGGTGACTAGATTTGAGAATAAGAGTGACCATACTTTACTGATCCATCAGTTGAACATGATAAAGAGAGGTCCTAATGAATCTATGGAGGGTTTCAATAAAAGATTTCAAAGGACATGGCATAGGATACCACCTATCATGAGACCTCCTTTAAGCTTTGTGTTCCCCACCTATCTCAAAGGTATTGGTACTAATGTAGTAGTGATGTTATAATCTATTAGAGGATTCTCTCTACTTGATGAATATAAAATAGCTATTGAAGATGAAAATAACTTGATATAATCTATAAGACTCCCTCTAAGAGTCTCCATGCCATTGTTGTCTTATAGTTCAGTTGAAGCTCTAAGCATAGTTCAAATTCCTAATGCCAATATCAAGCCAAGAGCCTTTTCCAAGAAAGTGGATAGTGCTATGGATAAAGATAAATAAATCCTATCATTATGAGCTCAACTCAAGTAAGAGGATAGGGTCAACAAGGTTTAAATAGGCATCCCAATGCCTATAATTCTAATCCCACTCCTTCAATGAAGGTTATTGTTTTGGTACATGTTAATCTAGTCCAAGGAGAGAATCTTTTGGACCAATCGATACAACCTCGAGGTCAATTTATGCATGATGGTGGAGAATAAAACCAAGATTTGGTGGCATAAGATGAAACTAGTCCTTATGTAGCTTTAGAAGAAGTAGACCCTATGTAAAGGAATAACTATGGAAAAGGCAACATCCAAAGTGTAGGCATGATGAAATTTCAAGTAAGAGATGATTATGTGTTAAATCAAAGCATGTTAGTTATATCCAACACAATATCCAAGAAAAGAGCATTGGGAGAAGATCAAGAATCATGAGTAAATCCAAGTGATGCATCTCTAAGGCCATAAGGTGTGACTCCTAATGCAGTTCTTGCTACAAGTCATGCTCCACAACAAAATTAGAATGCTAGTTGGGTTGTCATGCCTATAACACAATAGGTTTAAACTCCTTCTCTACCTTCAAAGGTCCAATAAAAGGTGAATTCTCCCTCTCTAAACATTATTTATTCTTTTAAGAGTACTAAGACAAGCATAACTCTTTGGAAGGTCTTGCACATACTTGGTCAAAAGGAGTTCTTACAAGAATAACTCACAAGCATACATACAATCCCCCAAACTTCAAAGCATAATGGTGTAGCCCTTACCAATGATACAAGCCATGTCTTAGATCCCTTCACTAAGTCTAAAACTCATCCACCCTTCTACCTCACACTCATTATGGGAGACAAATTGGTTCATAATTGTATTGTAGGTAGTGGAGCTAGTACCATTATCATGCCTAAGGTGGTGGTTGATAAATTGGGATTAAAGTATTAAATTCATAGTAAATGTGTATTACAGCTTGATGGGACTCCAACTAATATAGTGGGACTGGTCAAAATTCTAAAGGTCTTTCTACATGATTGCCTAAGTTTCCCAATTTTTCAAGATGTTGTGGTGGTAGACCTTCCAACTCATTTTGCTATTTGCTTGTCAAGGGACTTCACAACTAAGATATGAGGGTACCTTTCTAATAATTGGTCTTTCCTAGATTTTAAAACAAGATATGGAACTAAGGTGACTATAAGGACTCAACCCTTATCAAGGTTTCATATTGAGCCATACATGGAGACAAACTCAAATCAAAATTGCCTAACTAGCAAAGAGCAAGAAAGTGTTATGGACGGTGAAGCACCTTCCCCCCTTAAAAGTATTTCTAATCTCTTCCTTGATAAATATAGCACTAAAAAACATGGACTTGATCCATATTATTTCATTGAAGAGACTTATTTGAGAGTTTAATGTATGCGTGAAGGGGATGTTCCAATCCCTTCACTCACTAATGAAGACCATGAACTTGATGGGATGTGGGAAATGTTGTTTGATGGCTCAAGAATCAAAGTAGGTGAAAGAGATAGAATTATGTTTGTTTTTCCATCAAAGAATCAATATTACTCCTCATATAGATTCCAATTTAGCTACACTTGTAATGTGATAGAATATGAAAGCATAGTCCATGGTTTCCAATGGACAAAGAAGAGAGGAATCAAGAGTTTAAAAGTTTATGAAGATAGTGAATTGGTCATCCATCAAGTGAGAATTCAAGCTAAAGTGAAGAATCCTTTGCTTAAATCCTACAACCATAGGGTATGGGACCTACCTGAAGACTTTGATTTTTTCAACATACAACTCATATCAAGGGATTCTAATAAACATTCTAAAAGATTAACTACCATAGGGGCATGGTTTGATACAGCTACTGATGTGGGACAAGAGAAAGATCAATCTCATATCAAGATCATTGTGAGACCCTCTATTCTAGATAATGAAGTGTCATGGTATGTGTTTGAAATAGATGAACACATTGCACACTTATTATAAAATGATCTAGGTTTCTTCTCAAGAAACCAAGACACTACATGATCAATATGAAGAGCAAATCATTCAGCTAAAGACAAAAAAGATACCTAAGGGAATGATTACCTTAGAGAGTGTTTTAAATGAGGATGATCATAAGAAGAAATAAATAGTGAGCATGTCAACAAAGGAAGAGAACTCTGAAAGAGTACTAATTTTTAGGGATAGACTTTTTAAAATTGGCAAGGTATGTTCTTAGCCCAAGATGTAGGCTTTTATTAAATTGTGCAAAGAGTTTCATGACTTCTTCACTTGGGAGTATAAATACTTGAAAGGGTTTGATCCAATTTTATCTCATCATACCATTGATTTATAACTTGGAGCTAAGTCGATAAGGGAAAAGAAAAGGTGTATCATTCCCAAGATAGAGGAACTCATAAAGAAAGAGCTGACCAAGCTGATTGAGTCTAGGATTATCTTTCTTATTAAACAATTAACTTGGGTGGCTAATCTTGTACCTATCTAAAAGAAGAATGGAGAGATAAAAATTTGTGTGGATTTTCAAGATCTTATCAAAGTGTCTCGCAAGGATCATTATCCACTACCTTTCATGGAACAAATTTTACAAGTTATTTCAAGTTTTCAACATTTCTCACTTCTTGATGGTTATTTAGGCTACAACCAAATATTGGTAAATGAGGATGATCAGTTCAAGACAACCTTCACTATAAAGTGGGGAACCTTTGCCTATAAGAAGATGCATTTTGGTTTGTCCAATGTTGGAGCCACTTTTCAAAGAGCAATGGACATGGCTTTTAAAGGTTTGATTAATAAGTTTTTACTTGTGTACCTAGATGATGTAACTATTTTTTCAAAAGATGTTACTGACCATATGAAAAATCTAAGGTAGGTGTTTGAGAAATTTAGGGATTATGACATATCCCTTAATCCAAAAAAATGCATCTTTGTTTTTCATAAAGGTAAAATCTTGGGGGACATTATTTTATAAGGAGGCTTGTCTATTGACCCCAAAAGGATTGAGGTTATCCTAGGCTTGTCCTTGCCTCAACACAAGAAGGGACTACAAAGCTTCTTGGGGGAAATAAACTTTATTAGAATTTTTATTATATAATTTTCATCTGTGGTAAATCCTATCATAGCCATGTTAAAAAACAACCAAGTTTTTACTTGGATAAAGGAAGAAAAGAGCAGTTTTAAGACAATCAAGCAGCAATTGTAAAATATCCTACTCTCTTAAACTCAAACTTTACCAAGGGTTTCATACTCTATACCTTCACTAACCTTGATACAATCTAAGCCATGCTTATGAAAAAGAATGATGAAGAGATAAATTAACCAATTGCATTCTTTAGTTAAGGATTGAAGGATTATGAGGTTAGATATACATTTGTTGAGAAGTAGGCTTTGATAGTGATAAGGGGATTGAAAAAATTTAGGCACATGGTCTCAAACAATAATATAAATGTCATGGTTTCCCATCCCAACACCAAAGATTTCCTCCTAAACAAGGACCTCAATGAAAAGAGAGCTGGTGGGATCACAAAGGTGATGGAGTATGACGTAGACATCAAGGTAACAAACTTGGTGAGAGGATAAGTATTATGTGTGAATTTAGCTTTAGATATAAAAGAACCAAAATAAGAGGTCTTGATCAACCAAGTTCACCCCCAACTAGTTGATCACATACTAATTTGGAGATGGACACAAGATATCATTAGTTTTCTTCAAAATGGTGAGAGTCCCAATTATTTCATCAAGTCTCAAAGGAGATACTTTAGATTGAAAACTATTCCCTATTGCATTGTTAATAATTTTATTTTTATAAAGGACATAAATGGTTTTCTATTTAGGTGTGTTGACAGTGGTCAATTTGACATGCTGTTGGAAAGTTTTCACAATGATACAGATGGAGGTCATTTATCTCCTAAAACTATAACTACAAATATAATGAGGGTTGGTTACTCTTGGCCTAGTATTTTTAAGGACTATTATCGTTGGGCTAAGGTGTTTCCTCAATGTGCCTTCTTTGTAGGCAAACAAAAACTTGCATCCCTTCTAATGAATCCTATCCAAGTGGACCAGCCTTTCAAATGATGGGGCCTTGATTTCATTGGTATGCTCAACCCTCCATCAAGTATTGGACATAAATGGATATTTATTGCTACTGACTACTTCACAAGGTAAGTATAAACTATTACATCAAAGTAGGCAAATGAAAATTCTATCTTGGAATTATATGAGAACATTATAACAAGGTTTGGAGTTACTCATATCATCATTTTTTATAATTCACTTTCTTTCATAAGTGCCAAAACTTTTAATTGGGTAGGTAGGAATCAAGTTAACTTGAGTACCTCATCTAGTTATTACCCTTAAGGTAATGAATTGGCTAAGTCTACCAACAAGAACCTCATCAAGATCACTAAGAGAACATTGGAGAATAATCAAAGAGCCTAACACAACAAGTTGAAAATAACTTTATGGGTAGATAGGATTACTCCTAAGAAATCAATTGGTAACTCTTCCTTTGTGCTTATTTATGGGAGAGAAGCTAGGTTGTCCATATCCCAAGAATTCCCTACCCTAAAACTTTCATAACATCTAGAATTAATTGAAAACACTCTAATAAAATTTAGGTTGATAGAATTATTACAACTGCAAGAGGCAAGGGATGATGCACACAAGGCTATGGAACACCATCAAGTACTCATGAATAAGTACTTTGACAAAATAACAAGTCCAAGGGTGTTTATAGAGAGTGACTTGGTCTTGAAATGGGATGAAGATAGAGTAAATCTAGGTAGACATATAAATTTTGACACTTTGTGGAGTGGCCCTTACATCATCAGTAAGTGCAAACAAAGTAACTCCTTTTAGCTATCCAAGATGAATGGAGAAGAATTTCCTATCCTTATGAATGGGATACACTTGAAATTATACTATTAGTCCTTGCTTATCTTTTTGTAAATACTAGTTTAGATGTGTGTTTCCTTTTGGTTGGCTATTATGTTCCCTAAGTGCCTTGTAGCACAGTATGTTTCCTTCCTTGTGTTGGTGTGTGTCTTTACCCTCATGTGTATGAATCAATTAGCTTGTGTTTTAAGCTAAGAGCTTTTTCAAATTATTTTGAGTGTCTTATGCTTGACTCCATGCCTAATGGAAGGATTTAGGAAACTGGTCTTTGGAATAATAGGCATGCCACCCATCAGAATCACCAAGAATGTTAGTGTTGACCATATTTTGCCCAACAGGCCAAAAATTGGTCCCCTTCTATCCCTATTGTTTTGGGCCATTTTCATTTTTTGATTTTGAATGAATCTGTCCATTTCTACAGACTCTGCAAGATTTATATGGACTATGTAGGTCTAAAACTAAGGACTCTGTAGGTCTAAATCTATAGACTCTACAGGTTTTAGATTTCTTTAGACTCAGTAGGTTAGTCATGTAGTGCATGAAGGATCAGTTTAGAGAGTGTTGGGTTTTACAAGGCTTCTTCGAGATCTTGTCTAAAGAAAATAATGAAGAAGGTTGGCATTGTTGAACCATTGAACCAATTCAATACCTTGGTTCAATGCCTGGTTCAATCACTTGGTTCAATTGGCCTTGGTTCAATTCAATTGGTTCAACACTTTGACTTTGGTTCAATCTATTGGTTCAACATTTAAGTTCATCAACAAAGTTCAAGGCCTAAGTTCATTGGCTTTAGGTTCATCGACATGTTCAAGTGGATTTAGATTCAACATTTAGTTTAACCACTTGGCTCAGCGTGTAGTGTTGAACCATTGAACTAGTTCAATGGACTGGTTCAATGCGTCAGTTCAACGCATTGGTTTAATGCATTGGTTCAATCATTCGGTTCAATGTTTGGTTCAACCACTTGGCTCAATACGTAGTGTTAAACCATTGAACTGGTTTAACGAGTGGTTCAAGCGAATGGTTCAATGGGTTGGTTCAACAAGGTGTCCTAAAGCTGAAGGGCAATTGCCCTTGCAGAGGGCAAGAAATAGTTCAAAGGCAGCTAAAGGGGTAAATTTTTTTGAATTTTGTTTAAGTCAGAATTTCTTCAAACTTTTTGCCTGAAGGAATTCCTTCAGACTAAAGTCCAAAGAAATTCAGAAAAAGGTCATCGGTTCAAAGTGAAGGACCCCACCAGTTCAAAGAGGCCAATTTTTGTGGACTTTTATTTGTGGGAAAAGGCCCAAAGTAGAAAAATTGTAAAAGAGGCCCGATGGAACTTGCCAATGATGGTAATATCTTAAAAATTGTCAATTTTAAGGAGATGAATTAGCTGTTGTTTTTAAAGTGATTATGGGTGCACAGATGTCAATTTTAAGATAGTGAAATAACTATTTGTTTTTGAATTACTTGAGTGCCAACCATGGAAAAAGCCCAAGGAATGCAGCAACCCACCAGAAGATCACCCCCAAGGGCTGAAAGAGTAGGAAGAAGACAAGGAGTAAAAAAGACAAAGCATCTAAGTGGCAAAGGGAAGGCGAGTTATTGCCAAATGAGTGGTGTAGCCTATTTTCTCTAGTTGGCATTTGTGAGGGGACAAACTATAATCTATTTTCAAAAAAGAGGCATGGCCATGTTCTTACATTAATGCTTGAATGCCAAGGTCAATTTCGGTGATTGTACAACATGGTTCTAGCAGGCCTCTTCTAGAAGAATGACATTAGTAACAGTGACTTCCTCTTCCCAAGGTTCAGAATGCACATGGGCCACTAGTAGAAAAGGGCACCAAAATCTTTCCCAGGAAGCACCAAGTTCTCTTCCTCTTTCTATATATTGTAAACTTCTCTTTTGAGAAGGGATCCACTCTTAACCTTAAGGCAAAACTCTGCCCAAAAATCTCTCGGGCTTGTAAGGTAGAGTTGCCAAATTTTTACCTTGAATCAAAACTTAGCTATTTTTACCTCTATTTGGACTTGCATTTCAAAGTATATGTCTATTTTCTTCTTTTTTGATAAGTTATTATCTATTCATGCTTTCACAGATTGATCACAACATGTCCAGTTCATTATGAAGTCTCTTTTTTGTAGGTCTGATAAAAGTGTCTACAAGAGAATATAGGTGCATGTGAATAGGCTATCAAAGTGTGTCCCAAAACACCTTTGCTAGTTCCTTCCTCCCTATACTTCCACAGACCCTTAGCTAACTATTTTAGAAGAGCTTCCCACTTCATATGAAGTGTATGGGCATTTCTTCTTGGTAAAAAGTGCATATTCGAGATGGGTGGGTCATCATTTTTTTGGTGTATCACCTTTTCATTTTTAGGCTTAGGTTTTATTTTTAGTATCTCTCTCTCCCTTTTCATCCCCCCTTTTTCATTTTTATTTGTTAGCAGTAGGAGAAACCAGGGCCTAAAAGATACATTAGAGGGAGCTAGCCCTCATCTAGAAACTCTCCCCTCCATCTTTGTCAGTCCCATAGGTGAGATGGGAGTTTCCATTATTGCGTGTGGAAAGGCAGGAGCACAACCTCCTGCCTCGAGTGCAATCCACTGCATCAACAATTTTTGGCATGCCTGATGGGACCAACTAGGACAAGTTTTGTCCGAAGAGTTAAAGAATTTTTGGTGTGTTCTTCAACTAACCAGCCTTTAGAAGATTTTGCATCAACACCAATGGTGACTCTGAGTTGAATCAGCTAGTTAAGCAGCGTGGTGCCATCAAAAATCATATTTTTGTATGCATAATTCCATTACACAAAATCATGGACCTTGTTTTCCTTCATATGACTTTGATTAGACTCAGAATTTACATGCAATCACCTCAAACAACCCTCCTAGTTGCCCTTCAACAATAAGGGAGGTGGCACTGGAGTTTACGAAGCAGGTAATGGAAATCCACAGATTGGATGAGTAGTATGACTATCATTAGGAGTTGATGTATAAAGAGGTGTGTTTATTTAGGCAAGCTCAGGCCTTACAATCCATGAGGGAGGAGGTAGTAAAATGGAGGAATCCATTCATTCAAGGTAGTCAACCTTGCGTGCCCCCTCCTATCCTAAAGAAAGCCCCCTCTTGTGTACCCAATCCTTTCTACCAGATGGCACTTGCTCATTCTGGCTCATCTAATGCATCAATCAACCCTGCTCTTGACCTCATGCGCCTAGCCTTCAAGCATCAAAGGGAACTAGAACAACCTCCTATGGAGATGAACCTTCTAAATTCCTTAGATCATGAATCTTATTTTGGTGGGAGCACCATGAGCCAGCACATTCCTCTTCTAGAGACTCTTTCAGTGCATTAACAGTCTTTTCCTACCATTCCTCAACCTTCCTAAGCCTTTCAACATGATGTGTAGATTCCAAGTTGGAGGAAGGAATGCTAGGAACCAACCCAGAGCCTTGAAGAGGATGATGTTAGTGATCTCCAAGAAGGGTTCCTTCAAGAAGATATAACTAGGAGAATTATAGATTTGGAGTCCCAAGCGAGATTCCTCAGCCAATGTGTGATGGACCTATTTGAACACAACCCATCCACACATTTCCAAGAGAGATATTAGTCCACACCTGATATTGATGAAGTGCTAACCAAATGGAAAGAGAAGAATCATTAGATTCTAGCTCAAGGACTACCTCCTCTTCCATGTAGTTTTCCCACTTCACCCCTTCTCAAAGAGGAACTTGTACTATAGGAGGCGAGTGAGGAGCAAAAGATCCAAGCTATACTTTCCCAAGGGGCTATCAGGAGTGACAACAAAGGTGGAATCATCATGGAGGCTCCTTTTGAAGACACCATTAGTAATGGAGAAGATGCAAGTCTTGCATTTATGCAGATGTTCTAGCAATACAAGGAGTAACAAAAGCATGGTGAGCTCTCTCCCCCTTGTTCGATGAACTTTCTTATTGCTTTGATGAGGAGGATGATTGTGTTGAGGAGCCTAAGTTGGAGGAGGATTAGGAGGATATCTTTGAACATCTAGAGATCTTGATCATCGAGGAAGAAAAGGAGAGGTTTGTCTTCCTGGAGGAAGGCCTTGAAGAAGAAAGCTTTGAACAAAGAGGTGATGTTCTGTGGGATGAGCAATCATTTTGTGAGTCCATTTCAGACATCACAATAGTCACCCTTCTTTAAGAAAGCCAAGAAGAAGTAGAGGAGGAGTCTAACAGAGTTTTCAATGAAGTAAAAGGAAATGGGTCAGACCATGATGCACTACAAGGGAGCTATGCATATCAAAGGGCTTATGGTGATGAGCCAACAGCCATTGATTTCTTGGTGAAATGCACCAGCATGAAGGACCAACATTCAACAAGCTTCCAAGAACAAATAGAGTATGTATATGTTGGAAGCATGTTTGAATCTGATCCACTTGAAGGCAGGTCACCAAACCTCCTTTTCATTTAGCCACTTGTCTAGCACCATAAGCCTTCTTGCTAGGAAGGGGACTTAAGAAGTTTTGCTTTTGATCTAGGAGGGAGGCAAATATTCTTGGTTAGCTGTATATAGTAGTTTGCTTTCAAGTTCTTTTCCTACTTTCCTTAAGTGTAATTACATAGGTAGTATTTTTAGCCTTGTGTGTGTTTTCCTTTGTGTGTGGGGTAAAAGGCTTCTTGTTTGATTCTTGGATCTTTTGGGACTGTTGCTAACTTTCTTTAAAGCTGCATTCTAACTCTGTGCCCAATGGACTACAAGGCAACTGGTCTCTAAGCATAATAGGCATGCTTCCCCTAGGAGTCACCAATTTTTTGACCTTTTTTTGCCCAATAGGCCAAAAATTAGTCCCCTTCTGTCCCTACTATTCTGGGCCATTTTCATTTTTTGATTTTGCATGAATCTATCCATTTCTACAGACTCTGTAGGATTTCTATAGACTCTGCAGGTCTAAAACTATGGACTCTGTAGGTCTAAATATATGGACTCTATAGGTTTTAGATTTCTATGAACTCAGCAGGTTAGTCCTTTGGTGCATGAAGGATCAGTTTAGAGAGTGCTAGGTTTTATAAGGCTTCTTCAGGATCTTGTCTAAATAAAATCATGAAGAAGGTTGGCATCATTGAACCATTGAACCAATTCAATGCCTTGGTTCAATGCCTGGTTCAATCACTTGGTTCAATTGGCCTTGGTTCAATTTAGTTGGTTTAACATTTTAGCTTTGGTTCAATCCATTGGTTAAATGTTTAAGTTCATTAGCAAAGTTTAAGGCCTAAGTTTAGTGACTTTAGGTTCAACATTTGGTTCAACCACTTGGCTCGACATGTAGTGTTGAACCATTGAATCGATTCAATAGACTGGTTCAATGCATTAGTTCGATGCATTGGTTCAATCATTCGGTTCAATGTTTGGTTCAACCACTTGGCTCGGTGCATAGTGTTGAACTATTAAACTGGTTCAATGAGTGGTTCAAGCGAATGGTTCAATGGGTTGGTTCAACGAGGCATCCTAAAGCTGAAGGGCAAGTGCCCTTGCAGAGGATAAGAAATAGTTCAAAGGGAGCCGAAGGGGCAAATTTTTTGGAATTTTGTTTAAGTCAAAATTTCTTTAGGCTTTTTATCTGAAGGAATTCCTTCAGACAAAAGTCTAAAGAAATTTACAAAAAGGCCACTGGTTCAAAGTGAAGGACCCTGGCAGTTCAAAGAGGCCAATTTCTATGGACTTTTGTTCGTGGGAAAAGGCCCGAAGTAGAAAACCCACAAAAGAGGCCCAATGGAACTTGCCAAGGATGGTGACGTCCCAAAAATTGTCAATTTCAAGGAGATGAATTAGCTATTGTTTTTAAAGTGATGACGAGTGCACAGATGCCAATTTTAAGATAGTGAAGTAACCATTTGTTTTTGAATTACCTAAATGCCAACCATGGAAAGAGCCCAAGGAATGCAGTGATCCACCAGAATATCACCCTTGAGGGATGAAAGAGTAGGAAGAAGACAAAGAGCAAAAAATACAAAGCATCCAAGTGGCAAAGGGAAGGCAAGTTATTACCAGACAAGCGACGCAGCCTATTTTCTCTAATAGGCATTTATGAGGGCAAAAATTGTAGTCTGTTTGTAGAAAATAGGCATGGCCATGTTCTTACATTAATGCTTGAATTCCAAGGTCAATTTTGGAAATTGTGTAACATGGTTCCAATAGGCCTCTTCTAGAAGAATGACATCAATAATAGTGACTTCCTCTTCCCAAGGTTTAGAACACACATGGGCCATTGGCAAAAAAGGGTGCCAAAATCTTTCCCAAAAAGTGCCAATTTCTCTTCCTCTTTTTATATATTGTAAACTTCTCTTTTGAGAAGGGATCCACTCTCAACCTTAAGGCAAAACTCTGCCCAAAAATTTCTCAGGCTTGTAAAGCAGAGCTGCCAAATTTTTACCTTGAATCAAAACTTAGCTATTTTTACCTCTATCTAGACTTGCATTTTAAAGTATATGTCTATTTTCTTCTTTTGTGATAAGTCATTATCTATTCATGCTTTCACAGATTGATCAAATCATGTCCAGTGCATTGTGAATTATTCTTTCTATAGGTCTGCTAGAAGTGTCTACAAGAGAATATAGATGCCTATGAATAGGCTATCAAAGTGTGTCCCAGAATACCTTTGCTAGTTCCTTCCTCCCTGTACTTCCATAGACCCTTAGCTAACTATTGTAGAAGAGCTTCCCACTTCAGATGAAGTGTATGGGCATATCTTCTTGGTGAAAAGTGTATATTCAAGCTAGGTGGGTCATCACTTTTCTAGTGTATCACCTTTTCATTTTTAGGCTTAGGTTTTATTTTCAGTATCTCTCTCTCCCTTTTCATCCCCCCCTTTTTCATTCTTATTTGTTAGCAGTAGGAGAAAGTAGGGCCTAAAAGATACATTAGAGGGAGCTAGCCCTCATCTAGAGACTCTCCCCTCTAGCTTCACTAGTCCCACAGGTGAGAGGGGAGTTTCCATTATTGTGTGTGGAAAGGTAGGAGCTCAGTCTCCTGCCCTGGGTGTAATCCACTGCATCAACAGTTAGCCAAAATTCACTCCCAAGTTTTACCTTTTCATTATGGCTAAATATAGCATTTAGAATGGTTTGTCCTCATAACAAAATTTCAAGTGTGGTTTCCTTCAAAGAATGCTTTTGTTTAGTCTCCTTGCAAGTTATTTCTTTCTTTTGATAGGGTTTAACTTTGGGTTTTTTGCCCAAGTATCAAAGGAATTGGCCACTTACTTTTCTCAAAGAACTTGGTCCTTTTCAATTTATTGAAGGGTCCCTCTCTTAAGGAATTGGTACAATTTAACCTTTTTAAAGGGTAGTTCCATCTTTTGAAAGGTAGTTTCACTTTTTTTAAGGGTCATTTTCAAGCTTCCTAAAGGATCATTCTCTTGAGAATTGTCTATTACAGGTTTTCCAAAGGGTCTTTTGCCAAAGGAATTAGTAATTTCATTTTTTTCAAAGGAATTTTTTTGTACAATTTATCTAAAACAATCTTTTTAAAAGTCATCTTCTCTCTAAGTGGGCAATTTCATTCTGCCAAAGGAATTCTTTTCAAGTTTTTGAAGGGCATTTTTCAGGCAAGTGGACCGTTTCAACATTTTTGAAGGGACACTTTGTTCTTTTCTAATGGGTAATTCCACCTTTTTGAAGGGCAATTCCATTCTTTCGAAGGGTAATTCCACTATTTTTAAGGGTTCATTCTTTGGGTTTGTTCTTTATTTTGTAATTTTTGTTTTGGATAAAAAGTCCAAAAGAATTATCCTTTGCAACTTTTCTAAAAGAATTCTCCTTTACAACTTTTTCGAAGGAATTCTTTTGGGATTTTTGTTTCAGATAAAAAGTCTGAAAGAATTGATCTTTGAAACTTTTTTGAAGGAATTCTTTCAGACTTTTTTTTCAAAAAAAAGTTTGAAAGAATTGATCTTTGAAATTTTTTCAAAGGAATTACTTTGGACTTTTTATCTAAAACAATCTTTCTGAAGGGTATATTAAAAATTACCAAATGGTCCTTTTCTTCAAAGTGTCCTTCAAAAAAAGTCTAAAGGGACACTTTCAAAAAATCCAAAGGGAATTTTTCTCAAAGAAAGGTCCACTTTCCTCCTTCTGAAGGGCATCTTCTAAGAAAGGGTATAGTTTAAAGGTGCCAAAGGGTCTCTCTTTCAAGGAAGTGGTCACTTACAAAAATTCTGAAAGGGGAATTCCATTCTTCTAAAAGGCACTTCAAGTTTTGAGAGGATATTTTCACTTGAAAAGTTCCCTACACAAAAGTCTGAAGGGTATTTTGTCTTCAAAAATGTCCTTTGGAAAATTACAATTGGTCCACTTCCAAATGTCTGAAGGGACACTTGGGAAAAGTTTGAAGGGTATTGTTATCCTTGAATTTAGAAAGGTCAATTCATGGGATAAACCCTATGAAACTTATCTATTTCATATCAAATAATCTCTAAGCATGAAAAATGAGGTAAATCTCTACCTCTTTACATTTGTTTTTCCCAAGAAAGTTGATCTTTTAAGGGAATTTTATTTTTGTGTAGTTTAGATAATTTTCTCCAAATTACACTTTGTTTCTTTTTGTACAAAGTCAATGAATTTTCCTAATTTTACATATGTTTTGATTGCATTTGTAGAGTCAAAGAGTTTTTTTGAGATTGTATTTTTAGAGTCAGTGAATTTTTCTAAGATTGCATTTGTAGATACAATTTTTTTTTTTGAGATTGCATATGCAAATTCAAGAAATTTCTCTAACCCTACACCTAGGACCCACCATCATGAAGGTAATTCATTTCACATTAATTAATCTTTATATATATATATATATATATATATATATATATATTTAACCCTGGTAATCTTAATTTAACCACTGTTTCTTTCTCTTCACCATTTGTAACCTCATGTGCATTCCCACTCTCACCATTTTGAAGCTCACTTGCATCACCTTTCAAAGACTTGTTCATGCTTGTAACTTTCATTTTTGGATTATAGGTATGGTCATGAAGCTTTTTATTTTTCTTTTTCTCTATTTCCTAGGGTTTTTATTTTCCTTTTTAGTTTGTGCACTTTGTATCTTTCTAATTCTCTCAAATTTCATGAAAACCCTCTTTTCCTTTTTCATCATAAACCTTGTAAAAATTCTATTTATTTTCTTCCTCCATGTTTTATTAAAACCCTTCATCATTATCACCTTATGAATTTACCCATCACTAAACCCCTTTTCCATGATTGCACCCCAAAGAAAATTATCTAAGGAGTGTTGGAAATATTGTCATTGATGTCAAAGTTTTAACATTATTGGTGATGAAGGCCCCATTGCATTTAATGTTGTTTGTAATAAATATATCTTGGCTAATATGAGTTAATATTTATTTAATATTAACGAATTTATTTTTGGTTGCATATGAGACAAAAGAAGGGCCCATGGAGAAGTCGAAGAGCCACGGAGTAAAGACAAAAGAAGGATGGGACGCATTTTCCCAAGAAGAGACATCTTGGGGAATTCCAAGAGTCACCAAGTGAAGACAAAAGAGGAAGGGAAAATTTCTCATGAAGGTACACTTTAAGGAATACGAAAAGTCACCAAAGATAAGGACAAAAGTGGAAAGGACATTTTTGGTCATGAAGGGTCACCACATGACTTTTCAAATGCTTGGATATGAAGGGTCATCCAAGATTGGCACCATTTTCTATGAGGATTGAAGGGTCACAAAGGGGGAAGGCCAAAGGTCATTTGGAAAGCTATAAATAAAGGCTTGAGTAGCCATTTGTACTATGGAAGTGAGAGGTTGATTTGATATTGTAATATCTAGCTTAGAAGAGCAATTGTGAGAGATGAATATGATTTGTATTTGTTATATCTAGCTTAAAAGAGCAAAGGTGGGAGAGAGGAAGGAGATGTTGTATTGATCTATCATTTGTTGAGATAGTAACATTAAGAGATAGGTGTGTGGTATACACAAAGGGGTTGGTGCTCCTGTGGGTTGGTGCTCATGAATTATTATTGGGTTAGTGCTCATGAATAAGTGTTGGGTTGGTGCTCGATAAAGGGGTTTGAAGCTCTTGTGGGTTGGTGCTCATGAATTGCAGCTGAGGTTTTTAATTGGAAAAGGGGTATGGTGCTCCTATGGGTTTGTTCTCATGAATATATTTGAGATTGATTATCCATGGTTTTTCCCACATTGGGTTTCCATGTTATATCTAGTGTCTCTCTCTATCTTGTGTGATGTTTATTGTTTGAGTTTTATTGCATATCTTGAATGTTTGATTAAGTGGAATTTGGTTAAAGGAAAGATTTATAAGATATATGATATACTAATTCACCCCCCCTCCCAGTATATTTTGTGCTTAACAATTGGTATCAGAACAAGTTTATTTTTGAAAAGTTTTACAACTTGAAGGTAGATTGGGAAAGCACGATGGCTGGGTCACAAGAACGATTTTCTACAAATAAGGCACCTTTGTTTGATGAGACAAATTATGATTTTTGGAGCATGAGAATGAAGGTTTATTTGATGACCCTTGGATTCGACATATGGAAATCAGTGGTGGAGGAATATGAAGATCCACAGGCATCTAAAATTACTCCAACAGAAAAGAAGGCAAGTGAATGTAATGCTAAAGCTTTAAATGATATTTTATGTGGTTTATGTGAATCTAAAAATCATAAACCTTGTAAAAATCCTATTTATTTTCTTCCTCCATGTTTTATTAAAACCCTTCATCATTATCACCTTATTCATTTACCCATCACTAAACCCCTTTTCCATGAGTGCACCCCAAAGAAAATTATCTAAGGAGTGTTGGAAATATTGTCATTGATGTCAAAGGTTTAACATTATTGGTGATAAAGGCCCCATTGCATTTAATGTTGTTTGTAATAAATATATCTTAGCTAATATGAGTTAATATTTATTTAATATTAACGAATATATTTTTGGTTGCATATGAGACCAAAGAAGGGCCCATGGAGAAGTCAAAGAGCCACGGAGTAAAGACAAAAGAAGGATGGGATGCATTTTCCCATGAAGAGTCATCTTGGGGAATTCCAAGAGTCACCAAGTGAAGACAAAAGAGGAATGGCAAATTTCTCATGAAGGTAAACTTTAAAGAATACAAAAGGTCACCAAAGATAAGGACAAAAGTGGGAAGGACGTTTTTGGTCATGAAGGGTCACCACATGACTTTTCAAATGCTTGGATATGAAGGGTCATCCAAGATTGGCACCATTTTCCATGAGGATTGAAGGGTCACAAAGGGGGAAGGCCAAAGGTCATTTGGAAAGCTATAAATAAAGGCTTTAGTAGCCATTTGTAATGTGGAAGTGAGAGGTTGATTTGATATTATAATATCTAGCTTAGAAGAGCAATTATGAGAGATGAATATGATTTGTATTTGTTATATCTAGCTTAGAAGAGCAAAGGTGAGAGAGAGGAAGGAGATGTTGTATTGATCTATCATTTGTTGAGATAGAAACATTGAGAGATAGGTGTGTGGTATACACAAAAGGGTTGGTGCTCTTGTGGGTTGGTGCTCATGAATTGTTGCTGGGTTGGTGCTCATGAATAAGTGCTGGGTTGGTGCTCAACAAAGGGGTTTGAAGCTCTTGTGGGTTGGTGCTCATGAATTATAGCTGAGGTTTTTACATGGAAAAGGGGTATGGTGCTCCTATGGGTTTGCTCTCATGAATATATTTGAGATTGATTATCTGTGGTTTTTCCCACATTGGGTTTCCATGTTATATCTGGTGTCTCTCTTTATCTTGTGTGATGTTTATTGTTTGAGTTTTATTACATATCTTGAATGTTTGATTAAGTGGAATTTGGTTAAATGAAAGATTTATAAGATATATGATATACTGATTCACCCCCCCTCCCAATATATTTTGTGCTTAACAATTGGTATCAGAACAAGTTTCTTTTTGAAAAGTTTTACAACTTGAAGGTAGATCGAGAAAGCACGATGGCTGGGTCACAAGAATGATTTTCTACAAATAAGGTACCTTTGTTTGATGGGATGAATTATGATTTTTGGAGCATGAGAATGAAGGTTTATTTGATGGCCCTTGGATTCGACATACGGAAATCAGTGGTGGAGGAATATGAAGAGCCATAGACATCTAAAATTACTCCAATAGAAAAGAAGGCAAGTGAATGTAATGCTAAAGCTTTAAATGATATTTTATGTGGTTTATGTGAATCTAAATTTGTTAAAGTTATGAAATGTAAATCTACTCATGAAACTTGGGTAAAACTTGAGAATATTTACAAAGGTGATGGAAAGGTTCAACAAGCTAAGTTGTAGACTTTTAGAAGGTAGTTTGAAAGTTTGAAGATGGAAGAAGAAGAAGATATAGTAAGTTATCTCTTGCGAGTTAATCAGATAGTAAATTAGATTCAAGGTCTTAGAGAAACATTGGAAGAGTCAATGGTGGTGCAAAAGGTTTTGAGATCTCTACCAATGAGATATGATGCAAAGATTTTAGCAATTGAGGAGATGAAGAATTTAGCCAAGATAAAGATGGATGAGCTTCATGGTATTCTCATGGCATATGAGATGCAGACAAAACAAGATAAACCCTCAAAGAGAGAAGTGGCTTTCAAGACATCAAAGAAGGAAAAAGCTAAGATTTAAGAATCAAGTGATAGTTCCAGTGATGATGAAGATGACAATGAAGCACTTTTCATTCATAGGCTGAAAAGAGGAATAGGTATATATCAAGGAAAATTACCTTTTAAATGTTTTAATTGTGGAAAGATTGGAATTTTTTTAGCTAGATGCCCAAATAAGGTTAATGATGATGAAGAAGAAAAGCTTACATACAAGAAGAATTTCAAAGGCAAATCCAAGAAGGGATTCGAGAAGAAGAGCCTGTATTCTAAGGATCCTAGCTCAGTTGAAGATAGTGGAGTCAGCGATTCAGAAGAAGAAGAGATTCTATTCATGGCCATACATGATAATCAAGAAGAAATAGAGGAGGAAGCTGAAGTAGATATGGAAGGAGAACTCAATTGTGCCTTAGAAGAGTTAGAATTTATTTAGAAGAAGAATCGAAGATTAAAGCGCTAGATCGAGAAAAATGAACAAGAGTCAAAGGAAATGATTGAAGATCTACAAGCACACTTTGAAGAAGCCAAGAAGAATGAAGAAGGTCTCATATCATAGTTGGAAATAGCAAGAAAAAATTGTGAAAGGTATGTTGTTGAAATTGCCTCTTTAAAAGAAGATATTAAGAAAGCAATCAGTGATAAAGTAGTCAGTGATTCAAAATTTGAAGATAGCACTAACATGCTAAATAAGATATTGGAAAGTCAAAAATCATATTTAGATAAGATAGGGATCAGTTTTGAAAAGAAAAAGAGCTATGTTGAATCTCTTACACAAGAAGAAAAAAAAAGGGGAGAAGTGAAGAATACAGAGGACATTCCAAATAGAGAAGGATGGAAGGAACAAAGCTACAAAAGGCAATCAGGTCAGAGATATATAGACAAGTCTTATTTTTATGGCTATTGTTTTTATTGTAATGGATATGGTCACAAGAAAGTAGAATGTAGAAAAAGAGATAAAAATTTTAGAAATAAGGAGAAGGTAAGTCAAGTAGAGTCAAGCAGAAGCCACAACTCTTTTGCTCCTCTATCAAGCTTTGATGAAGAGACCATAGTGTGCTACAAGTGAAACAACTTTAGACACATAGGTCGGTATTGTAGAAGCATGTTCAGGTCAGTCAAGAAGGATTAGAGTTTCAAAGCTCCATTCATCAAGAATAAAAATTAGAGTGTCAAAGATCCATTCATCAGGGAGAAGGTTAAGACATGTACATGGCAAAAGAAACAACATGAAGATTCTATGATGGTGTAGATAGCTTTTCATGTGGGAGGTAAAGATCAGCCATGGTTAATTGATAGCGGATGTTTGAGGCATATGATAGTAGATAAAAGTAAGTTCATTACTCTAAAGAAGATCAATGGTGGTACAGTGAGATTCAGAGATAAAACCACTGCCAAGATAGCTGGAAAAGGTACTTTGAGTTTGGATTATGGTAGAACTAAGACTAAGAATGTTTTATATGTAAAAGGTCTTAAGCATAATCTGTTGAGTGTTAGTCAAATTTGTGATCAAGGATACAGATTAAGGTTTCATGCTTAAGGTTGTGAGATTAGAAGAAAAGACTCAAATGAGTTGATTACAGATGCTCAAAGGATAGGGAACAATGTATATGTTTTGTCAGATATCTTCTCAAAGGCACGATCAAAGGATACATTCAAAGATCAGTTAGAGGAGTTGGGAGTAATTTATATTACTTCTTGCCATTGATGTTCAGCATCAAGTGAGGGGGAGCTAAGTGTTAGCTCCAGGTAGGCTCTTTTCCATTGATGTTAAAGGGGGAGAATAACAGGTATAGGTATAGGTGCAAAAAATAGGTACAAGGAATAGGTACAAGTTGCTACAGTAAGGGGAGTTACTGTATGCTTTTAGATGATGATATGTGTAGGTGACAGGATGTGGCAATTTTAGGATTGAGGTTGCCATCAATGACAAAGGGGGAGATTGTTGGAAATATTGTCATTGATGTCAAAGGTTTAGCATTATTGGTGATAAAGGCCCCATTGCATTTAATGTTGTTTATAGTAAATATATCTTGGCTAATATGAGTTAATATTTATTTAATATTAATGAATATATTTTTGGTTGCATATGAGACAAAATAAGGGCCCATGGAGAAGTCGAAGAGCCATGGGGTAAAGACAAAAGAAGGATGGGATGCATTTTCCCATGAAGAGTCATCTTGGGGAATTCCAAGAGTCACCAAGTGAAGACAAAAGAAGAAGGGAAAATTTATCATGAAGGGACACTTTAAGGAATATGAAAAGTCACCAAAGTTAAGGACAAAAGTGGGAAGGACGTTTTTGGTCATGAAGGGTCACCACATGACTTTTCAAATGCTTGGATATGACGGGTCATCCAAGATTGGCACTATTTTCCATGAGGATTGAAGGGTCACAAAGCGGGAATGCCAAAGGTCATTTGGAAAGCTATAAATAAAGGCTTGAGTAGCCATTTTTAATGTGGAAGTGAGAGGTTGATTTGATATTGTAATATCTAGCTTAGAAGAGCAATTGTGAGAGATGAATATGATTTGTATTTGTTATGTCTAGCTTAGAAGAGCAAAGGTGAGAGAGAGGAAGGAGATGTTGTATTGATCTATCATTTGTTGAGATAGCAACATTGAGAGATAGGTGTGTGGTATACACAAAGGGGTTGGTGATCTTGTGGATTGGTGCTCAGAAAAGGGGTTGGTGCTCCTGTGGGTTGGTGCTCATGAATTGTTGCTGGGTTGGTACTCTGTAAAGGGGTTGGTGCTCCTATGGGTTGGTGTTCATGAATAGGTGATGGGTTGGTGCTCGGCAAAGGGGTTTAAAGCTCTTATGGGTTGGTGCTCACAAATTGTAGCTGAGATTTGTACTTGGAAAAGGGGTATGGTGATCCTATGGGTTTATTCTCATGAATATATTTGAGATTTATTCTCTATGGTTTTTCCCACATTAGGTTTCCATGTTATATTTGGTGTCTCTCTCTATCTTGTGTGATGTTTATTGTTTGAGTTTTATTGCATATCTTGAATGTTTGATTAAGTGGAATTTGGTTAAAGGAAAGATTTATAAGATATATGATATACTGATTCACCCCCCCTCTCAGTATATTCTGTGCTTAACAAGGAGTACTCAACCAACTCCAAGGGTGCACTTCAGAGAAAATTCTCTGAAGTGTACCATATTCTTTCTCCCCCATGTACCATAGAGAAAATTCTCTAAAGTTCACATAAACCTACTCCTCAGTGAACTTTGAATAATTTGTTTTGATGTGCACCAAATATCAAACCCTTGTAGGTCAGAGAAAATTATTCGACCTATATGAAAGACCAAACAAAATTTAAGGTGCATGTCAGAGAAAATTCTTTGACCTACACTTGGACCTACCCTTTGGTGTTGATCAGTGAATTTTCTCTGACTTATACCAAAGTGATCAACCCATTATGCAATTTAGATAATTTTCTTTGAACTACATATTTCTAAAAAATGATGAAAAATACTAAATCTGGATAATTAAATTTTCTTAATTATAACTATTTGATTAATGTCAGACATTTCTCCAAACAAGAAGATAATGAAGTACACGTATCAATGTGTCTTCTCATTATCTGAAGTTGATTCATATGTGGATCAAATTGGAGATACAAAAATTGGTCATATGGACATGGCTAAATTTTTATAGAGATTGGGGAGAGAACCCATTGCACCTCATATACAGCCAGTACTTAACAATGAAATTCATTTGGCTACTACATTTCTAGTATCAACACATGATTTTGAGTTTGTCTTGACCATAGTATCACACTTTGATAAGGAAATCAAATCGGTCAAGGATTTAGAAGGAGAGGTAATCATTCACCTTGATGAGGAATATTTTGATAAGATTTATCACCTTTTTAAGATTAAGGAATATTTTGATTTAACTATGGAGTCAACTCAAGAATATTATGACAGAGATCTTGAGAAGTTTAAAAATCATATCAATAACAAATGGCTCAAGACTCCTTGACCCACCATTGTTAGATAGCCCAAGTATTTGTATTGAAGTGACTTTCTGGAGGAGATAGGGGATTTGATTACTCTCCTTAGCAGAGTTAAATGTTTTTTTGTTTCAAACATTTTTCAAGAATGGATGTATCAATACATTTTGGTTATTAAAAGAAATAAGCAAATAATCTTTTGGGATAAATAGATTAGTGATGCTATTTGTCATTATCTCTCTAAGGTAGCTTCTTCACTCAAGTTTTATATGACTTCATATCTAGTGTATGTTGCCACTAGCATGAAGTCTTTACTGGGTCTAAATTTTGTCAGTGAAAGGAAAAATGTTCTTATATATGAGAATTATCCATAGCAAACTATAAAAGAAAGCATCAAGCATTATATGAGAGTTAATGATGCTTTATTCTATAAATTCAACTACACTCTTGACAAATAACTTGAAAAGAAGAGAGTTTTAGATCAGCCATGGGCATAGGTTAATAGGGTTGGATGTATTTTATTGTAATTCCTAACTTTTACATACATCAAGGTAGGAGGATTTGATGAAAAACCCTACATTATACCTAGATACCCAAGTGATAAACTAATACTAATGAAAATGTGTAGACAAGTGATAAAAAATAATTAGATGCTCAAAAGAGAGGTTTCAAATATCCAATTAGTATTGGTCGATAAACAATTTCCACTACTCCAAAGGCTAAGGCTATGGAAAATGAGATGCAGTGGATTACACTTAAAATATTCAAAAGTAAAGAAAACTTTGATTACAGAATGATGGAGAGGCTCAAGCATAATATCACTCATGTACATAGAATTGAAGATATTTGGGCAAAATGTAAAACTAATGAAGATATAAGGAAACTTGATTATAGTCACCTTACTACTGATCAAATTATCAATTTGGAGTTGGTAAATATTCTTGGGGATTTGATAAATGATGGTGATCTATTGGATCCATTGTATGAGGAAAATAAAGTGGCTTCAAATCCTATCCCTTTTATCCAATGGTCAGTTCAAGTATCCATTTCCATTAGAGATAGATTCCAACCTATTCTTGCAAGAACTAATGATTGGTTAGAATACAAAGGAATTAAGTTGAAACATTTTAAGATTGGTTCTGAAGAGGAGTATGATGACTAAATTGCTAAGAAATAAGAGGATCTAAGCACCAAAAATAAATAATATCCCTCTACTTCTATACAAAAGCCAAAATTTATGTTTATTAGTAAAGGAAAGAAGAAAGGCAAAAAAACAAGTGTCAAAGAAAGTGCTCAAGTGGAGAAAAAAGAAGCCCAGTCACAAATGAGACACCACCTCAATCTAAAATATCAAAATTATCGCAACCAGTGCTTGAATAGCCTATAAAAGTAGAGACTATTCAATTAGAGGTTCTTTTGGCTGAAACTTCTCAAGCCACAGTTTCATAGGTAATATGTTCCATAGTTCCTCCTGTGAGTACCACTGTACAAATTGATCATGTTCCTTCTCAAGTTGTTCTTTCACCCCTATCTTCACTTCCTAGTGCCACATTTTTTCAAGTTTCTTTGCAAGGTACACTAGACCAAGTTTTTGATTCATTGTCAAATCTACCCAATCCTTCAAAGTCATTGGGATTCCCAACTAGTTTATATTTCACCCAACAAGATATGGACAAATTTATGTCTATACCTTCTTCAAAGATGGTAACTCAAGTTCCTACCACTCCAGTGTCTAAAATGTCTATAGGAACTAAAGTGGTGGTTACTCTAACCCAAATTCCACCTGTTGTTACTACAATCCCATTGGTGTCAACCCCATTACCAGATACCTCCATCACATTGCCTTCTATTTTGCTTACTTTACAATCCATTATCCCTCCCCAAGTTTCCCAAGTTTTGAAATCATCTATCCAAGGAGAACCATCTCATCTTCCTCCTTGGCTGGAATCATAAACATCTAAGCAGAATAAGTGATCAGTGGCTCCAAAAGATTTTGATTTTGGTCATTGTGTTAATAAATCTATAAATAGTAAAGAAGTCTAAAACTATGTCAAGGGTAGTTTTTGAATTTGGATAGAAGTATGTTGAAGTTGAAGTACCTCCCAAAGATAGAAACATTGAGGATATTCAATAATTTTAATATGTAGTGGGATGAATAGATATCAGGAAACAAAATCATGAAGGTGCAAAGGAAGATTTAATAGTAATGGCTTCCTTGATTGAGAGATATGATAAGGACAAGAAGGTCAAAGATCAGATCAAAGTATAAGTAGAACAACTAAATTTTTCTTTACTAATAATCACCCAACCTTATAAGACCATTGATCCTATTATACATAAAAATATTGAAAGAGCTATTCAACTTAGAGAAAAAAATGGATCTCACGGTCATGTAGTTAATGCTTGGATTGAGAGATTAATAACACAAGGTACACAAATGTTGAATTCTACCATTATATTTTTGAAGAACTTGAGTGAAATGAAAATATAAATTCAATAAATAATTAAATCACTCACTCAAGATTTATAGTTGACTAAAAAGGATATTGATACAAGGACTCAACTTCACAAATTCAAGTTGGAGCTTTTGGTTGAGCAGAAGGTTATTCCAAATAGGAAAATGTTCATTGAATACAGGGAAGCTATGAAGAATAAAAGAGATGTTCTCAATAATCTAGTTAAATAGCTCAAAGAAGCTGAAGATATGTGTGATAATAAGATGTTATATCTTGTAGATAAAATTGGAAAAATCCCCTGTCAAGTTAAAAATGATTTTCTAGAAATTCTTCTTATGGATATTATTATTCAAGAATTTACATCTTTGCTCCAAAAAAAATACTAAAAAAAGTACTTTCACACTGTGATCCATCAATAAATTAATTGAATTTGAAGTAATCTTAGATAAAATACAAATAATCATGGACAAGAGCAAGGATTTACCAGTTAACTTAGAAGATTTTATCACAAGGATACTTGCCATCTACAAGAGTACATCCAACCCAGATAACGATGAATTACAAGCTATTTTGAAGAGATATGAGGAATTTTTAGAAAATAATAAAAAGGAAGAAATTCCTATGTCTAAGGACACTTAGTCTACTTTTGTAATTTTCCATATGTAGTTTTGTTCAATGCAAATTACATGTAGGAAAAATACACAATCCTAAGTCAAATAGGACTTTGTCAATGAATAAGTCAATGATTTATGTTTTTTTAAATTTTTGTTCATATCTCCTCTCTATAAATAGGAGGATGCTATTTGTAGAAATGATCACCAATTGCTATAAAGGGGAAATGTTGCTAAATTGAGAAATAATTTTGAAACTTTGTGTTCATATTGTAAATCTTGAATTTCATTCAATATAAGAAAATCAAGTGATATTTCAATCTTTGAGTTGAAATAAAATTGTGGTGTATTGGAGATGTTCTTATGTCTTTTCCATTACACTCTCTTATGAGCTGATTGAATTATGGTATGAATTTTTTATAAGATAGAGGTGTCAGAAGGTTGATTTTGGAATCTTTGAGCTACTTATTAGTTTCTAGATTTGTGGTCATCATTGACGGTGAATTATTGAGGAGACTTTAAACTAATAATTATTCTTCTTTGATAATTTTAATCTTTGTTGAAAATAAGGTGAAGACTTTGGGCTGCACTTTATTCTATCTTTTAAGTTTACTCTGTTGGTATTATACTTATTAATCTTTTCATTAACAAATATGAATATTGGTTATATTTGGTTCATCAAGTGATATCATATTTTCAAAGTATATAACAAAGAATAGAAGGAAGTTTGTGATTGAAAATCAATTATAAAAAAGAGAATTGGATGATATTGCAACACCCACTATGATAAAATTATTATAAATAAGTGTAAATAATTAGGCATTGTGTTAGTTAATAATAACAGGAAGCCTCCCCTTATCCTGAGGAGAGATATTATCTCATCACACTGTGGTTGAAATAACCATTTTATTACCATTGTGTCAGTAACAAAATATTCACCCAATAGTTTTTGGTGACTCTACTGAGGACTTGAATAAGCAACCAAGCTTTACACTTGATTGAAATAGACAAGCACCTTATTATTTTCTATTGTTTTGATAAAGTTAATCTCTTTTCTTTCTGAGTACTTTCACATTCTAGCTGAACAAAGTTATACTCATGGTAGAAGGGAAATGGGACTCATTGATCCAACATTTGAGTTGTTGCAAGAACATAACTTTGATCTTTTTTTAACACGTGAAAATTCACCTCTTTAGTGTATAAGAAGTTTTACACCTACAAATACTAGATCTCATATACTGGGAGAAATTTCTAACATTCATAGATTTTTATCTATTTTTCCTTTAGAAAGGTTTTTTATACCTCCATATAATCCAAAAAGAATGGTAGATCAAGGTCCATAGGGGACTAATTTTGGTCTCTTGAATTTGGCACCACCATCTCATGAACTACCTCGTGGCTCACCAAAAACATTTCCCAAGTTTTATGGTGATGACAAGTAGCATCTAGATGAACATATTATTGCATTCTACATTGCATGTAGAGTTATTGGAGTGGAACATGAAGATGTTTATGTAAGATTATTTATAGAAACACTCCAATGCATTGTTGTTGATTGGTTTTATCATGTTACAATTGATACTATCACTAATTGGGCTACCCTCAAGACTAATTTTGAAGTAAGGTTCAAGCCTATAGAAGATGCTCATACCTTGTTGGCTTAGCTTACACAAATGAAGAAGGAAACACATGAACCTATTCATGATTTCATGGAAAAGTTTAACAAGTTGAGGAATAGGATTCTAATAGTTTCTCAACCTATACCTAAGAATATGAAGTGCTTCTTCTTCAATTCTCAACTACCGAAAGTGAGTTTTATTTTGTGAAGAGTAGCCTTAGTTGATCTCAATATTGCTCAAAGTTTGGCCACTGAGATAGAAGATGATTTGATTCTAGCAGGGAAGGTGAGAAATAATTCTATTAAGTCTAAAGGGCAACCTTCTTCAAATTTACCTTCTCCTAGCACTATGGATCCCATGGTTAACAAACTAACAAATGAGTTGCTTACACTTAAGAAGTAAATGTCTCAAGGCGTGTCTTTTCCTTCATACAAGGATGTTCCAAGAAGAGCATATCCAAATAATTCAAATTATTCTAATAGCACTGTTAGAAATCAAAATTAGAATAAGCTTCATCCACCACAAGCAAGGCTTGCATTGGAGGCACCTCTAGATAATGTAGGAATTAATTGGTTAGAACTTGAGAATGATGATGTTCTAGAGCTATAAATGTTCTTGAAGTTGATGCTAATACCTTTATAGGAGATGAAGAGGGAGAAGCTGGTGACTTCAATATCAAGTTTATAAAATTTGAAGAAGAAGAAGCTAAACAAGAGGAAGACACACATAGCGAGTCATACGCCATCTTTACCCATTCTCAAAGTCAGTTGAATCGACAAAAAAAGGTTGATAAAATAAAATCCAAAGATGAACCATGAAAGGAGGTTATAATTTCCAAAAGAAGAATTCCTTCTCTTGTTTAACCAAAGGATAAGTTGGCAGATAAACAAGTAAGTACTCCTCATAATTCTACCTCTTCTCCTCCAAAATCTCGACCAAGTGCTCAAAAACTGAAACCCAAAAATGAAAATGTTTTGTCTTCCTTGTCTACCCCATATCTATATTTTGATATCATTGATCATGCCAAGACTAAAATATAAATTTTAGAGGTAGAGTACATCTAATTAAATCTTGATCAATTTGAAAGATTGGCAAAATTTGTAAAAAGCAAAGGTTCAATTTTGATCAAACTTTGGCTAAGAGTGTACCAATTGACCCTGAGCTAAAACTAAAGTAAAATAACTTGGTTGTAATTCTTGTATCTAATTATATAAAAATAAAACCTTTCTATATTTCCTTGTTTGTCAATGGTTATAAGCTCAGTAATTATGTTATTGATTCAAGTGCTTCTGATAATGTGATGTCATCCAAGGTGGCTACTACCTTGGGGTTAACCTTGACAAATACTTTTGGTCATTGTTTCAATGGAAATCAAGTAAGTACTTCTCATAGGCCAAATCAAGGATGCATAATTTGCATTTGCTATGTTTCTAGAGAAAAAGATCATAATGACAATTCTAGTGGCTAATGTTTCAGCCTCATATGGAGTTTTATTAGGATGTACCTTCTATAAAGATGTTGGAGGAGAAATTAATATGGATTGGTCTGAGGCTAGGATACCTTTTAAGGGTGTTATGTAAAAACTTCACCTAGAGAATCAAGTGAAGTATATTGTAACAAAGACTAAAGACCTAAAATCCTAGATTCTTTTTAAAACTTTTAGAATAGGTATGTATTTCTTGAATATAGATGAAGATCCTATATATTCAAATGATATTTTAGAAAAAGATCATAAAATAGAAGAGTTTCTCTCTTTAGATGAAGAGATTTTAGATTTTGGCACTATTAAGGTTGAGAGTTCAAATGATGTTTAGACTTTAGAATTTGATGGTAGTTTCTCTTCAACTAGATCTAGAGCTGGGACAATTTACATATGCCCAAAAGGAAAAGTCTTCCCTTTCTCTTTTAAGTTATAGTTTGATAATACTAATAATATTATTGAGTATGAGGCCCTGTTGTTAGGAATGGAAGTTGCATGAAATAACAAAATCAAAAATATTCATGCACAAGGTGATGTTGAGTTAGGAATCTACATCAAATGAAGAATGAAATACTTAGGCATGATCATAATCGAGTTTGGGATTGCATGAAAAGTTTTGATGTATTCAATATATCAGTGGTTCAAGAGAATACAATGATAGAGCTGATTCATTAGCTATTTCATCCATTGTCCTAATTCTTCACAAAGATTTTCAAGGAAACAAGTATACCATTATGTTGGTTTTTTGACCTAGTGTTCCTAATAATGTTAATCATTGGTAGGTTTTTAATAATGATGAGAAAGTCATCTCATTCTTGGAGAAGGTGGAAAATTTCAATGAGTTATATTTCAAAGGAAGTGATTCCGCTCCTCAAGAATCAATTTGTGAAGTTAATGAGGAAAATGGCAAAGAAATCTTGTAGCTAAAAGGGAATAAGATTCCCAAAGGGTTGGTATCTTTGGAAAACCTTTTTGATAAACATGATCAATTCATCAAATGCCAACAATTAGAATCTAATTCATCTACAAAAATTTAGAAAGTTAATATAGGAATAGAGATTGACACCAAAATGATAAATATTGGGAAATGTTGCTCATCAGAGGAAAGAGAAAAGTTGGTGACTCTTTTACATCAGTATATTGATGTATTAATATATTAATATGATGATCTAAAATATTTTCAGCCTAAGGAAGTGCAACATGATATTCCTCTCAAGCCAAGATCTCAGCCTCACAATTAAAAATAGTGGTAGTATAATCCCAAAATATAAGGTACCATTCTCGCTAAAATTCAAAATATGTTGAATTCTCACATTCTCTTTCCTATACATCACTTCACATGAATAAAAAATATTATTCTTATGAGGAAAAAGAATGAAGAGATCTACATTTGTGTTGACTTTTAGAATTTCAATCAATTATCACTTAAGGATAATTACCCACTGCCATTGATGGACCAAGTATTGCAAAATATCATTGGTTCAGAGATGTTTATGTTAGATAGTTTCTTAGGATACAATCAAGTGGAGGTTCATGATGAAGATAAACATAAGATAGCATTCACTACTCCATGGGGTAATTTTGTATATCACATAATGCCTTTTAGATTAATAAATGCTAGTGCTACTTTTTAAAGGGCTATGGACTTAGATTTTTGAGATATAATTGGTAAATTTATTATGGTTTATCTAGATGACTTAACTATTTTCTAAAAAAGGCATCAAGATCATTGCAACCATTTATAGCAAGTGCTTGAGAGATGTCATGAGCATGGGATATCCCTTAATCCCTAGAAATCTATTTTTGGGGTTACAAAAGTTAAGCTCCTTGGACACATTATATCTAAGGAAGGGATTAAGATTGATCTTGAATGGGTTAAGTTAATTCAAAATATTATTTTTACATCAAGTAAGAAAAGAGTGCATTCCTTCTTTAGGAAGGTGAATTTCTTGTAGAGTTTTGTTCCTGATTTGTTGAGAAGACATGCCACATTGTCGATATGATGAAAGGAAAATCAAATTTTCATTGGAACATGGATGGAAGAAATGCTTTTCATGAAATTAAGGAAGACATTGCACTTGCTCTATCTTAGTTTACCCTAATTATACCAAGAACTTCATTATGTATAGTTATGTTTCTAAGCATACCTTATCTATAATCTTGGTACAACCAAATGAAGAAGGGATTGAATCTCCTATAGAATTCATGAGCTACCATTTGAAGGCTCATGATCTCAAATATTCATCCATGGAAAAATATGTATATGTGATGGTGGAAGTAATCAAGCATTTTAGGTAATACATCCTTAATTCTCACACCATAACATTAGTACCATATTCCAATGTTAAGTCCATTTTGAATCAACAAGAATTTGGAGGTAAAAGAGGTAATTAGATCACTAAAATCCAAGAATATGATATGGAGATCAATACTACAAAACTTGTACATGGGAAAGGTTTGTGTCAACTCATGGCAGAGACCAATTCAAAAGAAGTACCTAATAATGAAGAAGACATAAAAGATCTTCCCATAGTCTTGCTCGTGAGCACAATGAATGAATGGTTTTTTGGAATTGCTCCTTTTCTCACATATGGAGAATGTCTAGAACATTTGTCTCACAAAGATAAGAGGACAATCAAGATCAAGGATAATTTTTTTTTCCTTTGAGACAATGGTTTTTATAAGTAGAACATCGATGGAATCTTTCTAAGATGTGTAGATAAAGCACAATAAGACATCTTTTTGGAATATTTTCATGATTTAGCATGTGGAGGACATTTTTTTATCCCTGGTCACAGCTCATAAGATCTTGTGGGCTAGATATTATTGGCTAAAACTTTTTTATAATGCATACACTTGGGTGCATAAATGTGAGAAGGGCCATTCATTTGTGGGGAAAGCTAAGTTAACAGCCTTTCCTTTCAAGCCTATAGTCATTGAATAACCTTTCTATTAATGGGGTATTGATTTCATTGGTGCAGTGAACCCATTGTCAAGTGTAGGTCATAGTTATGTTTTCATGGTTACAGATTACTTCACCAAGTGGGTGGAAGCAATTCCAACCAAACATGCCACCTCAGAGGTTGTTTGTAACTTCCTCAAAGAGAATATCATCACATTATTTAGTGTTTCAATCAAAATTCTAACTAATAATGTTGTTAATTTCACATTTCATGAGATGACTCAGTTATATTTTGAATATGGGATTATCTTGTCTCATAATTTTGATTACTTCCTTCAAGGAAATGGTCAAGCTGAGCTAAGTAATAAAAATTGATAACTATCATAAAGAATTGGTAGAAGATAATCAGAGGATGTGGCATAAAGCATTGTATGATACATTATGGGCTGATTGTATCACTCCTAAGTGAGTGATTGGTATGTCTCCTTTTCAAATTTTGTATGGATTGAATGTAGAAATACCAATGACATTAGAATTACCAACTCTTAAATTAGCTAAGTTAATTGAAGATGAAATGTTTGGAATCTCTTTAGATAATCATATTATGTACCTCACCAAGATAGAGATCAATGTACAAAAGTAGTGGATCGAATTGTTGAACATTAGAGTCATGCCAAGGAACTTTTTGACAAGAAAGCTAAATCATGAAAATTCTAAGTTGGGGATCTAGCCCTCTTGTGGGGAAAAAGAAGAGAGCCAAAAGGAATGCATGGAAAATTTGATTCTCTATGGAGGGGTCCTTTCCTCATTCATAAACTCAATGAAGGACATAGTTTCTTCTTAGCATATTTGGATGGAACACCATTACTGTTACCCTATAATGAGAAACATCTAAAGCTTTTTACTCAGTGAAGTTCTAGATATGTTTTTACATTTTGTATATATTTATATATTGTTTTTTATTTTTTCATCTTGTCTATTGTTTGACTCTATGTCCCAATGGGAAAAGGCACTTAGAGTTCTAGGATTCTTTTTCCTTCAAGCATTTCAAAGAATGATTGAAGAAAATTCCCTAGTTGGAGATAGTTGTTATCCTTGAATTTAGTAGGCTAAATTCCTGGGATAACCCCTATGAAACTTGTCTATTTAATAGCCCATTATCTCTAAGCATGAAAAATTAGGTAAATCTCTACCTCTTTACATTTTCTTTTCCCAAGAAAGTTGATATTTTGAGGGAATTTTATTTTTGTGCAGTTTAAGGAATTTTCTCTGAATTACACTTTGTTTCTTTCTGTGTAAAGTCAGTGAATTTTCTTGATTTAACATATGTTTTGATTGCATTTGCAGAGTTAGTTAATTTTTTTGAGAATGAATTTATAGAGTCAGAGAATTTTTTCAAGATTTCATTTGTAGATTCAAATATTTTTTTTGAGATTACATATATAAATTCAATAAATTTCTCTGACCCTACATCTGAGACCCACCATCTAATGGTAATTAATTTCACATTAATTACTCTTTATATATATATTTAACCCTAGTAATTTCATTTTAACCACTACTTCTTTCTCTTCACCATTTTTAACCTCATGCACACTCCCACTCTCACTATTTTTAAGCTCACTTGCATTGCCTTTCAAAGACTTGTTCATGCTTTTAAATTTCATTTTTGGATTACAAGTACGATCATGAAGCTTTTTCTTTTTCTCTATTTCCTAGGGTTTTTATATTACTTTTTAGTTTCCACACTTTTTATCTTTCTCATTCTCTTACATTTCATGAAAACCCTCTTTTATTTTTTCATCATAAGCCTTGTAAATATCCAATTTATTTTCTTCTTCCATGTTTTGTTAAACCCCTTTACCATTATCACCTTATGCATTCACCCATCACCAAAACCATTTTCCATAGGTGCACCCTGAAGAAAATTCTTCAAAGAGCACTCAACCAACTCTAAAGGTGCACTTCAAAGAAAATTCTTTAAAGTGCACCATTTTCCTTCTCCCCCGTGCACCCCAAAGAAAATTATTTGAAGTGCATGTAAACCTACCCCTCAGTGCACTTTGGAGAATTTTATCTGATGTGCACCAAATATCAAACTTGTGCAAGTCAGAGAAAATTCTTTGACCTACATAAAAGACCAAACCAAAGTTAAGGTGCATGTCAGAGAAGATTATGTGACCTACACCCATACCTACCCCTTAGTGTCGATCGAAGAATTTTCTTTTACTTACACCTTATCTCAAAATTTTACCTTTTTCCCATGTAATTTAGAAAAATTTCTTTAAGTTACACCAAAGTGATCAACCCATTGTGCAGTTTGAAGAATTTTATTGAAACTACATATTCCCTAAAAAATGACAAAAACTACTAAATCTATATAATCAATTTTTTTTAATAGCTATTTGATCAATGTCAAACATTTCTCCAAACAAGAAGACAATTAAGTACAAGTATCAGGTTGTCTTCCCATATCTTTAGTTGATTCAAATGTGGATGAAATTGGAGATACAAAAATTGGTCATGTGCACATGGCTAAATTTTAATAGAGATTGGGAAGAAAACCCATTGCACCTCATATGCGGCTAGTATTTAATAGTGAAATTCATTTGGTTGCTTCATTTCTAGTATAAGCACATGATTTTGAGTTCATCTTGACAATGGTAGCACACTTTGATAAGGAAAGCAAATCAGTTAAGGATTTAGAGGGAAAGGTGATCATTCACCTTGATGAGGAATATTTTGATATGATTTTTCACCCTTATGAGATTGAAGAATATTTTGATTTAACTATGGAGTCAACTCAATAATATTATGACATATATCTTGAGAAGTGTAAAAAACATATCAATACCAAATGGCTCAAGACTCCTTAACCCACCATTGCTAGATGGCCCAAGTATTTATATCAAAGTGACTTTCTGGAGGAGATAGGGGATTTGATTACTCTTCTTAGCAGATTGAAAGGTTTGTTTGTTTCAAACAAAATTCAAGAATGGATGTATCAATAGATTTTGGTTATTAAAAGAAGCAAGCAAAGAATCTTTTGGGGTAAATAGATCAGTGATGCTATTTGTCATCAGCTCTCTGAGGTAGCTTATTCACTCATGTTTTAAATGACTTCATATCTAGTGTATGTTACATCCAACATGAAGTCTTTCTTGGGTCTAAATTATATCGATGAAAATAAAAATGTTCCTGTAAATGAGCACTATCCATAGATAACTATAAAGCAAAGTGCCAAGAATTATAGGAGATTTAATGATGTTTTCTTCTATACATTCATCCACACTCTTGACAAAGAAACTTTAAAAGAAAAGAGTTTTAGATTAGGCATGGGCATAGGTTAATAGGGTTGGATGTATTTTCTTGTAATTCCTAACTTTTACATACATTAGGGTAAGAGGATTTGATGAACAGCCTTACATGTTACCCAGATACCCAAGTGATAAATTAATACTAATGGAAATTTGTAGACAAGTGATGAATGTGCATAAAAAATAATCAGATACTCATAAGAGAGGTTTCAAATTTCCAATTAGTATTGGTTGATACACAATTTCCACTACTCCAAAAGGCTAAGGCTATGAAAATTGAGATGTAGTAGATTATGCTTAAAAAATTCAAAAGTAGAGAAAACTTTTATTATAAAATGATGAAGGAGAGGCTCAAGAGTAATATCACTCATGTACATAAAATTGAAGATATTTGGGTAGAATATAAAACTGATGAAGATATAAGGAAACTTGATTATAATCACCTTACTACTGATAAGATTGTCAATTTGGAGTTGGAAAATATTCTTGGGGATTTGATAGATGATGGTAATGTATTGGATCCATCGTATGAGGAAAATCAAGTGGCTTGAACTCCTTTGATTATATCCAATGGTCAGTTCAAGAATCCATTTCCATTAAACATAGATTTTAACCTATTGTTGTAAGAATCAATGCTTGGTTGGAATCTAAAGGAATTAAGTTGAAAAATTTTAAGACTATTTCTAAAAATGAGTATGACGAAGAAAATGCTACAAAATCAAAGGAGCTAAGGACAAAAAATAAAGATTAGCCCTCTATTTCTATACAAAAGCCAAAATTTGTGTTTGTTAGTAAAGGAAAGAAGAAAGGCAAAGAAACAAGTGTTGAGGAAAGTGCTCAAGTGGAGAAAAAAGAAGTCCCAGTCACAAGTGAGGCACCATCTCAATCAACAACATTGCAAGTGTCTCAGCCAGTGTTTGAATAGCCTATAAAAGTAGAGACTATTCAATCAGAGGTTCCTTTGGTTGAAACTTCTCAAACCATAGTTTTATAGGTAACATTTTCCATAGTTCCTCCCATGAGTACCACTATACAAATCGATCATGTTCCTTCTCAAGTTTTTATTTCATCCTCATCTTCACCTCCTAGTGCCACATTTTTTCAAGTTCCTTCACAAGGTATACTAGAACATGTTTTTGATTCATTGTCAAATCTACACATTCCTTTAAGTCATTGGGTCCCCGACTAGTTTATATTTCACCCAACAAGATATGGATAAATTTATGTTTATACCTTCTTCAAAGATGACAACTCAGGTTCTTACCACTTTAGTGTCTAAAATTTCTATGGTAACTAAAGTGGTTGTTACACTAACCCAAACTCCACCTATTTTTACTATAATCCCATTGGTGTTAACCCTATTACTAGATACCTCTATCACATTGCCTTCCATTCTACTTACTTCATAATCTACTATCCCTCCCCAAGTTTCCCAAGATTTAACATCCTCTATTTAAGGAGACCCATCTCCTCTTCCTCCTTGGATGAAATCATAAACACTTAAAAATAAGAAGTGATCAATGGCTCTAGAAGATTTTGATTCTGGTCAGCTTGTGTCAATATAACTCAAAATAGCAAAGAAGGCCAAAACTATGTCAAGGGTAATTTTTGAATCTAGACATAAGTATGCTAAAGTTACAGTACTTCCTAAATATAGAAACATTAAGGATATTCATGCATCAAAATATGCAGTGGGATGAATAGATCTTAGAAAAAAATCATGAAGGTGTAGAGGAATATTTATAAGTAGTAATAGCTTTCTTAATCGAGAGATATGATAAGGACAAGAAGGTCAAAGATCAACTCAAAGTACAAGTGAAACAACTAACTTCTAGTTTAATAAAAATCACCCAACCTTCTAAGACTATTGATCCTATTGTGCATGAAAATATTGAAAGAGCTATTCAATTTGAAAAAAAAATTAGATCTTAGGGTCCTGCAGTCAATGCTTGGGTTGAGAGATTAATAACACAAGGTACACAAATGTTGCATTCTATCATTGGATTTTTAAGGAACTTGAGTGAAATGAAAATATAAATTTAGAAAATAATTAAAACACTCACTCAAGATATGGAGATGACTAAAAAATATATTGATACATGGACTCAACTTCACAAATTTAAACTAGAGCTTTTGGTTGAGCAGAAGGTTATTCCAAATAAGAAAATTTTCATTGAATATAGGGAAGATATGAATAATAAAAGATATGTTATCAAGAATCTAGTTAAATATCTCAAAGAAGCTAAATATATGTGTGATAATAAGATGTTAGATCTTGTAGAGAAAATTGGAAAACTCTCCTATCAAGTTAAAAATGATTCTTTGGAAATTCTCCCTATGGAGACTATTATTCAATAATTTACATCTTTGCTCCAAACAAAGACTGAAATAGGTACTTTCATGCTAGAATCCATCAATGAATTAATTAAATTTAAAGTAATCTTAGATAAAATATAAATAATCATGCATAAAAGCAAGGATTTACTAGTTAATTTAGAAGATTCTATCATAATGGTACTTGTCATCTCCCAGAGTACATCCAACCTAGATAATGATGAAGTCCAAGCTATCTTGAAGAGATATGAGGAATTTTTAGAGAAAAATAAAAAGGAATAAATTCTTATGTCTAAGGACACTTAGTCTACTTTTGTAATTTTCCATATATTGGTTTGTTCAATGTAAATTACACATAGGAGAAGTACACAGTCCTAAGTCAAATAGGACTTTGTCAATGAATAAGTCAATGCATTTATGCTTTTCCTATTTTTGTTCATATCTCCTCTCTATAAATAGGAGGATGCTATTTGTATAGATGATCACCAATTTCTATAGAGGGGAAATGCTATTGAATTGAGAAATAATTTTGAAACTTTGTGTTCATATTGTAAATCTTGAATTTCATCCAATATCAGAAAATCAAGTGATATTTCAATCTTTGTGTTGAGATAAACTTGTGGTGTGTTGGAGATGTACTTATGTATTTCCCATTACACTCTCTTATTATTTGATTTAATTGTGGTATGAAATTTTTATAATATAGAAGGTGCCAAAAGGATGATTTTGGAGTCTTTGAGCTACTTATTAGTTTTTGGATTTGTGGTCATCATTAAAGGTGAATTACTGAGGAGAATTTGAATTATCAGTTATACTTATTTGATAATTTTAACATTTGTTGTAAATAAGATGAAGACTTTGGGATGTACTTTATTTTATATTTTAAGTTTACTCTGTTGGTATTATTCTTGTTAATATTTTGGCTATCAAATCTGAATACTAGTTATATTTGGTTCATCAAGTAATCTCAGATTTTCAAAGTATATCAAAAAGAATGGAAGGAATTTTGTGATTGAACATTAATTCTAAAAAAATATAATTGGATGATATGATAACACCCAATATGATAAAATTATTATAAATAAGTTTAAATAATTAAGTGTTGTGTTAGTTAATAATAGAAGGGAGCCTCCCCTTACATTGAGGAGAGATATTATCTCATCACACTATGGTTGAAATAACCATTTTTATACCATTATGTTAGTGAAAAAATATTTACCCAATAGGTATAAATGTCATACAAAGCCCATACAAGGATTATCAAAGGGTATGTTTGAGCAGTCCAAAGGGTATAGACTAGTCATGCGGAGTCCGTAGAAAGATGGGTCCAAATAGAATAGAAGGGAGTCCATAGAAAGATAGTAACATGAACATAAAACTTACACATCAAAAAATATTCATTGGTGTTCAAAAAATAACTCATAAGTAGATCTAAGGGCTTGCATTCTTCATCCATCAAAACAACGAGAGAGCCCATATCACCATTGATCAATCAAGATCTAAGTTATTCCTTGAGGACCAATCAAAGAATAAGGAAAAAGATAAACATAATGAAAGAGATAAATCTAAAACTAGTGGATAAATACTTTGATTTCATGACTCAACCTAAGAATATCTTGATTTTACTAAGTATAAACGTTGGAGGAGCATCTTTGAGAGAGCAGGCAAGGAGTGTAACCACTTGAGATGACATGGATCAATCATGTGGTTGAAAAGAACATCATTGGCAAAGATAATTGTAGCTAAAGACAATGAACCCTAATATATTTATTCCTCTCTTTGGTTCTCAAAGGTCTCTCCCTCTCTCACATATCTTGTGCTATATATATAGCCCTTGGGCTAAGTTAAAATCATCTACATAGTGTATGGTGAAGCCCTACTAGAATGATATCAGATTTTGCCTTTAAGCATTATGTAATAGCCTATTTAATTTCAAGTTATATACAATTATTGAGTGTGTAAGAGATGTATAGTGACATGAAGTGATGGGTTTCATCATTCCATCCTTTGTCCTTCATGCTTGAGCAAGAGTTTTGGATCTAAATGGTCATATAAAGTGTGTTTAAGTGTATTAAATTTTTACATGTGTATTACTATTTTGAAATGTGCAAAGTTTTCCTTTCACTTCATTTTCCTTGTGTCATTTTACACATCTCACCATTGTGTTAGAATCCTTAGAGCTTGGGAATGGTCTTTGTGTTTTGTTGTACCATGCACTAGGTTATGAAATTCATTTGGAGTATAATATTTAGTTCATCACTATTATTAGAATAGGTTTATTTCTTGAAAATTATAACTCTTTTCCTTTCAATCAACTAGTTTAAATAGAGATTGTCTTATATTATACATTCAGGGAGCTAGCCTTTTAAATCTAGAGGTTCATTTCCCCTATAGGCACACCCACATGCCTATAAATGATCCAACATTTCTCAAATCTAGAAGAAGAATAAGCCACCCCTTTTAGGGTGCAAGATTTGGAGATAACATTTCCTTCATGAAAAAGATACACCAATTATAACCTTGATGAATGATGATGAGTCTAGCGATGGCCTATGGAAACTATACTTTGATGGATCAAGGAATACAAATGGAACTGGGGCTGGAATGATGTTGATTTCTCTATCTAATCAAAGGTATTTCTCTTCTCTCAAGTTTTAATTTGGTTTTTCAAATAATTTTGCTAAAAATAAAGCACTGGTTCATGGTTTACAATGGGGAAAAAAGATAAAGGTCAATACCTTATATGTCTTTGGTGATAGTGAACTAGTAGTTCACTAAGTAGGAGGTCTAAATATATGCAAGAATCCATTGCTTAGGTCTTATAAGAATATAGTATTAGACTTACTTATATACTTTTAAACTTTTAATATTTGTGCCATGTCAAGAAATGAGAATAAACATGTAGATAGGTTGGCTACCATTAGGCCATAATTCAATATCCTAGATGATATAAAGAATGAAAAGGTTCAATCACACATCAAGGTTCTTGTAAGAACTTATATTCTAGAAAACTATGAAAATTTGAAAGTGTTTGAAGATGAAAATCAGATTGTAAAGTTCTTGTAATAAGAAGCTAAATTTTCCTCAAGGAATCAAGACAAGCTCTTATAGTAGTATAGTGACCAGATTGTGCAGCTAAAGATAAACAAGTTACTCAAAGGGTTGGTCACACTTGAGAATATATTTAGAAGATATGATAAGTTGAGAAAAGAAAAGTTTTCATTGTCCATAAAGGAAGAACACTATATAAATTTGGAAATTGCAACTAGTAAGAACTTGAAGTTTAACAAAGTGTACACTCCAAAAAAAGAAACTTTTATTGAGTTATGTTCAAGTTTTGTAGATGTATTTACATGGTAGTAAAATGACCTCAAAGGATTTAATCCAAATCTAGATCAACACACCATTGATTTATGAGATGAGACTAAGCTAGTAAGACAATGAAAAAGGATTATCAATCTAAAGATTGAGCCTTTGATGAGAGTTGAGCTTCATACACTCATTGAGTTAGCTATAATATTTACAATTAAGCACTCAACTTGGGTGGCAAATCTTGTTCCAGTGAAAGAAATAATGGTGAGATTAGACTGTGTGTTGATTTTCAAGACTTGAACAAAGATTCCCTTAAATACCACTACCCATTTCCATCAATGGAATAAATTTTTTAGTTGGTTGTAGGTTCAAGAAGGTTCTCCTTATTGGATGGTTATAGTGATTACAATCAAATTTTTGTTAAATAAGACCAATTCAAAATAGCCTTCACCACAAAGTGGGGGATATTTACATATAGAAATATGCCTTTTGGTTTATCTAATGTTGGAGCAAATTTTTAGAAAGCTATGGATATGGCATTCCAGGGTCTCTTCAAAAAAATTATACTTGTTTATTTGGATGACAAAATAGTGTTCTATGAGAATGTAGATGATCACACGATTCATCTCAAACAAGTGTTTGAAAGGTGCATGTAATTTAGAGTTTCTCTTAATCCTAAAAAGTATGTTTTCTCTATTCATGAAGGTAGGATTCTTGGACATGTGATTTCAAAACATGGTACAAGTATAGATCTTAATAGGATAGACTAAATTCTTGCACTTTCCTTGCCTAAACACAATAAATCTTTATGAATCTTCTTAGGCAAGATAAATTTCATAAGAATGTACATTTTAGATTTTTCCACTTTAGCTAAGTCACTATAGACATGCTAAACAAGGGTTAGACTTTTAGCTGGTCCAAGGAAGAAATAAGAATCTTTAAAGAGACAAATCAATCCATAGCCAGTGCTCCTACACTTTTGAAACCTGATTTCAAAATGGATTTCTTCTTGTACACCTATGCTAACATTGACACAATTTTAGGTATTTTCATGTAGTAGAATCAAGAAGCTTTAGAGTATCTAATAGCCTTCTTCAGTCAAGACTTGAAAGAATATGAAATAAAGTACTCTGTTGTTGAGAAGCATGTACTTTCAATTATAAGGTCTCTTAATAAGTTTAGATACTTTTTGTCCAATAATAAGATACATATGATGGTTACACATCCAAGTATCAAGGATTTTTTCTTGAACAAGGATATAAATGATAAAAGAGATAGATAACCAAGGTAATGAAGTATGATGTGGAGATCAAGGTCAAAAAGTTGGTTAGAGGCAAATGATTTTGTGAACATCTAGCCCAAGACTTGCAAGAGGCAAATGGAGTGGTTATGGTGTTAAATGATGAAGAAGTTACAATTAACCACACCTCACCTTCCAACTCATTCCAAGACATGGTAAGATGCCTCTAGAATGGTATTTATCCTTCTCATATGAACCCTTAAAAAAAGAGATATTTTAGATTGCAGTCAATTCCATTTCTCCTTATTGATATTGTATTATTCAAGAAAGATATCAATGACATGTTACTAAAATACATAGAGCTAGGTCAAACATAGAGATTGCTTGAGCAGTTTCATGATGGACATGGTGGAGGACATTATGTAGCTAGAATAAATATCCTACAAGATCATAAGAGGTGGGTATTATTGGCCAAACATATTTGGTGATTGTAATGCATGGGTTAGGAAATATAGATAATGTGATATGTTTGTTGGAAAGATGAAACTTGCAGCCTTACCTCTCCAGATAATTTTAGTGAATTAACCCTCTGTTCAATGGGGATTGGACTTTATTAGTCTCATTAACCCACTTTAATCTTAGGACATAAATGGATATTAACTGGTACATATTATTTTACTAAATGGATAGAAGCAGTGGCATTAAAAGAAGCCAATGAGTATAATGTTTTGGATTTATATAAAGGTTTTCTTACTAGATTTGGAGTCCCTTCAACCATTATTTTTGATAATGTTATGGCCTTTATGGGGTCTATAATCATCTAGTAGGTAGTTCAACATAGTGTTTTTCTTAGTACTTCATCAAATTATTATCTACAAGGAAATAGTCTTAATGAATCCACTAATAAGAACCTATTGAAGATCATTAGGAGGATTATTAAAAATAATCATAGGTCATGGCATCTTAGATAGAAGTTGACTCTATGGGATGATAGGATCACCTATAAGATATTAATATCTAATTCTCCACACAAGATGGTAAATGGTAAAGAAGCAAGAATTCCCATTTGTCTTGAATTTATTTCTTAAGAACTAATGCATCAAATTGAGCTTTTGGAGAATTAGCCAATGGAAATCAGATATGTTTAGCTCATGGGGCTAGAAGAGACAAGACATCACTCCATGTTGGACATGGAATCCCATCAAGCACAAGTGAGGAGATATTTTGAAAAAAAAAATTCTTCAAGAGACTTGAAATAAGGATATTTATTCCTTAAGTGGGATGAGGATAGAGCTAAGCTAGAAAGGCATACAAAGTTTGACTCTCTTTGGAGTGGTCCATACACAGTCTCCAACTATAAATCCTATAATGCCTTCTAACTTGAAAATATGGATGGTGAGGAGATTCCTATCCCAGTCAATGAGATACATATAAAACACTACTATTGAAGAAGCTAAGTTCCCTATACATAGTTAATTGGTCTTGTTTTCCTACAAGTGTTATTTTAACAAATTAGTTTGTTTTGTTTTATCCCAAATAAGTGTTTTGTTTGCACATTTACATTGATTAAGTTAGTTTCCTTTCTTATTTATTTCTTTCCCTATTTGGTGGAATTTATTGTCCTTATAAGTCAATAGGGTTTATTATAGTCATGGATCAGAGTAATGTAAATGGTCCATGTATCATTTAAATGGTCTGATTTCTTAAGAATAATAGGCATGCTACCCAGCCAAGTCACTAAAAAAGTTGGCAAAATTTGGTCTACATACCTAGTTCAAATAAGAAGATGAGTAGAGTTGATTAAAGAGTGAACCAATGTCACAAGGAGTATATAGACTTGAAGATGAGATCACATAGTATTTTCAACCTTTAGAAACACTTTAAATAGGCATAAAGTGCAAATTTGGTGATCTTAAGATACCAGACCATAATCAAGATGTCATGTAGGAACAAGTGGAACAAGCTGGTTATGAATTTAAAAAGTTCACTTGGAAAGCCTTATAGGCCAAAAAATTACATGTACAAGATGAATTTCATGTCAAGAGGACCCTCTTCAAATTTCATGTCTCGATGAGTTATCTATCTTGAGATACAAGCCTTCAAAGTTGATCCAGTAGAGTAAGATGTTCATACAAGCATCAAATTTAAGACACAACAAATAAATGTTGGGGTTTAAAATAGATATAAACTCATGGATGTCAATGATGGTCATGGGGAAATCAAATGATAGGTGTGTATATTTTAAAAATTAAGGCATGGTAAAAAACCCTTTGGATTTAAATTTTGATAGGTTCACAGACATTAATGACAGGATCATGGATGTCAATAATGGGCATGCAAACATCAAATTTAAGACATAGAAAAAACCCATTGGGGTTTAAGCTATGATGGTCACACATATGTCAAAGAAATTCATGTGAAAATAAAATATGGGCATACAAATATCAAATTTGGGCCTTTTGAATTACTCATTTAAGTTTAAATGTTGGGTCCCATCAAGATCAAGGGCTCATGTGCAATCTTACACAGAGATCTAACAATAAGCAATAAGTCAAGGAATCAGAGGATATAAATCAAAGGCTCATGTTCATTCATGTATATAAATCTAATGATATAAGTTAATGTCAAGGAGTCAACATATCTTGGGGACCACTAAGGAGAAGATAATTGGGCATAAAATGATAGGTCTAAGTTGGCAATCAACAACCAATAGAAAAAGGGAAAATCCAAAAGCTTATATTGGTAATTGATGAACCTGTTTTAGACCTAGGTGAATGAAATTTTTAAATATCCATGTTGCCATTAGATCTCAGTCAATAATATATGTAGTCATATAGGCAAGATGGTCAAGGATAACTCTATGTCACCATTAAAGTCTAGATAGGACCTTTAGTCAATAATTTAGAACTTGTTGACCCTATTGCAAGATTACTCCATTGATGTGTTCATTGATCTTATAGATTTAATATCCTCATGTGTAGTAGCTTATCAACTCTCACATGGTTTAGAAGACAAATAGGTCTTTTTGGGCCTAATACAGAGATCAAGCAAGACTAAATGTCTGCCAAACTTTCATGGATATTGTCACTACATGAAAACTGATAGATTGAGTTTGTTTATCAATATATGGTGGACCTATGTTCAAGTTAGAGAAAATATAGACATAAATATGATTATGGGGAAGTGTTTAATCTTTTGATATGGTCACATTTTTTATAAATAGGTACCTATGGTTGAGCAAATATATGTATGTAGCAATGAAATCACAGATAAATTATAGAGGAAGAAGTTTATCTTCACATGGTAATATTAAAAAAATGACCATCTTGCATATAATCGCATTAACCTATCTAACCTTCCAAAAAAAATTAGGGTACATATAGGGAAAATTAGGGAAACATGAATAAGCCTAAAATTTTCCTAATTAGATAATTACATTAAAATATAATTAGCCTATGTGAACTTTTTATAACTAACTTAAGGAAGTTTAATTGACAAATAATGGCCATAAGGTTGTGTAGACAAAACCCAATGGGAAAAAACACTACACCAACACTCCCCTTAAGTGTAGTTTAGGTGAGATGAGAATTTGGTCCTAGCATTGAAAGCCTGATGAGGTACCCAAGTACATAGTGAAGAACCTCCATAGGAGGAAGAAAAAGGTGGAGCAACCCTAACCCCAATGAGAGCTTGCAGATGAACAAATTTACTCTATATAAAGGGCTTGGTCAAAATATCTATATTATTCTTTGATTTTAAATAGTACCAAAGATCAATGACTTGTTCATTGATAATCTCCCTGATGAATTGCATGTGAATTTATATGTGTTTGGTCCTTTGATAGAGAACTGAATTCCTAAAAATTTAGATAGTGCTTTGGTTATCATAGTGGATGATTATTGGCTTATGAAAGTAGATACCAAACTTAGTGAGAATCCCCTAAAGCTAGATTTATTCAGTGGTGGCATTGAAAACCCCTCTATAGATGATAAAGAAATTACATGTTGCTTCTTGCTTGACCAACTTATTGGACCTAAACCAAGTGAAAAACTATAACCTGAATTAGAATTTTGACTCTAAATATCTCCAACCCAATCTAAATCTATCTATCTGATCAAATTAATCTCTATTCCTACTCCATAATGTATCTCATAGTTGTGCAAACCCTGAATGTAGTGCATAATCTACTTAGCTACTTTACAATGCAATTCATGTGGCTCTTGCATAAATTGAGAGACCATTCCATCTGCATAGGATATGTTAGGTCTAGTGTATGTGAGATAGATAAGACTACCCACACATTATTGATATGGAGTTTCATCAACCAATGGTGTAGGATAATCAACTTCAAGATTCACACTAGACAAGAAGGGAGTAGGAGTTGGCTGACACTCAACCATGTTAAATATTGCAAGCAAATAAAGAAAATACTTAGATTGTGATAAAGTTATCTTATAATTTGACTGAATGATTTCAATCTTGAGAAAGTAATGAAATAATCCCATGTATATCATTAAAAATCTATCTAAAAGTGTAGTTTTCACTATTGAGATGGATGATTGTGAGCTCTTTGTAATTAGTAAGTCATCTACGTAGAAAACTAGGATCAAGAAAGAATCATCCTACCATAAGATGTATAGATTAAGATCTAAGTGGCACCTGGTGAACCTGAATATGAGGAGAAAGGAGTCCATCTTGGCATACCATGCCTAAGGGGCCTGCTTGAGTTCATAAATAGATTTCTTGAGTCTACAGACCTATTAGGAATCTTCCACAAAGCCTTGTGGTTGCTCCATGTAGATCTCTTCTTTGAGGTCACCATATAGAAAAGCACTCTTGGTGTCCATTTGGTGAACATCCCATTGATGTGTAGTTATGATGGCTAGAGTGAGTATGATAGACATCATCTATGTCAGGCACTTGAGGAAACCCCTTTGTAACTAGATGAACTTTACATTTATCAATAGACACATCTACACCATACTTATTTTGATAAACCCATTTTCAACAAACCAATTTTCTTCCTTTAATAAGAGGGACCAAGCCCCATGCTTTGTTCCTAATTAGGGAACTATACTCCTCCTATATAGTATAATCCCATTTTGGAATGTTAGATGCCTCATGAAAGGTTTATAGATCTAAGGCAATGGCTAGGTAGGCATGTGAAGTCCCCCAAAACTATGAACGTGTCTACCTTATATTTGATGAATTTCTAACCCATTTCCCAACACTTTGAAGTGTTTGTCTAGCCTAAGTGGGACCAAAATTTTATGAGATTGAAGAATCAAAATATGAGTCATCATCATCTATAGTGTGAGTGTGAGATGGAGGAGAATCCTCATCACTTAAACTTGAATAATAGAGTCATTCTGATCATCAAGAGGATTTTGAGGTGGATCGAAGTCACTATCTGAGGTAGAAATCAATGTCCAGTGAGACTTGAAGAGTTTGGAGTGCCAATAGTGAGTTCAAATGGGCCCTCACAAAACTTGACACTCCTTTCAATGAACAACTCATGAGTTTTAGGATGTAGGAGCTTGTATCCCTTAGTACACTTTGCATACCCCATAAAGATACAAGACTGACTATGAGAGTGCATTACCTTACATTTTTTCTTGGGAATATGGGCCATTTATGGTGATACAAAAACTCAAAAGTGATCCACTATGGGCTTGTGACCATCCTAAGCTTTAAAAGGAGTAATTGCTTTTAAAGCTTTATGTGGAACATGCATAGTTGATTGCTTTGACCTAATATTGAAGATCAAGAGACTTTGATTGAAGCATGCAATTGGAAATTTCTTTCAAGGTATATTTCTTACATTCAACCACACCATTTTATTGAGGATTATATGGAACTATGTATTGTATCTGAATCCCCTTTGATGTGCAAAACTACTGAAACCTATTATTGACATACTCCCCACCATTGTTAATCTTTGAGATTTGATGGAACAATCTGACTGCTTCTCCATAAGTACCTTGAAGTCCTTGAAGTGATCAAAGACCTTAGACTTATTTTTGAAAAAACACACCTAACTGTACCTCAAAAATTCATCAATGAATGTGAGCATCTATCTAGTCCTATTGAATGAAGGTTATAAATGGACCTGCTATGTCACTGTGGATAATTTCTAGCTTCTATTTAGCTCTCCTTGCTTTGCCCTGATCATATTTCTCTTCTAGATGCTTGTCAAGAATATAACCATTACATAGGCCATCTGAGAATTTGAATTTAGGCAATCTTGAAACCATGTCTTGATGATTGAGTTACTCTAGGTAATAGTAGTTTAAATGGCCAAACCCTTCATGCCATAGTTTACTCACTCTCTTTATGAGTATGCAGTATAGCTAAGGGTTGATATGGGGCAAATTTTAAGAAGGTATATAGCCTAAACTGATTATTAGCCTTCCCAAAAGCCACTGTGATGTCACTATGTAGCTCCTTGATAACCACTGCATCAGGTGTGAACTCAACTCACTTCCCTACACCTATGTGAGTGATTTGGTACACTAAAAAAATATTGGTGGATAGTGAAGGAACACATAGAATATAATTCAAGGTCTTATCACTTACTCTAATTGATCCTTTACCACTGACTTCTGTCAAAGTGTCATCACCCATGAGAATTGAAGGCACATGACATGGCTTTATTTTTGAAAATAGATCCTCTGAGGAGGCCATGTGATAGGAAGCACTCGAGTCAATAATCTAATTTAAAGGCTGAGAATATACACAACAAGTATCTTACCCTTGTTTTTACCTTTTTTTATTATCTTTATCCTTTGTAGAGTCTTGTGTGGATATTTTTTGAGTTGAGGATCCAGGAACACTAATGTTATTCTTCTCAAGCATCTTATTCAAGGTGTTAATCTTCTTTTTAATGCACTGAGATTCATCATGCCCAAGTTTCTTGCAAAAGTTGCATTTGATTTTATCCTTCTTAGGTTTTCCACTTGAAGAGGACTCATTTGATGATGGCTTAGGCTTGGCATCTAATTTTTTATTCTTCTTATGCTCATGATCTGGTTTAGATTGTTTCTTATCCTATTTTCCACTACTAGAAGGCTTCTTCTTATCCTTATTGATAATCAAGTCATGTGATTTTGAAGACTTTGATGCACCCATTTGAATCAACTTATCTTACTCTCAAGTCAGATCAGCAACAAACTCATCTAATGATGGCATTTTCCAAGTGGATCCAAGTGCACATTTGGTATCATGAAATGTAGAGATAAAAACTGAATAGTCATGACCCAATTTTACAAGCATAGATAAAATCAATTGGTCATCTATTTTCTCAATGCCACATTGTTTCAACTATAGTCTCAGTGATTTAAATTTTTTAAAGAAGTCTTGTAGTGTGTCATAGTTACCTAGGCTCAATGTGATGATCTCATTCTCTATCTCATGACCCCTCATGATGTTATACACTCCAAAAATCTTATCTAAGTTGGTCTAGACTTTGTTGAGAGTTTTTGCAAATTCAACATGGAATAAGAGGTTGGGAGATATTGATAGGAAATAGATGTAGAAGAGGTTTCATTGTACCACTTAACCTTTTTTGCATTTATAGATGGGTCAATTTTCTCACCCATAGTGATCTAATAGAGTTCTTTACCTCTCAAGGCAAGCTACATTTTAGACTTCCATTCGAGATAGTTAAATGGTGTGAGTGGTTCAATGTTTAGATCTATTAGTGTAGATTAATTGAGACAATTTATAGAATTGAGATGAAATCAAAGAATAGATTACACATAGTATAAGCACCCCCTTAAAATATAAAAAATACCCCTATTTAAGTTATAATGTAACACATGCTCAATAGTAGACATCAGGCATCATTGAGAATGCATCTATGAGCAATTAATGTAAGAGAGTATGAGAGGGACATCATAATGGATAATGCATCTAAGAAAGGTACAATGAGTTTTAAGCCATTATACCATAAAAATAGATATTAAAAAAGGCCTAAAACAATATCACTAATGTGTAAAGATTAAAAAAATATGCACTTTAAAAAAAAAACCCAAAATAGAGCTACAAATTAAAAGTTATGGCACTTACAAGTTTTTACTCCTACATATTCACAAACCCTTTTCATGGAAAGTTTTTTCCTAGACTTATGATTTTTTCCCAAAAAAACAAAAATGGGAAAAAACTCAAGTAATATTACCCCACAAACTTGAGCAGTAAAAACCCTTTGAAAGTCTGAGTCAATCCATGAAGAGTAATCTAGAGTTTTGAGACTACTTTACTGATGTAAGTAATCAGCCTTTGAGAACCTGAGTAGAGTTGTTTTATAACTCCAAGTTGATCTATTAAGAATAATCTAGGTTTTCTAGATAGCTTTACTTGAACTTATCAGACTACTTTACTTCTGTCACTGATCAGTAATGACCCTTCTAAAACTAGAGTCAATCTTGGAAGAGTAATATGAGTTTCTCAGATAGCTTTACTCAAACTTCTCAAACTACTTTACTTGGATGGAATAGGTAGTAATGAAAATTTAAAACCCTGAGTAAGCAATAGACCCTCAAAATTTTGAGTTGGTCTTTTACAATGTAATCTAGGTTTTCCAGACTGCTTTTCTTAACTTCATGTTTTTTTAGTAAAACAACTCCACAAGTCTGAGTTGATCTATTGACTAAGTAATAGCCCTCTGAAAGTCTGGATTGGTCAACAAACTCTCTAATGCATCAAATTTGAAGTAGATCAACTATTGAGTTGAATTAATGACCACCTATAGATCTGAGTAACACAGAGGTTTGATGACATGCAAAACAAGATAAGCTAAAAACATCCAAAATACTTTAGCAATGAAAATTTTGAAAGAGACCCATTTGAAATTTCCACCTAAGGAAGAAAACCTAGAAGGCATTTTTGGACAACAATAAAAGAAGTATGAATTTTTGTAGAAAATAAAAAAAGAGCCTTTAGATGCCAAAAGGAGAGGAAATTTTGACTATTCTATAACTAGGTCATGTTTATAGTTGATCATAAGGTTTTGACACCTTCTAAAACTAATGGCATAGTTGGTTTTGAGATCTAAAGCTCTAGTAACAAGCTATGCATAGATTCTCTAAAGAATCCCACCAAACCCTTCTTTTTTATTCAAATAATAAATATAACAAGACTTTGCCATAAAGATTACTGAAATACTAGCAAAAATGGCTCTAATACCATGTCATATTGGCCATGATCTTAGATCCTTGCACAAAATATTGATCAAATCTATATATGTAGTAATGAAATCATAGATAAATTGCAAAGGAGGAAGAAGTTTGTCTTCACACAACAATATTTCAAAAAAGACCTACTTGTATATAATCATATTAACCTGTCTAACCTTCTAAAAAAGAAAGGCGGGGTACATATAAATAAAATTAGGGTAACATGAGAAATCCTCTAATTTTCCTAATTAGATATTTACATTAAAATATAATTAGATTATGTGACCCTTTTATAATTAACTTAAGGAAGCTTAATTGACAAAGAATGGCCATAAGGCCGCGTAGGCAAAACCCAATGGGAAAAATTACTACACCAACAATAAATCTTTAAGATTTTTTAGAGAAATAGACTCTTATGCTTTGGCTTACTCAGGCTATGCCAAAATTTTTACTATAACACCTTTTAATGCAATAAAGACTGAATTTCATCATTTTTGCAAATTGATTTGAAGTGTGTTTTATGAATTCATGTACTATAGTTGAGTGAATATATGCTTTCCTTGCCTATGTCTAAGTTTCCTTACCTTCATTAAGTGTTTCATAGTCCTCACAAGTCATTTTACATTTAATATATAATTTATTGATTAGCTTGGAAGTGGATATCTACCCTCTCATGCTAGTTTGATAGTGGATCAATGCCTTATTATGAAATACTTATGTGGGATTGATCTTATTTGGTCTTGAATGTGTTTTATAGTGTCTTTTGCAAAGTATAAGTGTTCCAAATACTTTTGGATTACCTCATTTTATATGCTTTCATATATTTTTGTTACTCTCTCTCTCTCTCATTTTCCAAGTAATTATTAGTTTAGGTGATAGATCTAAAAGGAAGCTAACCTTTTCCAGAGGTTTGACCCAAGTTTAGGTGACACACGACCTAGGTTCATTACCATATTGGACTAGATTTATGTAAGAGGACTTGAACAATCTTTGTACTTAGCTAGGGTGTAATATAGAACACCAATAATAACATTGAATAATATCTAACACTGAAACTCTCTTCAACCTCAATTTAAAATATGTTGATTTCTATACATGAAAAACTTTCTATTTTCTATTGTCTAGTGCTTATTTTTATAAATTATGTTCTAATAGTTTTAAAACTATTTATTAATTGTCATTATAAGCTACATGGTGATATTTTTTATTAATGTCATTGTATGAGGGGTACTTCCTTAATACTCATGGCCATTATACATCACTAAAAATGAAGTTTAGATTCCATGTACCTCAAAATATATTGGAAATTATTAGGGTCCATTGTTTACACCATAAGAAGCCTCTTTTAGCTTTTTGATTTATGGTGCACCTGAGAGGAGTGTATCACTCAAAAAATCTACTCTTACCATGTCATTGGAGATGGAATAATGGGCTACAAGAATAGATTTTCCTTTATATTTAGTGCTTTGACACATTTTCTGGCACTACTTTATAAATGAACAAGTATATTTGAGATCCCCCAAAATCATTCAAACCCTTGCCTATATCACCCTTTATACCTTTATTTTTTCTTGTATAATATTTGTAGTCATTAGCATTTCTTGAATCATATTGTATTGTATGCCTCTAAGGCACAGTGTTAGATTAATTGCTATTCCTATTTTTTATATGCATCTTCCTTTCATTTCTTTTGTAATGATAAATCAAGATGTTTTCCTCAAACTGATAATGCTATTATTAAAATTAATTGGTATCTTAAAAATCAAATTCACAATGAAATTGATAATGAAAGTAATGAAGAGGACTATGATGTACATAATCAATATGAAACTCATATTGGTCCACAATACCTTAATGAATTAGATCAAAATCAAGTGCAATAATTATCATAAATTTTTTAGTGCATTCAAGAGAACTCCCACGAGGTGAATATGTTCATTAATATCCTTCTAGAATCAAGCTAACTTAACCACATATATACCAAAATATTTTCATTTTTGGGTTGTTAAATCCCCTATTCCTAATGTTTCTGTATACAAGGGAAAGTGAAGTTTATCTTCAAATCAATCCTATCTCAAAGAAGATAAATCAAACTAGCCCTTCCACTTGTTGGCACATTTAGACATTTAGAGTCATAACCAATATGGATCTAATCAACCTAAATAAGGGGTCTCTTACCACATAATATCAGTAGAGATGATTTTAAATCCTCTAGTAAAGTAATACCACATAATAACCCTAGTTAGGTCTTATGTTTTCTTATCAAAGTAAATGACAAAGTAAAGTAAATCTAATCTAGTGCTCACCAAAGCATATGACACAAAATGGGGATCATAAATATAAAAATTAAACATGTAAAGAATAACTCTACTCAAGTCATTGTAGAGGTAATCCTAATGTATGGAGAGATAAACATATTCATAAGCTAACACATATAAATCTATCTACTTATTAAAAAAGAGCAAGAGTTAAGAATATTTACCTTGAAGACAAACTCGTCAAGCCTTAGTCTCTCCCTTGGTTAATGGTGCTTTGCAAGAGGTGCTTGTGTTTTGTAAGGTAACAAAGATAAATCAAATTTAGGCTACATGAATTTTCCTATGCATCCAAAAGACTTTTCCCACAAGACAAGATTCTTCTCTTTAAAGGAAGTATGAAACCCTAAGCAATGGCTCCTCAAGTATAATGGTGGATAATCAAAGGCATACATAAATAATTATATCTATCTCTTTATAATGAAAATGATGAAAAGGATGTGTTTATATAGATATATATAACCATAATCTCTTATAAAGTTTTATATGACACAGTCAACCCAACTGACCTAGTTTTCAAATAAATAAATTAGTTAGTTCCTAGATTGTGTCAGTTGGACTGACTTAATCCCATAATGTGTTCATTTTTAAGAACAAGGTCTATCCATGAAAATTTGTTTGATAAATGAAAAAAGAGTTTTTGGATTAGGTAGGGGTTGTTTAAGGTGGTGAATTTCTTGGAGGAGTGTGTAAAGGAGGTATCAAAGCTTAAGTAAATGTATATGAGAGGTTTGTGGTGGTATAGGGGATAATAATCTTGTGAAGTAGCAATGGTCTTCCCACCCATTTCCTAGTGTACTCTTTAAGTCATGCACTCAGAAAGATTAAGAATCGATGGGTTTTTGCAAGAGAAAAAGCATCAGTAATTAATAAAATTTAAAAATATTGATTGTATACATATGTCCCACTTGAATCTCATCACATGTCACATAGTTTTAACACAAGATGGTGCTTCAATAAAATAACATAGAAAACATACACTTAGCTAAGTAAATTACAATATTTTAAAGCATAAAATAACTAAAATTAAATGATTGAAAGGAAAATATCCAAAATAAATAATTAATGTATGCATACCTTGACTTATCTTTATCACTAAATGGTTGTCTATTGTGCTTGTAGTTTTGATCATGGAGGTCTTAGAGACTACTTTGGACAAACTTTAAGGATACAAAACTTAAAGAGAAAAAATAAAAAATCATAAAAAATTCAAGATAACTAAAATGCGTAAGCATGATGTACTTATAAATTTGGTAAGCTAGGGTGATAAATGCTAAGTTGGGACCAAATGACTAAGTTAAAAATTTAGAATAATCGAGTAACCAAAAAACAAAGGCTACTAAATGATTGAAAATATCAAACAATTATACCTTAAGTATGAAGGGATGAAAAAGCAAATTAAACTAAGGATACATGAAAAATGAAAATCTAACATCAATGTGAAAGTAATAAATATCCTTACTTAAAAAAATATGGGTGAGAAATGGTAAAATAAAATTGATGAGTTAGAATTAAAAATCATTACTCAATCATCAATGTAAAAATTAAATTAAAGGGAAAACAACATTGGTGAGTGAGAAGTAATAATCCAAACTCTCTCAACAATGGAAAAATTAAAAAAATATATAAACAGATGTAGTTATCCAAAAAAAGGAATGATAATGAAAAAATTTCAAATGAAACCAAGGAAATTCTATAAATGTGAAATAATGGTATAAATAAAATAATCCATAGTCACTCAAGCATTTTATTTTGCTCGAAAGATAGATAAAACCAAAACAACATAGTGCTAGCATGTTTTAAGATGTGAAGAAGAGGGAATATATAAGTGGGAAGGTAGATTTGGAATCAAAATTTACTATAAAGGGGGAGTGAAATGGGTGGTGGGGAAGATGTAGGAAAAATCAAGATAGAGAACTCTTTATCAAATTCAAGACACTAAAATTAAGTTTTTCAAAACAATCAGATTTTTGACATTAAGGACTTTGAATAATTTCTCCTAATTGCAAAAATATTGGGTTATCAAATGAAGTATGAATATAATTCTATGAAGGCTATATTCATGAAAATTAAAATTGACCTACCTTCCCACAACATATTCCCTATTCCTCAAGACCCCTTACAGAGTTTTTGATTTACTACAAAGATTAGGTAGTTGTGTGAAGAATTAGGTAACTCTATAGATTATTTTGAATTATCCTATCCTAATATACTAGCTGGCCATACCCTAAGGTACCTTAGCTCTATGATGAGGCTAGCTATGGAGTTTGAGCTTCAACTAGAAAATAGGATATGTTCTATGAATCACATCTTTTGGTGTGATGTTAACTTTTATATTTTATATTTTTCCTTTTGATTATTACCATTTATTTTAAATGATTTGGCTTTTAACTTTTGATAATTTTTTTATTCTTCCTTATAGATTTAGATAACCAAATATGGTTTCTAAACATGACTATCATTTGAAAACTTTAGATTTGGTAACTAATAAAAAGGACTTAGAGAGCATGGTATCTAAGAGTTTTATTTATTTATGTGAAATGAAAGTGATATCTTAAATTCAACCTTATTATATCTAAAGTGTAGTGAAAGGAAAGGAAATCAAGGGAAAATGAACATGATTTTTTTTGAATTACTTCAATTGTAAATAATATGACAATGTGAAATGGATACAATGACAGGCAAGTATGATTATTTATCATAAGAAGTATGTAAGTGTATGGAAATGTGATAACATAGTTTGTTGTGCAAATTTTATCTAAAAAAGAAATAAAAACTATGGCTAAGAATATGGGATCAAAAACTTGTAACCACTTCTTAACATTCTAAAAATAACACTTGGTTTGGTAAAAATGTTTGAAATAATATGTATATTTTATGAGGAGAGTCTGGACATATCCATGGTCTTCCACTTAAACTCATACAAGAGAAACCTAAGTGGGTATAGAATGGTATGAAAAATTGTATTTATAAGGAGAGCCTAGTCCTATCCATGGTCTTACACTACAAATTACAAAATAAAAATCTAAGTGGGTGTAAAATGCTTTGGAAAATAACAAACTTGTGAAAAAAGATAAAAAGTATGAAAAATCGATGTATGAAAGAAAAAGGTATTACAATGCAACTCAAAAAATAAAGACACCAAATGACTGAAGGAACTTAGGTTTGTGTATAAGATGTTGTAAAGGGTAAGATCATTGGAAAATTATTTCAAGAATTTTTATTATGAAAATGTATATAAATATGAAAATAAGGGAAAATTTTAAGTAAAATATTTCTTCAAAAATTATGCATAGTAGGTTCTTTAAAAACATGGCCTTCATTAGTTTGTAGATGGTAAGTGCTAGTACCAAGAATGTATTTCACTAAATAGGGTCCCCACTATTTTTGGGTGTATTTTATTTATTTATCATGGATGTAATCTAATTTTAGGACTAGATCACCAACATTAAAAGTGAAGACTTTGAACTTTTTATTATGTTATTTGGCAATGTGAGCCTTGCATTAATAGCTATGTTGAAGAGCAAATAAATGATGTTCATCAAGAAGGTCTAGGCCATGAAGGTGAGCTTATAGTAATTCTTAATTAGTAATGATACCATGAAGAGATATATGTAAATATGGGAGTTCTAATTCTAATGGCAAGACATATTTAGAACCATATACTAGTGAGAACGGTATTACCCCAGTGCCAATATGTATGCTAGTATAGTAGGCCCAAAGTGTGGGGCATAAGTGAAGATGCCAATAAATTTGGGTTTATTGGAAGGCCTTTTGTAATATTTTATTGAGAATTATATTAGTTTATTTACCTTTTCCATTGTATTATGGATCATAAGATGTGGAAAATTTGTGGGAAAAATTAAGTTTAGCACATAACTATTTCATGTCCTTATTTTTGAAATTGCCACCATTATCAAAAATGATAGTATGGGGAACTCTAAAGTGATAAATGATTTGTTTAAGGATAAATTTATAAATACCAATTCTTGTGACATTGAAAATAGGCATGGCATTTACCCATTTAGTAAAATATTTAGTATTAGTAATGATAAAAACATGACCATCTTATGATCGAGCTGATTTACCAAGGAGATCTAATCCCCACACGGAAAATAGCCAAGGAGACTCCATAGTTTGGAGCTAAGTTGGTGGTAAATGGATTAAATCATCATGAATTTGGCAAAGATTACATTTTTTTACAAAATTGATAGCTTCCTTCTCTAAAGTAGGCCAAAAGTATCCCATACATAAGCATTTGTGTGTTGTATCATGTCCCCACACATTCCTTCATGAACCTCCCTCAATGCTTGCTTGGATTCCCCTAAGGATAAACAAAAAAGAAGAATTCCATCATATCCTTTATGATAAAGTTTGTATCCTAGGAGGGTATAACATGATAAACAATGATATAATTGTTTTTGTTGACTATTGGATAGGTCAGCTAGGAAAACGTGATCATGGAAGTAGTTATAAAAGTCATGGAACAAGGGAAATTCACGTGGGGGATTGGGACTAGTAATGGAACATACCCTTTCTAAATTTGGTATAACATGTGTAGGCCAAATAATATTTTCAATCAAAAATTAATACTCTTTAGCACCACTGTCAATCTATATCATGGAACCAATCATTGTCATTGCATCGACTGATCTATTATTTGATCTTGGGATTTGTTCAAATTATAGAGATTTAAAATGACCTTTGAGATTATCAATAATTTGCTTGTAAGGAGTGAGATTATAATCTATAGTTTGATACTAATTAGTGGTTTGATTTATAATTAATTAAGAATCACCATAGACCTTTAAACTCTGAATATCCCACTATATGGCAAGGTGAAGATCTATAATCAATGCCTCATACTCAATCATATTATTCATATAATGAAATTTTATATGGACATCTTTAGGAATAAGATCCCCGTATGGTGTAATCAATAATATGTCATATCCATATCTATAAGATCTAAAGGAACCATCAAAATATAGCTTCTATTTTTTAGATTCTTGTGATGTTTATTTTATTTCCATAATAGAATCATCTGGAAAGTCAAATTTCAAAGGTTGAGTATTTATGATAGGGTATTCTCCAGTTGATTATTAATAACCTACCCATTTATTTATTTTTTATTCTAATACTTAATGCCAAATTCACTTAGGAGCATAACCCAATTATTTATGCATCCTTGAAGAGCTATTTTGGACAATAGGAATTTGAGAGGGTCCACCTTGACAACAACAATAGTTTTTTAATTTAGTATATAATGTCATAGTTTTTGGGTAGCAAACACCTTAGTTAAACACACCTTCTCAATTGGTTTATAATTATGTTTATAAGCCACTAGAGTGTAGCTTAGACAACATACTACATGTTCTTTACCTTATCATGTTTGGCCAAAAGTGCCCCCAGTGCATGCTCTATCACTGATATGTAAAGAAGTAGTGGTCTTTTGTTGACCATATTAAGATTGGTAGATTGGCCAAATATGCTATGATTTTCACAAATTATATCCAAAAATATTCATCCCATAGATAAGTTACCCTTTTCTTCAAGAGGTGGGTAAATGGGTGGCACTTATCTACCAATTGAGAAATGAACCTGCGTATAGATTAGATCTTTCTTTACAGGCTTTGTAATTATTTGAGATTATTTGGTGGAGGCATCTCCATAATGGCCTTGACCTTAAAAATGTTGACTTCAATCCCTCTTTGTGATATAATGAAACCTAGCAATTTCCCTTGTGTGACTTCAAACACACATTTTTTAGGATTTAAGTAGACTTTATATTCGTAAAACATCTCAAACATTCTTTGTAGAATGTCAGGATATCCAAATCATGTTCTTTATTTTACTAGTATATCATTAACATAGTCCTCAAAATATCATGCATCATGTCATGGAAGATGATAGTCATGGCATGTTGATATGTGGCTCCAACATTCTTCAAGCCAAATGACATGACTTGGTAATAGAATGTTCCCCACGGAGTGGTAAACATAGTATTTTATTGATCTTCATGGGCTATTTTGATCTAATTATATCTAGAATATCCATCCATTAAAGATAACATCTCATACTCAGTAATTGAGTCAATAATCACGTTGATGTTGGATAGAGAAAAATCATCTTTAGGGCATGCTTTGTTGATATCTCTAAAATAATTATGAATACATATACCTGAGGTCTTTTTATTCATTGGGACGATGTTTGAGATCCATTTAGAGTAATATAGTGGCTTAATAAAACTTGATCCTAACAACTTTTCTAGTTTTACTTTAACCAATAGGGCAATGCATGGATGCATCTTCCTTAATTTTTGCTTGATTGGTTTAGCATTGAGATGGACAATAAGGCAATGTAAAACCAAGTCTATTTTTAATCCTAGCAAGTAAAAGCATGCCCATGAAAATATGTAAATATAATCCCTTAAGAGGGATATAATTTGTTCATATTCTACTTCAGTAAGGGAAGCTCCAAGATAAACAATTTTGGGGTCCTCATAGGTTCCCAAGTTCACTTCTATGATGTTTTCCATAAAGAGTGTGGATCCATCATATAGAATTGTAGGCAAGGTATGATCATGATCATCTTTTTCTACCACATATTTTTATTATTCCTCCCAAAGTTTTGGATAGTGTGATGAATCAAAATCTACCATCTCAAGTAAAGGCCAAGTAGAAAAAACCTCTAGAAACTCAAGAGCAAGATTCTCAAACATTTCTTATTATTTTAAAGAGATGATTGTAATAACTATAGAACTTAGGCTAGATGGAACTTCTACATCTTGAGGGGATGAGCAAACTTTCTTGCCTAAGAGTGCTTGAAATAGGTTTTCGATCAAAGGCTTTTCTTTCTTTAATTTTTTCTTGATCGATGAGTGCCTGAAAGAGGTTTTAAGTTAAATATATTGATGTTTGTTCTTTATTATGACCAAAAGGGTTTCTTTGCTCTCCAAAGTAGGTAGAAGGGTCCAATGAAAAATCAAAGCCTTGTTTGTGATCATTAATGGGTCATCCATCTCTTCGGCCTATGTATTATGCAAGTGATTCTTCATTCTAAAAATGATTGAGGCATATGATTGAATTTTTATAGTCCCAATAATTGAGTTTAAGATGGCAAAGACATAAGGAAGAATGAGGGTTTGCTTAAGAAAGGGAAGCTCTAATGGTAAAAATATGATGTTCTTGCTTCAGGAGGGGAAGCACCAATAGAATAGATTCTTGCTTCAAGATAGGAAGCTCTAATGGTTAAGGTTAAAATAGCATTTGAATCAAATACATTCATGTCAATAATCTCATCAAAAAGGCTATAATGGGATGTTATGTCACTGTCAGGAATCTCATCACTAGTTGATTTAAAATAATCACTATCAAAATTTATGAAGTCACCCTCAAGGGGTATAAATCCAAGACCATGATTCAAATTAGGTACTTTAGTTGATAAGGGTTCTAGTATTCCTTGCACTCATGGGCCAAGGCTTTTTCATAAATAATCAAAATGATCTATGATCTGATTAGGGATACAATACTTTAGATTCTGAAAGCAATTAGTAAGACCTTCAGAATATAACCAATCTCCCTTAGTAAAATCCTCTTGATCTTTAATTGGTGTGATAGCAGGTATAAAAACCATAGGTGGTTTTTGTTGTTTCTTCTTCAGTTTCCAAATCATTTTGGGTTCATTAGGATTCCTTAAATGTTTAGGCTTACCAAATGTTTTTGGAGTTTTAGGTAATTTTGCAACATGAAAGGCATCCTTAAGACTATACTTGTAAATATCCACATCTTTAATAACAACTTACTTCATAAGAGCTATGGGAAATATATCAACCAAAGTGGAATCAAGATCAATAGGGTTGATATAATTTAATGGAGGTGGATGTGAAACTATAGTCTTGTTCTTCTTTGTAATGAGTTTAAAATCTAGACAATAATTATAATTATGGAATTGGGCCTCAAGATGTTTGTAATATTCATAAGGTTATTGATCAATGAGAGTAGTAACCTTGATCCCATCATGGGGAGACTTAAGGCACTGATGTAGGGTGAAAATAATAGATTATACTTCATGTATCCAAGGACAACCAATAAGTATGTTATAAGGAAATTCAATGTCCGTAATATGAAGCAATTTATGATGTGAAATGGACCCAACAATGATTGGCAACTAAATAGTACCAATAAACTCCCTTTTGGCATTGTCATAAGCTTTGATGGTGATTATCTTTGGTTGAATATATTTTACAGTGTAGCCCAATCTCTTTACCAACATAAGAGATATGATGTTCAAACACGAACCATTATCTATAAGAACCCAATTGATCTTATAGTTTTCAATGATTACTTAAATGTACAATAGGTTATTATGGCTTAGTCCAAGTTTAGACATGCATTTTTTTATCAAACATCACTTAATGAAATGAAGATAAATGTCCCACAAGGTTTTGGAGCTATTTGGGATTTATATCATTAAGAACAGTGGATTTTGGTAAAATATTTTTTAAGATAGTTCTATGGATTTCAGATGTTTGTAAGATATCTAAGATGGAAATGTGTGCCAGGGTTTATCTTAATTAGTCTAATAGACTACAAGGATTTTTAACATTGGGAAAAAATGGCTTAGCTTTGGTTGGGATAATAGTTGACTTTGGATCTATTGGTGAAATGTTCACATTAGGTTCTATGGAAGAAGTAGGCAAAGGGCCATAAAGAGTAATTCATGAGTGTCTAGTTATGATTTCACAACATAAAGGTGGTGGGGAGATAATATAATAAAAATATGAAGGCAAAGGGCCTTGGAGGGTGACTCATGGGCATCTAGTTGCATTGCTACAATGTCAAGTCAACAAGGAGCCATTATAATTAGAAGAAGGGTGTTGTCTAGAAATAGTAACCTATGCAAATGGAGTTGTAATAAAATTATAAAAAATTGATGTGGTATTATTAGAGATAGGGTGTTGACCCTATAATGATGGGTCCTATACTATGAAGAGCATGAGATGGTTCATGTGGCTTAATAGTAATAGTGTTAATATGGGTTGAAAAAATGCATCCCACAGCATTGTTATAGTTGTAAGGCATGTTTTTCTAACCCACATTATTAGTATGGGTATTATGATCATGATTATGCTCATGTTGGTTATGATTTTGAACTTTATTCTTGTTCTAATTCTACCTCTGTCCTTCCTTTTTATTGTTCCTTGGTGGTAGTTGATTATGTCAAGGAAATAGGTATTTGTAGATTCCCATATCCTAATTTATGTCCTAATTAGGGGCTAGTTTAATCTCAAATTCACCACTCTTAATGAGATATTAAATAATATGTCATAATTGGATGAAATGATAGGTACTATGACCAAAAACATGATGAAAATTTCACCATTAATTCTCTTTATACCAATTGCATTTTATTTGATCTTTAGGAAATGGCCTTGGTATTAGCCATACAATTAGGTTAGGTGCTATGAGCTTTTGGAACACTATTTTGATTGGTTCTCCCAATTTGCTAAAAACCTTAAAACTATCATGGTTTTCTCTCCATAGAGGTTGTCTCTACAAATTAGGTGGTGATTAGGGGAAGATAATTATACATTTATGGCCATCAAATCCTAAACCATTTATACATGCCTTGTTTTAGTCACCCCATTTCTAACCATGTTCTTGTTTTTGTTAAATATTTTAAGATTATCTTTCATAACTATTTGATTAGAAGATGGGGTTTAATTTTATGTTTGACCTTTTGAAAATATCTTAAAAAATCCATTTATAATAAAATCCTTCTCAATATATACATCCTTATTTATGATCTCCTCAAATGAGTTAGCATAAGCTAAACATAGATTATGCATGAACTCAGGATGTAAGTTCTGAGAAAATGTATCTATAAACTATTTATCTAGAATATTATGTTGAAAGTAGCCTAATAATGTTCTCCATCTCTGTAAATATGGGGTGAATCTTTCTCCATCATGATATTTATCTTTGCATAAGTCAACAATGGTCAATTCATGCTCTATGTTGTATGAGAAATGGTTGATAAAATTTTCAAATAAGTCTTTCCACTATGTAATTGATCCCTTGGGTAACATAAGTATCCAATCTAAAGCTTGTCCCTCTGTAATTTGTGGAAAAAATCAAAGTAGGGAACATGAACATGCTACTGTAAGCAACCTCTTGGCATAATAACAAAACAATCCTAGATATGTTCACGTGGGTCACCTTTCCTTTGTATTTATTAGATTTGGGCACCTCAAAATGACATGGAAAAGGGACTTGGAGAATTCTTAAATCAAATGGATATGAGCATATCTCATCAAATTTGTACTTTTTGATCATGTTTCTAGTCTCCAAATTTGACACAATATCTTTCATGGAGTTCCACTCTTACATGTTTGGTGCATTCATGGGTGGAACATAGCTCTATTAAAGTGGAATGTGTCCCCATTACTTTTATTGGTGGGGTGGAATTTTCCCCTATTATTTTTATTTTTGGGGTGGAATGTGCCCCTGTTGTTGCATGGATTTGTGAGGGATGTACACCCTATGTTCCATGACTTGGTTTTTACTTGCTCTTAGATTTGAGTGAATAAGTTATTGATTATTTAGAATTTTTTACCTTGAACTATATGTGCTTTGTTGATTTTGGGGAGTCCTTGGTCTATTTACCATTTTTTGTGTAGGTTGAGATGAGCTAGCCAAATTATCTCGAGGGATTTCCTCAATTCAAACTGAATGTTTTGGCTTCTATGTTTGGTGATTAAAGAATGTTTGGTTCATGTCTAGAAAAACATTTTGCACAACCTCTTATGTTTTTTTATATTCATTTGAGATACCTTGATCAATTTTTGGGTTCTCAATCAATGTTTATTATGTAGGTTCAATCATATTAATTTGTTCCTTAGAGGCATCTTTGTGGATTGAAGTAGCAACAAGAGAGTCGATTAAGTTATATTAAGCTGATTGGCATATCGTTGACTTATTTTCTTAATATTATTAATAAGATCTTGATCAGTTGGTTTTAACATTATAAGTATTTTTTTTAACTTTTTTGGAATAAGATATGTTTGCTTGTGAAAAATCTTGCTCTTGTTGTTGTTGTTGTTCTCCTTCTCTAACTAAGGTGTGAAATTGCTCTATAGGAAAATATGAGGGTAGTCTATCACCGGATTCTATCAACCTAAGGAGTGCTTTGTCTTGGTTCTCTTGATATTCATTATAATCCCCTTTGGATCTTATAGTTGTAGGAATGTCCTCAAAGACAACAAAATTGTCTTATCCATCATAAAAGTACTCATCCTCATAGCTAGGGCCGTAAGGGACCCCAGTATGATTAAACCTTTGAGTCATGTCTAGAAAGGGTTACTCTACACATTTGACTAAATATAGATCAATGTTGTGAAAATGTTTAAACAAGGTATGGATTTTGATCTTTCTTCCAAACAAATGACTAAGGTGCCAAAGAGACTATAAAAGGAGGGTGGCATGGAACCACACACAATTAGAAGAATGATGTTCACAAATTTACTCAAACTTTGGTAAAGATAAAATTGTATGAATTGGAAGAGGGTATGATAACTCAAAAATCTTAGAGTGTCACTAGTACACAAAAACATAGACTTTGGAGATATTTCAATACTAAAAAAGCTAGTTCAACTTTGATGAGTTGGTAATAGAAAAATAGAAGAAATCCCTTTGGATTAGGAAGGAGATAATGCAAACCAAGAAACTCATGAAGTGAAAACATGCAAGAATTCCTAAGTATAAATCTAAAACCAAATAGGTAGCATAATGCCACCATATGGTAATAAGAATGGTAGTATAAAATGTGTTATAGGACTCAAAGCGTGAGTGATAGATAAGATGAATTAAGTATAAAAGATAATAATTTGATAAAGAGTATATAAATGAACCTCAAATCAAATGGGAAATTAAACCCAAGTTAAAACAAGTCAAGTGTAAATGGTGAATCTAATTTAACACATCAACCTTTAAAACTTATAAAAGTCTAATTTTGAATTTAAATTATCAATGAGGGACTTCAGAAATTTTGGAAAATTATCTAGACTCAAATGGGAAAAATAAATGTAGCAAAATGGATGATATAACACAATGTTTAAGATGATAATTTGAACAAGGAAAAAGATGATTTTTACTTAGATAGCGTAACACCTCCTTATTCAAGAAATTTATGGATAATGTATTTAGTTATGACATTTTGGTTAACAAGCAAGTTTTGACCCAAAACAAGACCAAGTAATATAAGACAAAGATAAATCAACTAATTAATCATCTTAATCCCTAAACTGATAAGGTGTGGCAAAGTGGGATTAACTAAACTAACAAGTTTTTGAATGTTTCTAGATGGATCCCATGTCTTCTGACTTTCACATCAACAAATAAGAGAAACAACATATAATTTAGCTTCACATTATATGACTTATTATAAAAATATCTATCCCTTTTTAAAACTACTGCATTCATCATTTGCTTAGTGTAGTGCAATGTCTAACATGTTCAAATGTCCCAAGCTTAGCCTCTACTAACAAAGATGGTCTAACATCTCAAATCACCATCCCAATGAGGGGATCCCAGTTTATATACCTCCCATGGAAAGGGTTTGAAGATGATACTAGGAGATGAAGCCTCAGGTCAAATATTCCCTATAGAATTTATGGGAGGTGATGAAATTCCCCTCACAAGACCAGATGAAATGAAATAAAAGACTGAGTAAAAGAGCTTTATGGTTATTTCTAGATCACCCAAGTTATGTAGGTCTTGGGGAGAGCCTTCACAACATTTATTTTACACTTTTGGACTAAGGTAATTTACAATGAAGATGGTGTTTTTGATCCCACAAGTTCCATATAGGGGATAGGGGGAGAGCATACACACACAACTTCCTTTATGCTCAAACAAATTTAAACTAAGAAAATAATGATAAATGACTTACCTAAAATAAAAATTTGAAGTGATTTCAGTTTTAAAGAACTAAATTAAAATGTTTGGTGGTGTTCTTTGGCCCCTTGGATTTAAGTTGTAAAAACCTTTAAATAATAACTAAAAAACATTCAATATAAACAAGCAATTTTTCCTTAAGCACTAAATGAAAATGTTCCTAATTCTTTTTAAGCACTCAAAAAGAGGTTAAAAAGACTTAATTAAGCACAAATGGATCACTTTCCAAGTAGGTCCTACAAGAAAATGGTCAACATGTAGTTTATATTTGAAGCACTTTTTCAAATGAAACAAACAAACTTGAAAAGTATGCTCTTGGGTTTGGATGACTTGTCAACCCGAAGGCAAAACCACAAAAGATAAACATGTTAGCTTAAGCAATGGTTATAAAAAATCACAATAAAAATCTCAAAAAATATAAATAAAATAATAATAATAATAATAATAATAATAATAATAATAATAATAATAATAATAATAATAATAATAATAATAATAATAATAAACCTATGAAACATGCAAACAAGTTAGAAGGTTAAAATAAATAAAATCGAACACATAAAACATAAAAACATGTAGTTAGTATTTTAATCAAAACTTTAAAAATATATACATTAGTTTGTCATTAAATTTTTATAGGTTGTCAATAACTCAAGGTGCACCTCTCTATAAAAAAATTAGATCCAAAAACTCAATACAATAAAAGCTATTAACTCTGTACTAGTTGTTTTTACTAGAAAAATAGAAAATAAAAAGTGACAGTTACTAAAAGAGTCATAACTTATAAACTAAAAATCAAATTTTAATGAAATTTTTAGAGAATTATGATGAAACTAGTAATAATAACATGTCAAAAATTTAGAAAAAATAGTAAACAGATTAAAAATAAGATCTATTTTAACAACCATTTTTGTTCAAATATGTGGGGTGTGCAATCATGTCCCATCGGGCATGCCAAAATGTAAATTGGATTATTCAAGAATTAGTCAATAAAATAAATATAAATGCATAAATAACTAAACAAATCAAGCCAAAATATTCATGTGGGGGTTGCTAATGATAACAAGATACAAATGAAAGAAAGCAATCAACCATTACCTTCTCAAATGACTCCATTACTCAAAGGCAGCTCCAAGCATGTTCTCCCCTTGATCTAGAGCTCTAGTCTTTGTAAACAATTGCTTATTTTCTCCTCCATTGCCTCAATAACTCTATATAAAACCTAGGCTCATGATATAAACTATCTATTTTACCTATTAATGAAGCTAATTCAAATGCAAATAACATAATAATAAAAACACAAATGACTTGTGGAGAGATTTTAACATTATAATTTTACACAATTTTAGCTTTAAAATGGTAGTTTGAGGCTTTATATTTATAGATTTTTGAGATTGGTCAGGATCAACCATGATCATCCATCTCAAGATTGAGATATGTGGTCATGGATTAATCTAATATTGGTAATTAAATCCATAAATATCTTCATCATGATTTTAGAATAAGGGGCATTAATGAGGTATGGGAAGCATTTAAGAGGCATGGGAGGCCATAATTTATATATTTTATACATTTATGGCCTAGGGATGCCTTCCCAAAAAATGATGTCATTAGGTGATGCAATTAATAGGAATCAATTTCTATAAAAAAATTCAATAACCTTCATGGAAAATCCACTTAAGCTCTTGATTTGAATTAACTATCCTTAAAAAATATTAATCAATATTTGTGAAATTCTTTATAAATTGGCCCTCAATTAATCAAAATGGTCAGAAAGTCATATTACTAGGTCATAATTTGACTCAAAAAAAATTAGAAGGTGATGTTAGATGTGTTAGAACCATATTCCTATTTAGGATGTTGCCAACACAAAATAACAAAGGTACATGATGTGTACTAATGAATTAGAAGAAAAGAGTGATCTAGAGCAAAAAAATGTGAAATCATCATTTTGACTCGAAATAAATTGATCAAAGTTAGGAATTGCATAAAATGCATAAACCCATTTAGGGAAGCTTTGGTCTAAATCGACACTTGTAAATGATAATATTGAACCATTTAGTGCATTTTAGTGATTTTGACCTAAATTGGGTATTTGAGTGTAATTCAAATAAGATTAATAATTTCAACACGATGTCTACATTAGCATGGTTGCTAGTGTGACCACTAACATCTTATTTCATTACGCAGTAGATCGAGGTACTTTATACATTACAAAAATAAAGGGGGTTGTATTGAAAGACATATTTAAAGGATTATTTACATATTCTCATCTTTTCATGATAATTCATGTTTGGAGGATAGATTTAATGTTTAAGGAATTGGATGACGTTTTTGTACCATGGGCTTTGTCTAATATTAACATGATTAATATGATAAATGAGCGAATCATTTAGCTAGATAAAAAAGGGCAATTTTATTATTTGGATAAGAAATTAGGAATCATTAATTACTTGGTGAGGATGAAATAAATATTTTGAAGAAGCAAGAGAATCAACTATGGAATTTTGATCTCTTGGAATTGGCTCAATGGTAAAAGAAAAAAACTCTTTTGAAAGTGTGCTTACCATTTGATGATAAGTAACTAGAATTTCACTTCTACACTAATAATCACTTTTAACCTAGAGACATATAATTTATGAGTCAAGTGATGATTTCATACCTAATATGAGAGTTTCATATTTGGCCATGTTATTAGTAACATCAAAAATTAACCTAAATGCCTAAGGGATAATCTTACCAAGTGGGCTTGTTAGAATACAACTTACCCCAGGTCCTTGGAGATATGTTGGCACCATCAAAGTGGAGAGTCCAAGTGTCTTCTTGTAAAATAATGGTAATTTTAGGGAGCTCTTAGATAACTACTTAGGTTTAGTAGTATCAAGAATGATATTGGCATCTTATTGATTATTTACCTCTATATAAATAGTGAATTATGGAAATTATCTTTAAGGGAGATAGCCTAGTTAATACATTCAATATAAAGAATGTTGTCATCCAAGAGGTTATTTTAAAGGTGATTCATAGCTGGTACAGGTACCATTATAGGTTGGTCAGCAATAGCTTACCCTTTGACATATTTTTATGTAACAAATTGAAGGTCAAATTCCACCAATAGGACCATACATTTGCCAATTCTATCTCTAGATAAGAATTATTTGGAGAAGAAAAGATGAAGTGGATCAAAGTAGACAATGACATAAATGGTTTTATAAATCATATAGTGATGGAGTTTTTTAGCTACAAATTAGATAGCAAGGTAATCATGTTTTGCTTTAGTATAACATTTTTCATAGTCAATGAGGCCTCAACTAATATAGTAAATAACATACTCTCTGTTGGTATCATTTTATTGGGAAAGCATTGCCCCAAATAATATGGGTGTAGAAGAGGTGTATAATATTAAATGACAATCATTTGAAGGTGTTTGAAGGATAGGCAAATGGATAAAATAATTAATATCACTAAATTTTTAGGGAAACATTATTAAAGGATCTAAAAATAATATTTCCATTCCATAATAATCACATGTGAAGTCATATTATAGGTAAGAAGCTTTGTGTTCATTAAATGGATGAGGAAGTTCAGTGATCTCATCAACCATAGCGATGATATGATCACATGGTAACAAGGAAGGAGTAAGACACTACCAAATATAAGGAGGTAACTTAGTAGTATTTTAAGTTTTTTGTAAGTCATTTGGTTCATCATCATTAGAATCAACAAGAGTGACCTATAAATGTGGATTCATGTTAATAAATTTAGGTAGAGGTACACTATTAATTCATGAAATGGTAGGAATATGATACCGAGATTTGGGATTGGGTAGTTGAATACTCCATGCATTAATATCAACTTCATGTTTATAATGTTTTCAAATGTGAATAAATTTAATACATAACTAAATAATGAGTCAATGTCCCTCATGTGATGTGTCTATGGATGACCTAGGAGTATATTGTATGATAGTGGTATGTCGAGGACCATGAGATTAATATGTATGGTCTTGGGTCCAATATTAAGGGGGAGACAAATACAACCAAGTGGTTTTTGATTTGTTTTATAAAATCCTTGACATGTGAGATGAGTTTTCTTAAGTTGATCTTTAGTGTACCCAAGTTGTCGAATTAACAAAATGGAGGTAACATTAATTCTTGACCCTTCATCAACTAAGACTTTTTGAATAAAGGTTGTATTGATTTCAATTTTAATTAAAATATCCTAGATCATCAGCTCAAAAAATAATTTCATCATTAATCATATCTTCTTCAAGGAATTCTATGGAAGGTTTGGAAGAAATACAAATAATTTAATAGTACATACTTTTATCGGTGCAAGATCTTTAAGAGGTTGTTCCATTTCAATAGAAAGTGGTTCTTCAATGTATTGTAATTGTTACATTAAGAATTCATGGTGATATGGAGAAGTAAGAACTAACTCCATGAGGGGTATTTTACAAGGCATGGAGTTGAACTATTCTAAGAAATTAAAATGAGATTTATAAGATGAAGAACTATGAGGATTGGATGGTAAAATGTTTTTGGTAGGAAGAGAGGTAGTTTGAGGTTATGGTTGTGGGAGTGTTTCCTCATTTATGTCAAAAGGTATGGTAGTGGTAATGGTGTCTTTGATAAGTTATTCATCAAGTGATGGTTTATTGGCTTAGTGATAGGATCTTTATGGGTAGGTTTACATCTATAATTGAATTTAGTTGCATTCACATATTGATATCTGGTATAATATAGGTTATATTCAGTGTCAATTGCACATATATCCTCATTTGAACATCATGGGTTGGAAGTAGAAAACTTTTTTGGATGTTTAGAGGAGGAAGGTTTGGTAATTTGTTTCTTTTAAGAAGTGTTAACATAATCATGATGATGTATTTTTATCATAGAATCATGATTGAATTTATATACTAACATAAAATAAATACCAAATTTGGTAAGCCCACAATATAATTCATGAGACTAACCCACATCAACATGAAACCAATGAAATTTGTTAGGATCATACCATGTAGGCAGATTATTAGTGTAAGTGAAAGGTTTAGAAGGCTCTAATAATTACTTCATTTGTTGAATAGTTAGGGGTGCATGGGAAGCTTTGGGGTTATCCACTTTATCTAATCTTGTTTTTATTTAAGGAGGATTACTAGTGATTACATTTTTGGATTTTTGGAAAGATCCCTTGATGGTTTTAATGTTGGGCTAAATCTATTTCATAAAAAAGTCTTATCTTTTAGATTGATCAATGGCATTATTTAGAGTTTGAGGATAAATTTTTTGAACCTTATATTGAAGTGAAGTTGTTAAGGTAGTTATGAATAGTTTAAATAAGTTATCATCACTCATGTTATGATAAAATTTGTGATCCAATGATTTCTATTATTTAATGAAATCGTGAACTGATTCAGATGGGGAATATTTAGAATTGATGAAATGGCTAAGACAATTTTTAAGAAGATCATTGTGTTGAAATTATTTAACTAGAGGACTGAATAAATACTCAAGTCACCATATATAATATTGAGGTAATTGATTATACCATTATAATACATCTCTTATGAATGTTTTGACTAAAATTTTGGTCATGGCGAAGGTATTAGTTTGGATTCACTCTTTATAAAGGTTACCAAATGCTTTAATAAAAGATATAGGGTCTTTATCCCCATCATATTTAATAGTTGGAGAGATATTTCTAATATCAATAGAAAGGATGAAGGGGGATAAAGGTTCATTTTGAATATTTTGAAGCTTGTTGTTATGCATAGGGGGTTGGGGAATGATATTTTCCATGGCATATCTAAGATGTGGAGGGATAAAATTTTGGTTATTTTGGGGTAGGAGAATAGGAGGTTGATTATCCATGTTTAATAAATGATGTTACATTTGCATCATTTGAGAAGTATTAGATGTTTGCATAATATTCATTTGTTTCACTATTTTTTCAAGAATTTGAATAGTATTGATTGGTGGATTGGGGTTGTTAGTGTTTAATGGTGGATTATTAGGATTTGTAGGAGGAACATTCCCTAAATTCGCATTAAGGGATGGGTTGTTAGTGTTTAAAATATTTCTTATAGTTATTGGATAATCTTGTGTCAATTTTCCCTATAGTGTAATAAGGTTATTTAGAGAGAGATTTGTCTTTCGAAGTGTGAAATGGATATAATCCATTAGTGTCATTAGTGGGGTAATTTGGACCATATTTCAGTCCAAATATGAGGGGTGAGAGAAGGTGCACCAAGAGTGATAATAATCTTGGGTAGCAAGGGTAGGATGGAAAGAACATCCCATATATCATCTAAATGGATTAAATTTATCCAAAAATATTATGATAGGGGATTTCATGATGCTTGGAATAATAATATAAGATTAGAGATCAAAGTGTAGACATATAATTATTAACACCACTTGTGTTTTGAAATTGTCAATCTTACTTGAATTTACACTCAAATACACAAATTAGGCCAAAATCACTTGAACAAGCTAAATGGTTCAAAATTGTCATTTACAAGTGTCAATTTAGGCTAATGTATCCCTAAATGGGGCAATACATTTTATGTGATTCCTAAATTTTATTAAATAATTTTGAGTGAAAGTGATGATTTTACATTTTCATGTCGGGTAAATGCACAAAGTTGTGGGATAAAAAGTGGCCTACTTGTGGACATGATTTTTCTAAAATTTCAAAAGTTTGAACTTCTGTAGATAATTTGAGATATTTACACTCCAAATTTGAAGATGGTGTAAAAACATGAAATGTATAATTTTGAGTTTATTTTATAAACACTAAAATAAATTTAAAATGGTTAAGTATAACTAGGTCAAACATCTAAAATTGGAAAAGGAACTCCTATTTTTTTAGAAAACATAGTAGATAGATGGTTTTGAAACACACCATTTTTTATGTAGCGTTTAATATTATGTGAAACCCTTTAGGGAAATTTTAGATAAAATATTGTAACGTGTCACTTATATTTTTTTGTATTTTTTTGATGAATGTTTTTATTTTTAATTTTTAAAGTAAATAGATCTTAAAAAATGACAAAAAATAGATAGTCATTCATGAGTCAAGACTAACTACCTCGAATAATAAAAAATCAATTTTTTTTGATTGTGTAGAATTAGACCTACTACGTTACCATATAATTTTTTTTCACTTGGATCAATGAAATAAAAATTACAAGAAGATGTATAGGCATGTATGCTTGTGGCATGTAGTGGCCTAAAAAAGGCATTATTATAAATAAATATAGTTTGAAACCTTAAATTAGTCCATAAATTATAAAAATAATATTTTTGGAAAGAAAAGAATGTGCTCATTGTGATGGTATCAAGTTTCTAAATTTCATATAGAAATTCTTAGTGTATTTGGCAATCAAAGTTGAAATTTGTGGTTTATTTTCATACCTTTCAAAACTTGTTTGTACATTGACATTATAAGCAAGCCATTCCTAAGCCAAAAGGCATGAAAATAGAATTCAAATTCAAATACCATGATCAAATTAATAACATGATCACATTAATAATGTGATTGCACTATTAACATGATCATGTTACTTGATAATGTGATCATGTTAATAACATGATCACATTGTTTAATAACATGATCACATTGTGTAATAACATGATCACATTATATATTCTCAACATCCTAAAACATGTGGGAGTAGCACATGAAGGCAACTTTGGCCAGAAGCTTATATTTACTACTCTAAATGTTAATTATAAGTTTATATTTATTTTCTTATACTTTACATTTATTTTATTAAATGGAATAAATTAGGGTCACTCAACATCTAATAGATTTGGTATCATAGTTGCATGCCTTATGATGTGGAAAATAGTTTTTCAAAATCCAATCAGGTCAGTACTTAGGCATTTTTAGAGTCAAAGTATTGAACTTAGGGATTTTAGGACATAATTTTTTAAATTTATGTCCTCGTTTTGTAAACATATAGTCATTTTTTGGTTTTCATTCCTTTTGGATTGATTATTGGCATTTCTAGGAGTCTTAGTTTTATCAAAATTGAATTTTTCAAACCATTCACTTTGAAATTAATGAAAAGTGGTATGATTGGGGTAACATAGGACATTAATGACTTATTAAAATTAAATGACCACTTTGTATTAATTTCACTTGTTTATCATCCCTCCCTCATCCCTAATCACTTCTTACTCATGCCTCATCAACCTTAATCACTCTCTCATCATTATTCATTATTCTTAATCACTCCCTCATTGAGCTTCACTATCCTGTAGTCATCTCTAATTAGTCCTTCATCATCCCTAATTACTTCCTCATTGACCCTCACTATCCCTCATCATTTATAATCACTCCATTCTCATCCTTCATCTCCCCTCATTGTCCATAATAATTTAGGGTCACTCAGCATTTGATATATTTGGTCTCATAGTTTTATTCCTTACAATGTGGAAAATAGTTTTTCAAAATCCAATCTAGTTAATACTTAGACATTTTGAGGGTCTAGGCATTAAACCTATGGATTTTAGTACATAAATTTTGTAATTGATGTCCATTTTTGGTAAACATATAGTCATTTTTAGGTTTTTATTTCTTTCAAATTGATTCCTAGCATTTATAAGAGTCCTAAGTTTGTCAAAATTGAAGTTTGAAAACTACTCACTTTAAACTTGATACAAAGTAGTGTGATTAGGTTAGTATAGGTCATATTGATGACCTTCACACATCAAACAATGAATTTGTGTTAATTTTACTTATTCATCATCCCTCCCTCATCCTTAATCACTTCTTACTCATCCCTCATTACCCCCAATCACTCTCCCATCTTTATTCATTATCTTTAATCACTCCTTCATTAACCGTCACTATCCTTGGTCATCTCTAATCACTCCCTTATCATCCATAATCACTCTTTCATTAACCCTCACTATCCCTCATCATCCCTAATCACTCCCTCTCCATCATTCATCATTCTTAATCACTCTTTTCTTATCACTCATCAAATCTCTTCTTCATCCCTATTCACTCCCTCCTCATCCCTAATCACTCATTTATTGACCTTAATTATCTCTCATCATATCTAATCACTAAAACTTATCATCCATAATCACTCATTAATTTATTATCACCATCCCTCATCATTCATAATCACTCCCTTCTCATCCTTCATAATCCCTAATTAATCTTTCTTCATCCATCATCATCACTAATCACTCCCTCATTGACCCTCACCATCCCTCATCACTCCATCATTGATCCTCACCATCCCTAATTTCTCCCTCATCATTTAATATAAGTATATACTCTAAATATATCTTTGATTTCAATCATATATTGTTTAATCCATTATAATAAAAATTAACTCTTTTCTAGGACTTGTGTTGTTAATACCGATTTGTGATAGTCAATTTTATTATTGAATAAATTGGATGATCTTCCAAATTTATAGTCAATTAAAATAATCATTAATACAAAATAGATTCTAAATTTTAGTTCTTTGAATTATCTTTATTTTTAAGATGATTAGATGAAACTTTATTTTATTCCACCTTTGGTTGTTTGGTTCAAAAGATAAAAATTAAACACAAATGTCTTGTATAATTTGCTAATTATGAGAAGATTTGAATCATATGGAAAGTTATTTAGTGTTTCCCATTCCTGTTTGACTTGAATCTTGGTCAATTTTTCACATGGACTCCTTGTGTTTGTGATGTGTCCCAAATATTTTATCTCTTGCATGGAAAATGAACAATTATTCATGTTATCATAATTATATGTTTCTACAAAATGTGAAACACTATTTCAGCATGGTGTAGATGTTCATCCCATTTTTTCTAAGGATTAAGAAGTCATCAAGGTAGATTAAAATAATTAAATAGGTAAAATGCATGAGTATGTCATTCAACATCTTAAAATGAATGAATTCATTACATAAGTTAACATAAAAGGCATAATGGTAAATATGTGGTTGACCACATGTAAAACATCACACACCTCTAATGGTAAGATGTCACAAAGGATTGCATCTTTAAAATTTTTGATCTTGTACACCAAGTGACACTACTAGGTGATCCATTTATCAAGGCCTACACTAGACCATACACTAGTGTATGGTTATGGATGATGTATAAATTTCAAGTTCAGTTTTTAAAATATGCTTTAGGATAAATTAAATTCTTATGACCTCCATTGGAAATGATGAAGTGTATTTGCTCACCATTGATCTAAATTTATTAATGAAATAATAATTTTAATTAATATAATTTCTTATTTGGAGAAGTAGAGATATTTCTAGTACCGACCATATCATTAGGTTCACAATCTATTATCTACTTACCTTTCTATAATGCTAGATAACTTGTACCCACTTCTTGAGATGTGAAAGTAGAGAACTCATAGTGTGACATTCTTAATTGGATTGAATATTAAATTTATGAATTAATCACCACTTTCCAATCCTAGAATACTTATTCTAATCATTTTAAAATTATTTTCCACTCTCTAATATGATGACTCAATCAATAGACATACAAATAGAAGGCCTTCAATGTAATTATTTAGATCATAAAATATCCTCATATGTAAATTAATTTATTAGTTTAAATAAATCACATATATTAGTGATTCTCATGTATTTACTACCCATTTTTGGTGCTATGGTTATTTTACTTGCTTCTCTTTTTCTGTCAGATTTTCAATTATGAATTACATCATTTCTAATAGGCCCATATTTTATCATAGGTGTTAAATATTTATGTTTCAAATTTGAATCCAAATCATTTTGATCACTATGTCTTATATTTTATGCTATCACTCAATTATCCACTTGTAACTCCTAACATTGTTAAACCCCAAAAAAATCCCACCATCAAGGTATTAAATTGAGTGATTAAGGATGAGCATGGATGAGGAGGAATTGAGTAGAGATGATGAAGGAGTCAATAAGGATGATGAGGGATGGTGAGGGTCAATGAGGGAGTGATTAGGGATGATGAGGGATGGTGAGGATTAATGAAGGAGTTATTATAGGTGATGAGGGATGAAGGATGAGGAATGAGTGATTAGAGATGATGAGGTATGATGAAGTAGTGATTAGGGATAATGAGGGATGGTGAGGATCAATTAAGGAGTGATTAGGGAAGATGAGCCTAAGTGATTATAAATTATGATAAATGGTGAGGGTTAATAAGGGAGTGATTAGGTATGATGAGGGATGAGAAGAGAGTGATTAGGGATAATGAAGTGGTGATTAAGCATGGTGAGATCTAATGAGGGAGTTATTAGGGATGATGAGGGAGTTATTAAAGATGATGAAGGATGTTGAGGGTCAATGAGGGAGTGATGAGGGATGATGAGGGATGAGGAGTGATGAGGGATGATGAGGGATAGTGAGGGTTAATGAGAGAGTAATTAGGGATGATGGCATGATTAGAGATGACTAGGGATAGTGAGTTTCAATGAGGAAGTGATTATAGATAATTAATAATGATGAGAGAGTGATTAAATGTGATGAGACATGATTAAGAAGTGATCATAGATGATGGAGGGATGATGAACAAGTGAAATTAACACAAAGTGGTTGTTTAATGTGTGCAAGTCATCAATGTGACCTATGATACCCCAATCACACCACTTTGCATCAATTTCAAAATGAGTGTTTTAAAAACTTTAATTTTGATAAACTTAAGACTATTATAAATGCTATAAATCAATCTGAAAGGTACAAAAACATTAAAAATGACTATATGTTTACCAAAAATGGACATCAATTACAAAAATTGTCCTAAAATACCTAAGTTTAATACTTAGACCTTAAAAATGCCTAAGTACTAACTTGATTGGATTTTTAAAAACTATTTTATACATTATAAGGTGTATAGATATGAGACCAACTCTATTAGATGTTGAGTGACCCTAATTTATTATATTTACTAAAATAAATTTCAAGTATATACTTAACATTTAGAGTAGTAAATATAAGCTTTTCGCCAAAGTTGCCTTCATGTGCAACACCCATATGCTTTTATGTTAAAAATAAAAAGAACATGATCACATTATTAATAAAATGATCAAATTTCATATTAGCCAAAATTTTCTCCATTTATTTAATTGTGCAAAATAATAGTAATATGATCACATTATTATTTTACAATAATGCAATCATGTTATCTATTAACATGATCACGTTATCTATTAATGTGATCATGTTATACATTAACATGATCACATTATGGCTCAATAATTACCAAGCCATAATTTAAATAACATGATCATTTTAATTAAATAACATGATCACATTATTTATTAACATGATCACGTTATATAAAATATCCATAGAATTATCCCCTAACTCCATGCACTTACCCTACCCTTGATCACTCTTTTATTCTAATTCTTTAGTACATTTCATGTGCCTTTGTTATTTTATTTGAGCAACATCTTCATGGGATCATGATCTATACAAATATAATATCACCTTCCAATTCTTCTTGAGTCAAATTATGACCCAGTAATATGACCTTTTGATCATTTTGATTAATTCTGCACTATTTTCCAAAGAATTGCACTAAAATTCATTAACCTTAGTCAAATTAACTCAAATTAAGAGCTTAAGTAAGGATCCCATGGAGCAAATTGAATATTTATTTATTGGAAAATGATTTTGAATATCTTCATCACCTAATGATATGATCAATGGGGTGGCATCCATAAGCCATAAATACATTAAATATTAAGTTTATGGGAACCCATACCTCATTAATGTCCCTTCCTCCCAAATAATTATGCGTATATTTATATATTTAAGTACAAATATTAGATTAATTCATGGCCATACATCTCAATCTTGAGATGGATGGTCATGGTTGATCCTAAACCATTTAAAAAATCTATAAATAGAAGGGCATATAACATCATTTTAAATCTTAATTTATGTAAAATTATAATACAATATTATCTCCACAAGCTCTCTTTGTGTTGATTATTGTGTTTTATTTGTAATATCTTAGCTTCACTTGATAGGCATAGATTAAATTTCTTATCATGAGCCTAGATGCATGGTGATATTGAGATGATGGAGGAGTTTAGAATCCATTGTTGACAAAGATAGGAACACCAAATCAAGGGGAAAAACATTCTTATGGCTTCTCTTGGATGGTGGAATCACTTGGGAAGGTAATATGCATATGTGTTTTCTTTCAATTGTTCCTTATTATCATTAGCAAACCCTATAGAATAGGTTGGCTTAGATTGTTAGTTCTTATTTATTATTTGTGTTTTCATGACTAATGTTTGAACTAACCTTATTTATAAATCAGCACTACATAAAGGTGAAAATTAAGAAAAAGATACAAAATAGTATCAACCAAGAGGTATAGAGTCAATCAGGTCGATAGAGTTTGGATGGAAGGTCAACAAAAAAGTTAGGAAAGGACATAGTTAGATCAATTAAATATGTTCTTTGGAGAAGTACTGAAGACCAACCTATGAGATAATGGATCTAATAAAATGATTGTATTCTATGGAAAATAAAAATTGTATGATACAAAATTGAGTGGGTTGACTATGTTTTGAATATGAAGACAAGATTTGACAGTTATGACTCTAGATGATCTTGTGTTATTTTTTACAATAATTGAAATAAACACAAATATAAATAAGATAAACTAATCAATCTAGTTGTGGCACACAACACAAACCTTACACCAACATTAGTTGATATAAGTGTTTAAATATAATATATAATTATCAGAGAGCAAGTAATAAAAATAGAAAAGCTAATCTATGTGGTCATTCCTGAATGTTTTAAATTGTAATTTTTAGAATAAATGTGATAAGAGTTGGCCATAAAAATTAATTAAAAAAGTAATTTAAGGATGGTTTTAGGTAGTTAACTATGGAATGGATGTGTATTGGTGATGGAATGGCTGGGTATTGGGGCCTACCCCCACACTTCACAATCTTGTAGTGATAAGGGTGTTAAGTGCTTTAAAAATATATATCATCAACCACATAGTTATACTCAACCAAAAAATTAAGTCAATTTCCCTCTTGGTGATGAAATCCAAATAGGTATACCTTGGGTAGAATTTGTTTAATGATTTTTTATATTATGTGGTTTGTAAGTGTGTGAATAAAATAAAAATAGTGTGACTATGTCAATAGATTAAAGCTTCTTATTTATAATATGTGTGTTACTTTAAGAAAGTAAGTAAAAAATGAAAAGTGAATTAATTTCTAAAAATATGAGTTAATCCTTTACTTGAAGAGTATAAGGTCAATTCAGATAACCAAGTATGTAAATAGTATAGAATATAATTGATTGGGTCAATTCTATCTAATTAATTAAGAGATAAAAAAACACATCAAAATAAGTTGACTCAGTCTCCTAAGTAAGAAAGTAATATACAAAACTATGTCAATCCAATGGACCTATAATCAATCCTATTGATAAAAAAAAATAGCAAGAGAAATAATTCTTTTGATTCAGGTAAGAAAGATACCCAATATTGCATCTTGATTTTACATGACAAATCATAAAAGGGTTAAAAGTAACTACAGATTAAAAAATTTGGAAAGATATGGGGTGAGGGGCCTATCTAATCTATAGTTAAATGAAACTCCCATGAAGATGAACAAGGCACAAGAGGCACTTCATTGTATGGTTATAATTTTATAGACTGAAAACTATGAAAAATAAGATTGTAATGAAGAAAAGAATTGACTAAAATGGTGAGAATGAAACTATAATCATATGCTGAGATCACCCTTGTTTAGGCCAATTAAAGTACCAATTTAACCATTTAAATGATAATGATACCCAATCTTCTATTCATATCAATAATCCTCCTTTGGCCTGTATTAACAACCAAGCTCCATAGTGGTCAAGGATTACCATTCTAGGTCCTCTTCCTTTAGCCTACATTAGTAACCAAGCTCCATGTTTCCCAAGGATTACCATTATATGCCCTTTTATTTTGACCTATGTTAACAACCAAGCTCTATAATGCCCAAGGATTACCATTCTAGACCCTCCTCTTTTGGCTTGTGTTAGTAACCAAGCTCCATAACACCCAAAGATTACAATTATAGGCCCTGCTCTTTTGGCTTGTGTTAGCAACCTAGCTCCACATCACCCAAGGATTACCATTATATGCCCTCATCCTTTGGCCTATGCTAGTAACTAATCTATATAGCACCCAAAGATTATAATTCCAAGCCCTCTTTATTTAGCCTACATTAGTAACCAAGATCTACAGTTCCCAAGGATTACCATCACAGACCCACAGTGAGTTTTTGTTGAGCCTATCTTAGATGAGTCTATTTACAAATAATTCATTATTAAACCATGGGTTTTTATTCATCCATTACCAAAATTCCACTGCTTTAGAAAATCCATGCTGATCTTTGAGCCACAACAAAGCCAATCATTACCTCCTTAACAATAGTCATTTAAAGACCAAAATGTACCTAAATTTGAGATTTTACAACCAAGTATAAACCAAGGTCAAGATAAATAACCAATCCATGATGTTTTTATTGAAACACATATTTGTGATGAGTTAACACTTGTCAAATCACATTTTTACCCTTTCCTTTTCTTTGAGGAACCTCACTTTGACAAGCCAGTCTCTATGGAGTTTCCTATTGACCATTTGTCTTTGATTGAGGAGTCTCACTTTGATAGGCTGGTATTTGTTGAGTCACTCCTAAAGTATTTTAACTACCTTTGGGAAAATCATTACTTTTACCATTACCCTATATTTGGGGAGCCTCACTTCGATAATCCAATCCCTGTGGAGTTACATTTTAACCATTTCCCTTTTGTTGAGAATAATCACTTTAACAAGTCAGTCTTTGTGGAGTCTTTCTTAGCTTAGCCTATTTATGAAGAGCCCATTATTGAAGAATAAGCCATTACTCATCCAATACCAAAAATTGAACATAGCATATTTATTGCCACATTAGATAAATAATAAAAAATTAAGTTAGGTTATATTCTTGAAATAATATTAGATTGAAAATTAAATGTAGAATAAACATTAGATTCAGAGTCCCTTGAGTTAGACTCAGCTTTAGCATTAAATACATTAGTGGTTGTTACAACATTGGTTAAACATGCATTATGTATAAATTTGAATACATTTGTGATCCTTCAATGGTTTTTGAGGATGATTACTTTACCATCAACATAATCCCTCCTAGTATCTTCTATGAGGATTGTGTTTCATGTTGCCATTCCATTTCCATTAACACCAACAAACCTAGCCATTATATTAACATTCCACCTCCCAAATATATCAATTAGGATCGATATAATCACACATTACTGAACTACATCCATGGAGACATATCAATTTAAAAATATTAAGACCAAGACCACATTCATGCAGAAGAAGAACAATATCCTAGTGAAACCTTTTCAGAGGTGCTAGGGGAAATCAAAGTCCAAAATCAGCATCTTCTATTGAAACCTTTTTTAAGGAACTATAAGAAAATCAAATTTAAAAGTCAATGTTCCTTAGTGAAACCTTCTTAAAGGAACTATAGGACAATCAAGACAACTTTATTGGTGAAAACCTCTTCAAGGAGAAAATAGTTGAGCATAGTAGTTTTTCATTGCTTGATGAAGACATTATTAAAGATAACATCAGTCTAGCTTCCACTCTATAGAATAATCATATGGAATCATATCTTAGGCCCAAATAATATAAAAATATGGTGGTTATATCAAGAGCATATTAAGAAGTCTTTGGCCCCACCACAACAAAAATTATGTCAAATCCATAATAAACAACATTGCATGTGATTGAAAACCTCAATATTCATTTATTTCCCAACCATTATACATTCTATTATGATCCATTTCTCCATTCCAAACCTATATTAAATTTCCAAATCAAACCTTTTATCCAATGCTTATCCTTATTTACCATCCATGTCCACACTTTCCTTTATAGAGGCTATAAAAACATCTTGTCTAGAAATTTGGAGGAAATAAAATCAATGACCAATGAAGTTTGTAACAACATTATTGGAGTCCAAATCAGTATCAAGTTCTTGACAGATTAGTTATTCATAATGGTTATGGTCTATTAATTTAAATAATTGACTATTTTGGTTGTATCATATTTTGATTAGGATGTGCATATCCACATCATCAAGAATAATATAATCATTTACCTTGCCTTACCCTTATCATTGTTTAATACCCTAAAATTTACCTTGCCTTGTCATTTCCTTACCATTTACCTTGACTTATATTATTATTGTTTCACACCCATTCCTTTCCAAGTCCTTACCATTATTTCATGCCTTTTACCTTACCCTGTCATTTACCTTGTCTTTTTCCTAGCCTTATCATCATTTCATACCTTTCCATATTTTAAAATATATTGACTTGAGGTCCTTTAGAACTACATATATAATACTTAATTTACATTAAGGTTATCTTATTCACCCATTTTCCCACACTCTTACCATTTTGTGAGTTAGACCATTTTTTACCTCATAATTTTCCATTGAACTAAGTACCAAAAAACTCTAAAACATGAGAAATATTTCCAAACATTCCTCTATTGTAAGATGTAAATATAGTGGATTGAGATCCATTTATACTATGTAGGTAGTGTTTAGTGTTTTTTGAGATCACGTCAGCTACCTTTATTTAATCTCTCTCCCCATTTTGTGAGCAATTAAAAGTTGAATGATCTCACTATTTTACAAGCAAACTAACCCACACTCTCACCATTTTTTGAGTTATCCAATTCTATGTCTCATAATTCTCCATTGAGTTGAGATGCTTAAAAATTACACAAACATTTAAAATATTTCAAAAGGCCTAAAATTTGGAAACAACTTACAATTTTCTAGAGAGATCATATAAAGCCCTAAAAGTCAAAATTTTTTATCCTATCATAAACCTAGTCAACAATCCTCGATCTTCCCTACTAAGGAAAATCCATTGTTGGTTCCAATCTATTCCATTTACATTGGGTGTAACTTTCCTTTTTCATGTATCCTTGCTTAGGGAACCATCTAATTCACACTTTTAGGCCAAGCTTATAGTTTTCACCCTACTAGGGCAAAATCAAAACATGCAACTTATATTAGGGTATCATATCCCTGCATGTCATTCCTATTGTTTAGTATAAGATCTGATTTTAAATTACCCATGAGATTGAGTATTCCCAAAGAGAAAAATGGGAATAATGATGTACTTTTGCCATCCATTTTAGGATTGATTTATGATCAACCAAGGGCATAATTGCAAGTATTTTAATTCACTATGGAATCTGCATGAAGTAATCTCCAAGACATGTAGTGCCACCATTGAAATCTTAATACAAAATTCTTAGATAAATGCCTAGCTATCTAGAGTTGTTATTGATGCTCATATGTTATGCTCCTCTAGTTTTTAAACATAAGGGGAAGGGTAGTTCAATCTTTAAAAATAAACTCAAAAAGAGATGGGAGAGTAAGGCTAGAAAGAATGCCTCTAGACTTAAAATGAAATCAACATCTCGACCATCAAACCAAGTGCCCTTGTCATACTTATACCACTATGTACTAAGTTTCACCAAAAAATTTAACTCCAAGAATACACAATGAGAAGAGTTGAGGAAACAAAGAAGAATGCCTCAACTATGAACCCTCACTAAATATCAATACTAGAGGTTTATAGTAGATCACACATAAACCTCTAAGATAACATGAATACTAACACAAATTATCAGCACTATGAGAAAATAAATGAAAGAGTTCAAAAAGGTATTATAATAGACAAGCACATTATAACCTTAGCATACATTTACTGATAAGGTGTTGGTCTAATTAATTTAACATTAAAAATAATTCAAAATGGAGATGAAAGATAATTTGAAACATAGTAAAAGAATTTTTTAGAAAGATAAAATTTCATTCATTAAAATATAAGTGTTGTTACAACAATATCAATCATGGCCAACTTTCACAGTTTGAAAGGGTGAAGGATAAATCTAGTAAAATCATGGTTTAAATCTGATATCACTTTCAAAAAAAAAATTGTTAACCCCCTTATTTACACTATAGCTATAATTTTTATAGAAAATTATGGGATTCACCTCTAAATAGTGTGATATTCCCATCCTGGGCCATGATGGATATTCTAGGGAGTTACAATCATATAAATTTAAAAAAATATATAAAATCCCCCCAAGCCATCCCCAAAAATATTTTTGAGGGAAACTCAACTGATACATGGTGGTAGTTTTGAGGATTTGGCTCCTAACTACTTTGACCTTGCCTCCTGGGATTCTAGTGTAGTTGCCATGAAGTTGAGCTCTCGATCTAGCATAGCAAGATTCATCGAGGGTTACCTAAAGCTTATCTCAGACTATCTCACTATTCTCTAGTTCACCTAAAAGGGAGTCTCCATTGACACCTAGACCTCAAACACTTGGCTAATACTCATTGTGGGTTATGTTGAAATCTCAAGAACTAACCAGGCCCCTTCTTTATTTGCCTTAGTGACCTTCTTCTTCAAAACCTAGTCAAAGTGACCTAGGTGGACTCTAAACTCTCCCTTGTCCAGTAGGTTTTGTTTGGGTGGAACAACACAAAGATATTGACTTACTTAAAATATGTCAATATCTTTTTCCTACCATATTATAAAGTTCTTATCATGGTTTAAGCTATAGTTAGCCACTCTTCCATAGTGATTTTCACATTATCAGCATATATTTGATATAATATCAAGTCTAAGGTGGCATCAATGTTACCTCTAAGAATATGCCTTTATTGACTATCACCAAGATCTTCTTACATTTTCCATTAATATTTATGATCATCTCTAGATAAGCTTGGGTTTGTCAGATGAACACTTTGGTCTCTAACATAGTTTCCACCACCTTCCCCAGAATTGAGAAGAGTAGTAAGATGGCATCTTTGACTTACCTAATTAACCTAGTGGGGAAAGAGCTCTTTACCTAGACCTATATAATCTAGACTTGATTTTACATATCTTCTAAGAGCTTCTATGACATGTCATAGGTCACCTAGAGAATGGAGAGTGGGTCCTCAGCTACCTTTTCCTCCCTAATGGAGGTCCTCACTTTGGTTAGGGAGAATAATTCCTACTAGGTTTATCAAATGACTAGGTTTCCCTCTTGGATGAATTTGTAAATGAGGGTCCTCTTCATGTTCTTTGTGGTATGATCAAAATTCCACTACACTTGTGGGTTACCTTGGATTGTCATCTCTAGAAATTGGCACATTGGGATCATCCCCCAGGGGTTTGGAGGTGATGGAAGAGTGGTAGAGATGGTTGAAATAGGCAAAGGACAAGGTGGAGGGGAGATAAAGGAAGTGAAAAGTGTTAATGATGAAAGTAGTGGAGGATGAGGGGGCATGGGAGTGAAGGGAGTAAAGAGAAATGGGGAGGCCCATGGGAACATTTGTCCCTACCACTGACCTTGGGTCATGCCCACCTTAGGGTAAATTAAATTAGGAGAGGGGCATTCATCAAAAGGGAAGAGATTGGCTAGGTTATACCAAGTCCATGGTGCTTGGGGTAATGGAAAGAGGGGTTATGTAGTAATGCATAGAGCTACTATGGTTGTTATTAGAGGAACCATAGAGGCTGATGGAGGAGGCTAGGATGGGTTGGAAGGTATATGGACCAAATATTGAGGGTGGTTTATATTATATTTCTTCCTGGCTCTTTTACATGATTCAACCTTAGGTGTCATGATATAAGTAATATAGGTAGTAAAATTTTTAGGGGGAAACTATGAAAGTTTTTAGATTACTAAAGGAGGTACCAAGATGGTTTAAACCACTTAAGATGCATTCATAGATATTGTATTTGTTATTATTGAAGTAGGTATGCCTACAAGTACCTACACTTGAGGCATAACCAATGGAGATATTAGGGAGGTTCCAAGTTGTGTAATGGATGGGGTAGAGGGAAATAAATAAGTGAGGATACTTGGGAAGATTGAGGTTAAGGGAACTTGGTTGAACAATAGAGGGGGTAAAATAGGGAATAAAGGATGCACCAATTGAGTAGGTTATGGAAGGGGTGAGGAACTAAGCAACATCATGAGATAGAGCTAGAAAGTAACAAGAGTGAGGGGAGAAAATTAAAAAAAAAAAAGAATGAGAGAATGAACTTAGAAAGATGTGGAAGTGAGGGGAGGAACCTCCTTTGGTACTTGATAAGAGCCTCACTCTAAGCTTACATCTAGGTTATTACTGACATTGAACCTCAAGGTTATGTAGCCTAGGGCTGAGGTCATAGTTGTTGATCCACCTATGTTTGTGTTTCTTGATGCTAATTTACATGAATCTAGATTGGATAGGGTTAAATTATTAGAGATATTAAAGGAGAAGGAGGTAGTGGAGCTAGGGCATGAGGAATAGGTAATCACAGAGGAGAGGGTAATAAAATACCTTGTAAAATCCTTTTAAAAATTATGGAGGGAGTTAGGGTGACATCCTATATGGAATGAGTGGGTGTATAAGGGGCCACATATGGTCTAGAGTGGACCTTATTTCCTTTCATCTTCTTACAATACTTGATTTAGGTTAACACCTTCTTATCATCTATAATGTTTAAATATAGCTCACCATCATCCTTTGACTGGTGGCTATAATTAATGTTAAGGTAATTTAAATAACTCACCAAATAAGACTTGATAATGCCTTTCAAGTCCTAATGTTGGATTCAAATCTCCCCTAAGAAAAGGAATCTTGCTTGGTCATCATTTTTTGGAGAGGATGGAAATCCTTGTATATATAGCATTGAGTGGTAATTGGGAGGGGTGAGCATGCCTTCTACTAGTGATCAATGCAAAACTTGAAAACACCCTTCACTAATTGGTGTGATCTCATGTTCCACTAAGTGATCCAAGATGAAGTATGGCAAGTGGAGGGGATACTTGTGAATGCATGTAATTTGAATCATGGCATCTTCCTATAAGTATTAGTAGTCACCAATGGTAGCAAAAGAGTCCTTGATTTCCTATAATAAACATGTTATTGGGGCTTTGTTGGTCATATTGTACACCACTAGATAAGACTCACAAATACCCTGAATATGGTTCTTATATTGGTGGCCATACACCTTGTAAAATACTACATAGACCATCGATCCCCTTAGAACCCATGTAGGAAAATCATATGGCTTGAAGATGAGTGTCTTATAGATTGTATATATGAGATAACTCAGCATATAGAATTTCCCACCTACTTGGGTATCTGTTATAACCTTGACCAATTTGAAGTTGATTAGCCTTCCCTTGTCTGGGACCTCAGAGCTAGTGAAAATCATGTGGAACAAGGGTACCCATAATTCATTACCATGCAAGTAGTCCAATGCCCTAAAACATTGGTTTAGTAAAATCATACCCACATGGACCTCTTCCTAAAAAGTATGAAATGTATATGTGTTGACGTGTTCCTTGCTTACTCACATGTCATCTAGATTCTTGGCTTAGTACTTTAAGACCTCATAAATTTAGAAATTTCCATTCCATGTTTGCAACACCACTACATCATATGAAAAAGTGAAATTCAAGATAATGTAATATGCTTTGTATGTGGGCCCAAAGATGTCAGCAATCTAGTGCTAGGAGTTGGCTAAGTAGACCCAATCATGGATGTCATCTTATACTCATCTGGTAGTGAGGATTAGGTTGCCAAAAAAATTGGCATGGGGTAACATTTAAATTTTAGTTTTGGACCTATGAAAACTACACGTTTTATAAGATCATAGGCCATCTTCAAACTCAATCTGATCATCATTATTGGAGCCTGAGTCCCAAGGTACCTAGTCAATAGATTTAAACACCTCATTGTGATGATTAAATTAAATCAAGACTTTTGAGAATAAGGTATCTATGTACTCATGTTTGGATTTAGGGTTTGAGGACACAAAAATTATAGTAAGATGGAGGCCATTAGAAAAGTATTGAGTGCAAGGTAAAACACAAGACAAATATAATAAAAAGTAAGGATTTGATCTTTTTTTGAGGGTATAAAGTGATAATTATTGACAAGACTTCATTGGGATATTTATAAAATCATACCCTCATTCCCCTACATTAATGGTTTTTTATGGGTTACTTGTTGTGGGTTCAAATTTGGGTTGGTGGCTTGATATCCTCTCTTTTTCCCAATTTGGAGTTAAATTTAGAGCTCATGATCTTACATCACTAACTAGATTTAGAAAGAGTGATGCAACATTTTAAAATTGCCCAATCAGACGTAACTTCTTATTTTATTAATGCCTAGAGTGTGGTAAGCATATTTTCACATCTCCTCAAGGCCTCTAAGTAGCTCCTACCTTATACCAGGTGTCATCTACTTATTGGTCCTCATGTCAATAGTTGATACCTAAGAATAGCCTTGTACTTCATTATCATATCCTTAAGAGGGGTGAGATGCCATTTAGGGACACATGACATCCTATGATTAATCTTTAAGCTCTACCTATACCTCATTCTGACCATCTTGGGGCCTTAAGGGGCTACCTTCTCATACATTTAGTTATGTTACATGGTATGCTTCAACTAGGTCAAGTTTACTTAGGATTTGACATCTATAATATGACTAAGATATTGGTCACTCTAAAATCAATATAAGTTGCATTATCTAACTTAGCTAGGATCCCTTTGGCTTTGACATCTTTAAAAATATTGGGAGACTAGTCACTTTAATATCATGTTACATAGCACACTCTAACTAGGCTACGTTTCCCTGAGCCTTGACATCTCTGATAAGATTGAGAGATTATCTACTCTAAAATCAATCTATACAACACACTCTAACTAGGTTGGGCTCTCTTAGGATCTAACATCTTTGATAAGATTAGGATACTAGTGTATCTGACATCAGGTTATATGGCACACTCTAACTAGGTCAAGCTCCCCTAGGATCTACTTACTCTAAAAACCACCACACAACTCTTTTCTAGTACCCCATTCCTTTCAGTGAAACCCATAAAAAAGACTAAGTGAAAGAAAAAATAAGTGCAACTAATTAATAACTTATCCTACTACTAGTCAGGCTTTAAAGTGTTTCTCATGATGTCAGGCATGTCATTCTGAGAAAAGACCAAGAATCCAAGAATTTATTTTAAAATCTAACCTAAAAGGTTAGCACTCTAAGTCCTCAAAGTAAGAAATATTATTGTAGTCATAAAATAGATGAGTTAGAATTTTTATATCCATGTAATATCAAGGTTCACGTATCAACTTAAATCATCATTACAAATACTATATGTTTGATAAAATAGGGGTGACACAAAGTATCAAGGACCTAGTTCAGGCAAAACTAGTCAGAATGAAAGAATGGATCCAAGAGTTCTAGTTTCCATGTTTTTAAAGGATGGGTCTCCCATTTCTATGAAAAGGGGGCCTATTTTCCACAATAAATGGTGACTTATATAAGGAAAGTGATGACAAGCACTTATAACCTAACTAGTTAATTTTCCACTCTTGCATAGGAAACATAGACTATAAGAGATATCTTCAAACATAACATAAAATAAGGTACTAAATTAAAGTAATATCAAGTTTCATACTAATATTTTATCATATAGATGACCACCAATGTGTGTTAAAAGTGATTCTTAAATTCCCTATCTAATTTCAACTCGAGCAATAGAGGTTGGACCATGTATTAAGATCCTTTGAGGGTGATAATGATTTGATGAATTAAAGGGGGAAGGCATGGGCATTGATTTTCCACCAGATGGGCATTCATATCCCCAATAGAGATACCTTTGGTCATTTTCAAAGTGTTATTCCATTACTAACTAGGTTAGAAACCCTGTGATGGAGGTTTCCCTGAATGGTCCTTTCGAGGAAGACTCAGAATTTAGATTCTTCATGTTTTTCCTATCTTTTCTAAGATTCTTTATGAATATATTTTTTATTTTTTTAATTCTCATCCATTGAGGGTTTGGGACAAATCCAAGGTTGAAAAGGTGATGAGGAAGCCCTAAATACCTAGTCAGTCCTTGATTAGCTTGAATGGTCTTGTATTTTACTGAGATGTTACATTAAGTACAACTTGGTGGCTCTATTCAGATGTGGGATATTATAAAGTACAATTATTTATCTTATTATAAATGGCCTCTAAGATCTAAATTTTAAAAATGTTTAGTTACTATCCCTGATGTGTTTGGATCAAATATTCAACTTGGGTCCCCTAATTCTCAATAATTCTTCTCGAGGTTTAGTCATCACATGGAATGTCTACTATCAGGGATGTCCACCAAAGAAACAACATAAAAACAAGATCGAAACATAAGGAAAAAAACACAAAACAAAAGTAAACACACAAAAAAATAAAACTAATCTAATATATACAATTCCAACCCTTGCTTGGATTATTCCAAAATTACACTAGATGGAATAGCTAAGAAATAGTGTTTCAAGAACTATTTATTTACTAGTAATGGTAGATCATTGCCCTCAATATCTTTGAGGTAGAAAGCATTCTAACCTAGAATTTTGTCTATCTAATATGAACCATTCTAGAGGGTGTCAAATTTCTAATACTGACCCTTATTTTCATGAGCCTTGTCCCACATTAGTACTAGGTCAAAGATTCTAAAAGCCTTGATCTTAACTCTTTTATCAAAACATTTTTTGATTATATTTTTATGTTTTATAAAGCTTAATAGAGATTCATCATGGTCTTCCTCTAATTTAATTATGTCTAGGAGTATGCAATTTACCTTATCATCTAGTTCCATGAATTATTGCATGAATTTATAAGTTGGAAACTTGAGCATGACCAACATGATCAGCTATAGTCCATAATCTTAAAGGAAATGAGAGATTTTGAGGGCTTATTTATAGCTGGTGTGATCAGCCCATAGAACAAACTTTAGTAATGAGTGCCATTCTCAAGGCTTCTCTCTAACTGACTTCTTAATGGCATCTATTAAATTATTATTATTAGTGGAATCCACCAAACCCTTCCCTTATGGGTAGTGATTAGATGATATTTTGAGCATGATTCTATTATCATATGACCATTTTATGAATTCTATAGATTGGAAGGCAAGACTGTTATCACACACCAAGGATATGGGAACCACAAAATGGGTGGTTTGGTGTTTTCTAGGAACTTTATGACTTTGGCAAAAAAATTATTTTAGTTAGAACTACCTCAGACCACCTCATGCAATAGTCTATGGCTATGAGGACAAAATTATGGTTGGATAATGAATTACAGTTGATGACTCTAATGAAATCCAACCCCCATTGGGTAAATGGTGTTGAATCCACAAAGGGCTATAGTGGCATTGCCATATGGGTCTCCCTTTCAGTACAAGTATGGAATTGATGGAAAATGCAAACATGGGCATGAACATCTTTGAATAGTGTGGGCTAGTAATAGTCTACCCAAAGAACTTTGTGTGCCATGAAATTTGTTGTAGGATAACCAACTCCCAATTTTTCATGGAAACTTGTCATTATTTCTTTGAATTCCTATCGTGACACACATTTGAGGTAGACTCCTTCATGGTTCTTGTTGTCAATTAGGAGTGTTATCCTTATGAGAATGTGTGTTAGTTCCCACTCTTGATGAAACAATGGAATCTATCCTAAGTGTGGGTGACTTTTTAAGGGAGAGAATCTCTAGATAAAGGGTTGGTTCCCTTGATGCAATCACTAAATCTGATCCTAATCCTACTAATGATTTCTAACTATGAAAAGGGTGAAAGGGATATTGCTTATACTAGAACTGAAATGAAAACTTGGACTAAAGGTGATGCACCAATGTATATGATAAATTATGATTGAAATTAATAGTCTTAGGAAGGGAATAAACTTGAACACATTCTTTTCACTTAAGGTATATGACTTATACAATAGTGTTTCATATAAAGGACTTAACAAACTCATTCTTTGCATGGAAGGAATGAAAAGGTATTGAATGCACATCCAAAATTATACTAAGATTTATCTTGACACTTGGTATGACCTGTATAAACTCAAATATACTTTATGAAGGCATAAAAATAGACAATAACATAGGAAAACTAATTATTCACAATGCTATATCAATGGTAATCACCATACGCTTCACACAAAACCTTAAAATTAAGGAAAAGAGCTTATTATTTCTTCAAGAGGTGATTAAAAAAATTTGGTAGCCTTTTATCATATCCAAAGAAAAAGATTATAATATAATTCTAAAAATATAGTACAAATAGAAAATCATAGGATGGGGAGACAAAGCAGCCCCAAAATAGGGATGACTAGTTTTGTCTTTAAACCCCTCAAGTTGCTATGTAGTATTTCCTACAATATATTTTCTCAATTATTTACTTAGAGTGGCATATAGGTAGAGTATAATTTTTTATATAATCTTGAAAATTTATTCATAATTTATTGGTCAGGCTTGACCACTTTGAAGATGCCTATGTCCTTGCTTGCACACCCTATATACTAGCTCACATGTCCTTTTTTGAAGCATATGTCACATCCTTAAAAATAGGTCTTCAAGTATTAATTAATCCCTCAATTAAAACATTATCCAATTATTTATTATTTTTATCCACCTTACTTGGGATAATAGATGACTCATTGATGCATCTTTGACACTTTTAACATGTTAGGCGTAGGAAGGAAAGAAGGTCTTGTTAGGAGTGTTATAGACCTTTTAAACCTTTTAATATTTATTAAAATCACAAATATGACTCTTTATTGTTTTATTAGGAATATTATATAATTAATAACATTAATAAAACATTTTTAATAGCTTCTATGCATCAATTTGGTGATTGGACCACTTGACTCCTTAAGTAAAGTGGCACAGGGGAGAGAAAACTAGGTTTTAATTTAAATTAGTTAGGTTTTAATTGACCCATTCCTTGTAGCCCTAAAAACTGGCAAAGTTCCTTGTGAGTAAGCATGTATAAAATTTAATGGAAAAATAAACACATTTTTTAGGACCCTCTATCCCCTTACATCTCCATACCAATTTTTAGGATCCAAATCAAAGTGGAAGTATCTTTTTTCTACCATTTCTCTCTCCGATTAGGCTTAATTAGGCCTCATAGGCCTAAAAATAGAGATTTGGCCCAAATGGCCATCCACACACATGAAACATAAAAAAAATATTCTATTCACTTTACCTTGCCTAATACCATTCTCCATGTCTAATTTAAATTTTTGGGGCCTTGTGTAGATGGGCAAACCATGAAATGGCCATTTGCAAGGCTAGATGCTTGTGTATGCTTGGGGGTAATTTGAGATATTTTTCATGAAAATTGTAGGTTTTAGTTCTTTAAAATGAATTTATGAGACATATAACACATTTATATAACTCATTACTTGATATTTGAGTCTCTTATTGCACTTATAGGCCTCTACCATTGATTCTTGGCTTGTGAAACTGAGTTTTTCTCACCCTTTGATCTAGTGGCCAACTTGTAGGGATGATATAACAAATTGATAAACCTATGGAAGAGTTTATATGATCATTAAAACTTTTTAAATTCCCTATAATCCTTTTTAAATGGTTTATATATCACTCTATAGATTATACCCTTACAAACAAGCTTTAAATTGCATAGTTCACCCTATACCATACGGTACTATACCTACCCATGTGAACCAACACCTTAAAGTGGAGATTAGAAGAGTTTTTAATGTATTTTTAATAATTTATATCTCATATCATTTCATTTTAATGCATCAAGAGTTGTATTTCTTCCATCAAGTTAGTTATAGGGGTTAAGAAGGGTTTAGAGAGGTTTATGTTCTTAGCAATGGTTCATAAAGGAAAGACCACTAACTTGATAAATAATACCTAAATTTTTGAGGTAATGGACCCTAAAAATAACCCATAATATATTTTTCCACCATGAATCTTGTCTTGAGATATCAAAGCAAAATTTGGAGCTCCTAGGGTTAGATGAGTGCAATCTATGAGGTCGAGGAGAAAGAATGAACTTGTTCTAGAATCTTGGAGTTTTTTTTGGGGTTTTAAGATGTAAGGGATGTCTAAAACATCCATGATGAATATATCCCATATTTTTATTAATCATTAATTCTTTATTGATCCTTTTTAACCTTGTTGGCTAAGACTAAGGGTTTTTGACCAAGTAACAATCTTGACCCTAACTAATATGTTCTTGCATTTTACCTATAATGAGGACTTATTCAGAGTTAAATGACCTTTAAAACCTTGTAATACACCCCATTATACCAATTTTAAACCTAAAGTGAATTTTATAAGGCCATTTTACCCTTCTTAAGACTCTAGGCATGGTCAACAAACATGTTACATAGGCTAGCTATATATGTTCTTTTAAGTTTATTGGCTAGACTTCCAAGAATATTCTATTTGCATGAATATTTAACTACCTATGTATACTTATTTATAAGTTTGTCTAAAGGTCATCATAAATTATTATTTTAATCAATAAACAATTCTCATTCATCCATTATTCCTAACAAACAACTTTTCACTATGACCTACACATAGGTGTGTGTGTGTGTGTGTGTGTGTGTGTGTGTGTGTGTGTGTGTGTGTGTGTGTGTGTGTGTGTGTGTGTGTGTGTGTGTGTGTGTGTGTGTGTGTGTGTGTGTGTGTGCGTGCGTGTGTGTGTGTGTGTTGATTGAGTCTTGATAGGCCTAAAGTGATTCATCCAAGTTTGATATCATCTTCTTTGTATTTGGAACTATATAGGGGTTTCATTTCCTAATTTAATATTAATTTTCACACAACTTTTCTCCTCTCATAGAATCAATTGTTTCTCAAAATGAGTAGACATTCCTCATGTATGTAGATAGAATTATGGATGATGACTTGACTATGTGGGTGCAAGGTATTCAAGTGGGCTTATTTTCATCATTCTCTTTGGATATTATTTTAGTTATTCTTGACATACAATATAATCTATCACTTTCCCATATGTCTAAGCTCCATCTCATTGTGCATTATATCTTCTTTGATTAGTTTGAAAAGTAAATTGATTGCTAAGACAAACCTATATGTGTGTATATGAGTTCTTATCCTTGAATATAGAAAGTGAGTAAACTTATTACCATTAATAGGTCTACACAGACGTTTTTCACCTCTTATAACCTTATAAAATTTCTCTCTCTCTTTAACTTCTCTTTCTTAAGTAATTATATTCACCATATATAACGGATCCAAAGATCAGTGTTTATGTCAACTTCTCATGGTTGTAGATGGAATTTTGGGCTTAGTGGAGAGAATGAGCAAGATATAGAGCCTTAATAAGTATATGATGATCACATTATCACTTGGGGTCTTCTCATTACTTTTATCTAGACCCTTATACTGTTTACTTGCCTCCATGACTAACATGATACTGTCTTGAAGTATCCTTATTGAGTGACTACTATAGGTGATCATTAGGTTCTTCTTTTGCCTTTGTATGGATAGGGGAGAGTAAGGTATAGTTAAATCAATGAAAAAAATGAATTAATTCCTCCATTTATCTCATCTCAACTTTAATTTTTATGAAATATGCATGAATTGAATCATGATATGGTTTGCAACATGAGGTTAAAAGAGTGAGTTTTACCTTAAAATATGCTAAAAAACATTAACTTCTCTAAAGTGTGATAAATATCTTGTTCGTAACTTGATTTTTTTGATTTCTCATGTATTTTATTACTAAATTCATCATGAAATCCTATAAGGTTAGTTTCTACACCACCACTTCATGCTTTAACCTTGAGTTGAAACTCTGAAAACAAGTTAAAACCTCCTTAGATCTTTGTTTTAACCTCCATGACTATTGTATATGGCTATTTCTTAACATCATTCTCATGTCACCTTGAGAGATTCTATGGAATTATTATTGGCATTAAGGGAAAATTATCCATGGAAGGTTATCTTGATTCTCATTCTTATCCATCTATGAGCTTATTTGTTATCTCATATCAATCAAGTCTCTTTCATCATGATATGTAGGCCTATGTATGGGCAATTAGTCCTATTAGGCCTAATTAGACTTTTTACTCTTATGAGTGTCATTAGTCATCTTAAAAAAACTTAAATATGTTTTGAATTTATTATTGTAGCATCAATTTTCACCCTTTGAGAGAGTTATTTAGACTCTCTCAAATTTAGTTACACTATGGGAATAATCCTATGGTGTGGGTCACCTATGGTGGGGTTATACCTCTAGATAAGGTTGGCTTCATCTTGATTAATCACCTATACTAATATTGTCACTAAAAAAAGGGTTAAAAAGTGGGAAAGGGATCTTAATAAATCTAAGAGGGTGATGCACCAAATTTAAATGACAACTCACATAGGCATGGAGTAAACACTAGGAAGCATAAGATAATGCTTGCTCACACAATCTCACAAAACTAGCTAGTTGCATAAGTGTTTCATAAGCTAGGTTCAAGAAGCAATGAATGAAAGCAAAGAGGAGTTATAAGACTCATTGAGAGCTTGCATCAATGATAGAAGGAACACTAACTTAAACCTTAAACTAACTTGAAGACACCTAGTAATGAGTTAAAAAGGACAATTGGAATGGAAGATTATCCTTCACAATGCCACCATGCACAAACTTTGCTACACAATTCATAAGGGAGAGATAGGTAAATTTTTTTTTAATTAATTCAAGAGGTCTTTCATACAAATTTTTGACAGGGTCTAGCCTTATCAAATGAGAGTCTATGCTTTTCCATAATTGAAAGAATTTATTATTGAAAGTCAGAGAGAGTTTACAAAATGGAAAAGAATAAGAGATATAGGAGAAAGGGGAGAGAGATGGGGGAGCATGCCATCTTAGATCATTAATTAAGTTATCATCCTTTTCTATTTTTGAACCATCTTTGATCTAATTAGGAATAAAATGATTTGATAAGAAATAAATGCTCCACTGTACTCTCCAATCCCTTAATCCCTTTGCTTTGATCTTCTACACCATCTCCACTTACTTTAATTATGAGGATAAAGTCCTCATCTCCATGGACTTGATAGATCCATGCCTAAGTTTTCTTTTAGTAGCTATAGGTACATGTTTGTCAAGGTTTTAACTTTGTGTAAATATTAGACACTTCAAATCTACCCCTACCCTAACCTGAATATAGGTCCTTACTATAGATTGAAAACCAATCTAATTATTAGTTTTCCTATAGTCAAAATATTAATGAATAACTTATAAACTATATAGCATTATTTTTGAACTATATTAGGTCTATACAGACCTATTCTACTTATAAAACTTGTGGAAGCTAAGGACTTATTATATGAGACATTAAAAACACAAGAAAACTGAGTCTACATGCTTTGGATCCTCCAATAGAGGTCTCAATTGAGCTTTAATGACATCCTTCAAAATATTTTCCTTGGTTTGACCTTAGGTCACATTTTCTCTCCATTAAAATTCTTTAGCTTTTGAATTTTGACAATGGTCATCTATCTAGATCTATGCCTTCATAAATTATGTTATCTATCATCTCCTCATTCATCCTTAGGATATGCTAGCTCTTTAACTTTATATGCACCATCAATCTACTTTTGCATGAATTACATGTGCTCTATTGATTTATCTCATAGTTATTTATGGTCATGACACTTGGAAACTATGTATTTGTCTTTAATATTCACTAAATTTTTGATATTTTGCTTGTTATCAATCTAATTTTATATGCTTAATCTGTACCATTGATTAGCTTGGCCCCAATTTCTTTATCAGTCACCATGTACCATTATATCTTTACTTGAGCTCTTATAATATTAACACTTATCAACCATGCATTTAATCTTGGGTTTATTAACCTTTTGAATTAATTCTCATCATTGATCCTTAAATGTATGATCAAATGCATGTAGTTGGATCTTTGGGACTCACTAACTTGTTAGATCACCACTCGTTGTTGAATATTGACTTGAGCTCCCACAATATTGAGACTTGTTAGCTGCACATTCATCCTTGGAAAATTTTGATTTCAAATGGATATTTGTCATGGCTTAAATTTGACATCTAAATGCATATTTTATTTTGCTTATTCAACTTTTAGGACTTATATCTTGAGATAAATAGCTCATCAAGACATGAATTTTGTAGAGAATGTTCAAGGCATGAAAAACACCATATCCATGCAACTCTTTGACCCTGGTTGAATTTTCAAGTGCATCTATCAAATGTGTAACTAGACTAATTTGTTTGTTTTTGCATGATGTGTTGTGATGGTCTAGTTCTTCTAGTCTTGTGCATGAAAATATTTCTCTTTAGAAGTCTCTAATGAGCTTTTAAGACTGTGTGTAAATTGTTTCACTCCCTTGAATACTTGAAATACCATGAGAACCTACTGGTATTTTTTACTTTGCAATATTAGACCTATTTCCAAACCTTTAGTCCACTCATTCCATCTAAAATTTTACTCATCTATTTAAACCATACCAAGACCTCTATAAACTGATCCATATAGACAAATTTCTATATGTAGGCCAAAATTGGCCAACACTTCTAGAAACATCCTGGGGTTGCATCCCTATTATGAAAAGACTAGTGGCCTTAAACTAATCCATTGGGAATCTAGAGTCATATTATTTTCTCTCAATTTTCATGAAACTGACTCAAAGCTGGCCCATTTCTAGAAAACCTCTGTTTGAACCAATAAGGACCAAAAAATAAACAAAACAATAACTATGCCCAAGAGACTTATTGAAAGGGAAACACATAACTAAAAAGAGATGTGCATAAGGCACTTAGATAAAAGCATAGAAAACTAATCTAAAATGTGATAATATCCTGAAATAGATACAAACTCTTCTAATAACAAAGCTTTAAATGAATGCCATTGAATGGGATGGGTAATACCTTTCCATTCAGTTAGGCAAGCTAAAAAGCATTATATTTTTTTCATCTATGGATCAAATAAGGACCACTCTACAAGCTATCAAACTTAGTGTGGTTTCCTGACTTTCCCTTATTTGAGTCCCACATGAGGACTAGGTCCCCTTTCATGAAGTCCCTTATTGTGGCTCTCTTGTTAAAGGCTTTTTTGACCTAATCTTGGTGTGACTCTAATGTCCTCATTATAAGTTCCCTAGTTTCTTCAATCTCTATGAGCTCTATCATCCTCAAATTCATAGGCTCACTCTCCATCAACTCAAGCTGATGGGCTAACTCTAATGTACGTATATCAAGAGAAATGGGAAATTTAGCTTCCCTGCCATATACAAGGACTTATGGAGAATTACCAATCATATCTTTGGGAGTCACTCTGTTAGCTCATAGGGCTATCCTTAGTTTTGGATTTCATGTTCTCTAATTTTCCTCCATAATTCTCTTGATAATCCTTAGTAAGTTCTTGTTTATGGACTCTACCTATCGATTACCTTGGGGGTATTAATTGGAGTATGTACTGAGGTAGATGCCTAACTTAAGTGCCCATTCACTTGTCTTCATACTAATAAATGTTAAGGCATTATTTAAAATTATGGTAGTAAGGACACCAAACCTGGTTACTGTCATGTCCCCTTTTCAGTTGACATGTTCGGAGTTCATGGTTAGCCTATTATGCGACCCTCGTAGGCTGACAGGATGGTTAGAGGGTCTTGATGGAGATTGGAGTGGCTTCGTTTAGCAAAAATTTTCTAGTTGGCTTTCGTTTGGGCTCGATTGGACATGTATTGAGGGAGATATTAATATTTGATTTATTTAATCAAATATTAATTATTTGGTCTAATTTTAAATTAGAAGCCCTAATTCTAATTTAAGAAAACCCTAATTAGGGCAAGCATATCTTTTGAGGGTATAAGGGTTTCTCATGGAGGCCATTGTTGATTAAGCCATTGATTATTGATATTGATTTTGAGAATTTCTTCTGTGAAGACTGAGCCTAGGGTTCAAGGATTCCATCTACATTAGAGAACGTTCCCTCTTCAGTGTGTGCAATTAAGAGGCTATGGAATATCAGCTGATCTATTGCCAAAGTGAGAGATAGCTTCATCCAAAAGTTATCACAGAATTTCAAGTTTGAGAGATAACTTCACACAAAAGTTATTACAGATATTCCAGGTATTTCTTTATTCTTGTTTTGACTCAATAAATTATACAGCTAGAGATCTTCTGTGCTAGAAACGTATATTTTCAGATGAGGGGTTGAAAATAGGGAAGCTTGCTTAATTGGCGGCTGTACAAAGTCCGTACAGATCAACTCAAGAACCGACCTCGGCAGACAAAGGGTTTCCAGTGACCGACATCGGTCGACTGAAGACTGACGTGGGCAAAAAGCTGACCTGCAGTGACCGACGTCAGCAGTTTATCGACCGACACCGGTGACTGTGTGTTCGATGCAGCAGGCCGAGACCGTCCAGTTTCCAATTTTTGCTTCCAGTTTTGCTAAGTTAGGGTTTTTAAGACTGTATTTCATATTTTTATGCATAAGAAAGGACTACAATTGTAATAGTTTAGAAGGACAAGTGATACAATCTGTAATTTGTTATTAAGAGACTATATTATTGTGATCATTCTGAAATTATTCAACAGAAGTTATATCTTATTCAGAGTTTTTGTGTGTTGCTATATTTCCTATTTGGAGGGGATATTATAGTTACTATGTTGTCATAAAATTCTAATACCAATGTTTTATTGGATTCTTTCAAGGAAATTACCTCCACCCACATTAGTGAAGTAGTCAATTACAGTGAGCACCCATTTATGCCCTACACTTGAAAGTGGATTTATCATCCCTATAAAGTCTAACCCCCATTGCATGAAGGGTTATTCCACCTGGATTGGGTTGAGTAGAAGAGCTACTAATCTCTATTTGCCTACAATAGAGCACACTTCTATCATTTCCTAACCTATGCATAGGCATCCTTGAAAAGCCTAGGCCAATAATAACCAACCCTCATTATTTTTGTTATTGTTGTTGTTTTTGTTGTTCTTGGAGAAAAATTGCCTCCTACAAGTCGATCATGAAATTTCTCCAAGAGCTTTGTCACTTTATTGTCATCAATGCACCTAAAAATCACCCCATTAAGATCTCTTCTAAAAATAATGCCATCAACTAATGCATAAGGTAAGGAATGAAGCCTAAAATACCTTATTTTTGCTCTATCTAAACCTTGGTGGCATTCACCTCTTAGTAGGAAATGTGTCATGTCTTAGAGCCAACTATTATGAAGTGGAGGTGCATCTACCTATGAGTCATATTATGTCACCAAAATAACTTATTTTTATTCTTAAAGGTCATCCACCATATTCTCACACAATCCTTTGCCTCTTATCATCTTGGTGACTTTGATTTCCACATCATAATCTATGACCTTGGTAATCCATCCTGCTCTTTTCTCATTCAAATCCTTGTTGAGGAGAAAGTCCTTCAATCTAGGATGAGACACCATAAGATGAACCTTACTATTGTAGAGCATTGGTCTGAACATTTTTAGGCTCCTTAGAGCTAAAATAACCTACTTTTATATGAAAGTATACCTTACCTCATATCCTTCTATCCCTTGATTAAAAAAGGCAATTGGTTGCTAAAGCCCTTCACCATTATTATGCATCAACATATTTCATATATTATCAACATTGGAAAAGGCATATAATATGAAATCCTTTGATAAATTAGGATTCATGAGTGAGGGTGCTTGGGAAATAGCTTACTTGATGGTCTCAAATATTGCTTTACCTTTATTTGACCAAGCAAACACTTGGCTCTTCTTCAACATGGTGGTGATGGGTTTGACCAAGTTCACAAAACTAGGTATAAACCTTCTCACAAAGTTTATTTTCCCAAGGAATATATGGATTCTTTTCTTATGATTAGGTAAAGATAATGCCAGTATGAAACTTATTTTATTAGGGTCAATTGATAATCCTTCTTTTGAAATAATGTGACCCAAAGTTTTGCCTTCATGAACAATAAACAAACATTTCTTGGGATTTAAAGAGATCCCATACACTCTAAATCTTTATAAGATCAACCTTAGATGGTCCATGTGCACACTAACCTTCTTAGGGAAAATTGTGATGGCATCCAAGTAGACCAGTACCATTTGATTCAGTAACCCTTGCAAAGCCATGTCCATGGCTCTTTGAAAAATTGACCCAACATTCGAAGATACAAAAGGCATATTTTGGTAAGAATATGTGCCCCACTTTATGGTGAAGGAAATCTTATATTGATCTTCCTCTCTTACTATCACTTGGTTGTAGCCTGAATACCCATCTAAAAGGGAAAAATATTCTGAACTAGAAACTATTTAAAGGAGTTGCTCCATGGATGGTAGGGGGTAGGGTTCCTTTAATGAGACCATATTCATATCCCTAAAGTTAACACACAATCTAATCCCCCCACTCTTCTTCCTCATGGGTACTAAATTGGCTACCCATGAGGAGTGGTTAATGGGAAAGATGATCTTAGAATCAATTAATTTGGTCAATTATTTCCTCATAAGATCTTAATTTTTAGGGATTACAGGCATTTTCTTTTGCATAACAAGCTTGGCATTAGCCTATAGTTCTATAGTATGTTGGGATAGCTTACGATCAAAGCCTCTCAAGTCACTATATTCCTAAGCAAAGATATTTGAATATTATTTACAAATTTCTATGAAAGCATGCCTCTCAGCTTTAGTGCTTACCTTCCCAAGATTAAGGAGCTTGTCCTTGAAGATAAGGAATATTTCATAGTTATTTTCACTTATTGACATTATTAACTTATCTTTTCTCATATGATCTCCCTCATGGAAAAGACCTTCAACAGTGACAAGCCCATTAGGAAGCTTGTTAGATCTCAATTAAACTATTTAGTCTTCATATTAACCTTGAAGCTTTTCTTGGTTTATTGAAGATAATTATGCTTCCTACTACAATAAATAAGCAATCTGCTTATCATTTTCAAATACATACTAATGAGTTTCATTATCTAGCACTAATGGTATTACTACCACTTTGACATGTGGTTGCACTTTGGTCTTTTTAAACTCATTTGGGATATGAAATTGATATTCCATAGCTACCAACATATTAGCATGTCCATTATAGATCATTAGAACTAATTGGATGTTAAAGGCCTCAAAATCCTCAATTAGGTCCCACACTCTATGATTTTAATATTTCATCAATGCATTCTAGGTGATATTCTGGCCTCTAACCTAATGCACTATCAATTCACTATCCCCATAAACTTGTAATTATTTGATCCCTCTCTTATTATCCCATGAAGGTCATGGATAGGACCCTCATATTATACTACATTTCAAGATAAGATAAATTGAAACCTATAAGAATATAAATACTTGTCATTAGAGGGGAATACTAACATTACATCTGCACCCACTAAATGCTTGCTATTTGACCCATTAAAGAATAATTTACATAAGCCACTAGGATCTTCTTGAGGTATAATGAGGGATGACATGGACTAATTATCTTCATGTAAATAGTAGACACACATGTCCCTCTCTTCAACTCCTTCCAAGGGATCAACCAAATTATTGTCATTCCATAGTTCATCCAAGAACATGTCTAGTATCTCCTCAGGGTGAGAGTTTAATTCTTGACCAACCATATGTTCATCCTCATCAAGAATGGTGAAATTTAGGTTTATGTTGTCTATCCCATAAGGCTCTATGTGGAATTGTGGAATGGGATTATCCTTAATAGATACCTTAGTTCCATATCTTGTATGAATGTCATGTATGACCAATCTGCTACAAGATAACCTCTAATCTTTGTAGTGACTTCCCTAGATAGGCATAGGGAAAGATGAGGAGGTACATCTATGATCAACACATATTGAACCAATAAGGCACTAGGATAGGTATGTAGGGTCAATTTTGTGTCTTTAATGATATTAGATGGCTTGGTGGAAGAACCACCAAGATGCAACACTCCTTTAGATTGGGGCTCATATTTTAAACCAAGCTAGTCTACTATGGACATTGGCATTAATGAAGTGATAGCCTCACTATATAACAATAAATTATGCACTAAAGAGTCACCAATGATTACTAAAATGTATAAGGGAGGAGGTTGGACTACCTTACCTAGTTCCCCTTAACTAGGTCCTTTGGTTACATTGGTGAGAATCACATTCTCCTTGACTGGTGGTTTTTTAGAAACATTGATTCTTGAAAACCCTTCTTGGAAGATGTCTACCTGACTAGGCATGGATATCATATCCCACATTGGCACACTCACATTGGACCTTTTCATTTGTTTCATAATGTTGATGGGTGAACCACCAATCTTTGGTTGTGCTTTGGGAGCCACAATTATGTTGGGGATCAACCAAAAATTTGATTACACCTATGAAAGCAATAAACCACGGGATTAAATCAAATAAATAAGTAACTAGAATGATAAATAGTAAAGAACAAGAGATACAAGAAACCATCCTAAAAACTTGTATTAAACTCTTTACAGAAGGAATACAATTGAAGAAACTTCTTTCTTCCACACCTCTCTCAGATGTATAGATCTATCTCTAGATCTCTTTCCCTCAAGAGCTCTCTCTCTCTCAAGTACAATCAACTCCAACAACCTAGAATGATTCACCTATACAATTCTATACTATTATTTCAACATTCAATACACTCATACAATAAGCTAAGAAGATCTTTCCTACATATAGAATTAGGAAACTTGAGCATGCACTTACAACCAACAGTTAAGCCTCTTGAATAAGGGATCTAAAAATAGTCTTACTAATAATAGAGATGCAGACTTAAGACTACAACTTAATCTCATCATGAAAACACTTGATTTTGTCCTCAAAAATAGCTCTCTAGATGCATAGGTAACCGACGCCGGTTCCTGCCTGCTTGCTTGTGACCGACGTCGGCCGATCCCTGTCGACGCCAACGTCTCTTCAACTACTCCTAACTAACGTCAATCATTCCTAACCGATGCTGGTGACTGTGTAAACTTGCAACTTTGGTAATGCACTCCTTGGTGAAGCTTATAGGCTCCACACCTTAACAATATCCCACTTGGAGATAAATAGCTACACCAGTACCTGTACAACAACATCTTCTAGCTCCTCCATCTTCAACTCAATCATGAAGACCAACAGAAGTTGAATGAAGATTCAACTTCTCCTTTGTAACTAGCTTGGTTAACATATCAGCAAGATTCTTATCTGTATGGATCTTCTCCAGCTTCAACTCACCATCCTCCAATACCTATCTTATGAAGTGGTACCTAAGCTGTATATGCTTTGTTCTTAAATGAAAGGCTGAATTCTTAGCCAAATGAATGGCACTCTAACTATCACTATATAATCTGCAACTCTCTTACTCCTTTCCAAGCTCTTCCATGAACCATGTCATCCATATCATCTCTTTGCTAGCCTCTATGGCTGTAATATACTCTGCTTCTGTAGTTGACAAGGCAACAACCTTATGCAACTTTGATATCCAGCTAACCGCCATTCCACCAACAGTGAAAACATATCCTATGGTGCTCCTCCTACCATCCAAATCACCTGCCATATCTAAATATACATAACCATGTAGAGAAGTATCTAAACCTCCATAGCACAAATGCCTATTGTTGGTTCCTCTCAGATATCTAAGGATCCACTGAACTGCTTTCCAGTGTTCCTTTCCTGGATTGGCCATATACTTACAACTCCCACTGCTTGGGCAATATCCGGTCTAGTACACACCATTGCATACATTAAACTCCCTACTATGAAAGAATATGAAACTATACTCATGTACTCCACCTCATCATGTGAATTAGGACATTGTTCTTTACTCAACTTAAAATGTCTAGCCAAAGGTGTGCTTACCGGTTTTACATCTTGCATATTGAACCATTTCAACACCTTGTCCACATAATCCTCTTGAGACAAAATCAACCTGTGATTTTTCCTATCTCTCTTGATGCTCATGCCAAGGATTTTCTTTGCTTCTCCCAAATCCTTCATGGCAAATGTTTGAGCTAATTTCACCTTAAGCTCAGAGATATCCTGCATGTGTGATCCTGCAACCAACATATCATCTACATACAACAATAGAATAATATATCTACCATTATCCAATCTCTTAAAATACACACAATGGTCAGATTGACACCTACTATAGCCATGCTCAGTCATAAACCTGTCAAATCTCAAATACCACTGTCTAGGAGCTTGCTTGAGGCCATACAAGCTTTTCTTCAATCTACACACTAACTTCTCCTTACCTTTGACCTCAAACCCTTTCGACTGTTCCATATATATTTTCTCATCTAAATCTCCATGAAGAAACACTGTCTTAACATCAAGCTGCTCAAGATGCAAATCCTCAATAGCAACTAAAGATAGTACAATCTATATAGAAGTCATTTTAACAACAAGAGAAAAAATCTCACCAAAATCAATACCTGGCTTTTGTGTAAATACTTTCACTACCAATCTAGCCTTATATCTCATCTATCCATTCTCACCTTCCTTCAATTTGTAGGTCCATCTGTTCTTCAGTGTCCTCTTACCAGCTGGCAACTCAACCAAATCCCATGTTTGGTTCTCTCTCAAGGACTCCATCTCCTCAACCATGCCACGCTCCCACTGACTCTTGGACTCCACCTGTAATGCTTCTTCAAAACTCTCTGGTTCTCCACCATCAGTTAGCAATAAATAGAATAATGAAGGGGAATATCTAATTGGAGGCTTACTTACCCTTTCTGACCTCCTGATGGGTGTCTGAGACTCATCCAAAACACGCTATTCACCCAAATTCTATGACTATGACTGACCTCAGTCACCTCTAGACCTGTTACTGGCCGACGCCGGTTCTTCTTGACCGACGTCGATGCCTGTCCTACCGACGTCAGTCTTTGTATGACCGACATCAATTTTTGTTCTATCGACGTCGGTTCCTGACCTACCAATGTCGGTCTCTAGGTTTTCCTGCAAGTGATTATTTCTTCTTCCTGTGAGCTCATTTTAGACCATCACCTCGTCCAATTCTCCATTGCTCTACCCAGATTGATTCAGCTTCTTCAGTTGATCACTATACATCACTTTTTCATTGAAAACAACATCACGGCTCCTAATTATCTTGTTAGTTCCTAGATTCCAAAACCTAAAACCAAAATCATCTGAGCCATAGCCAATAAATGTGCACCTCATAGACTTAGCATCCAGCTTCTTTCTATTTTCCTTATCAACGTGCATAAAGGCTTCACAACCAAAAACTTTGAGATATGAGAGATCTACCTTTTTACCTATCCATGCCTCTTTTAGAATTCCACCATCTAGAGCTGTAGAGGGTCCTCTGTTAATTAGGTACATTGCAGTGTCAATAGCTTTTGCCCAAAACTCTAAGGGCAAACCAACATGCAATCTCATACACCTTGCACGCTCCATTATTGTTCTGTTCATCCTTTCAACAATTCCATTCTACTGAGGTGTCCTTGGAGCCATCCTTTGCATGTGGATTCCATGCATATAACAATAATATCTAAACTTATAGCTGCAGAACTCACCACCATTGTCAAATCTTAGGCACTTCAATCTTCTACCTATTTTATTCTTAACCATAGCTTTCCAAATCTTAAAAGTCTCAAATACATCAGATTTCTTCTTAATACAATAGATCCATACCTTTCTTGTAGCATCATTTATGAATGAAACATAGTACTGTGATCCTCTAATAGAAGCAACTTGAGCCGGTACCCACACGTCTGTGTGAACAAGCTGCAACTTATGCTTCTTCTTTGTTGACCCAGTCTTGAGAAAACTCACTCTCTTCTATTTTCTAAACACACAATGCTCACAAAATTCTAGATCTATGTTTTTCAAATATGAAAGCTTACCTTTAGACTTAAGAATTGACATTCCCTTCTCACTCATGTGGCCAAGCCTTGAGTGCCACAATTTTGCATCCACATCTGAAGTAGATAATACAGAAGGAGAATTGTTAGTAACACAATTACATAAATAGAGAGTACCTAATCTCTTACCTCTGGCCATAACAAGTGCACCCTTGGTCACCTTCCAAGATTTAGCTGTGAGAGTTACTGTACAACCCTCATCCCCTAACTTTCCTATAGAAATCAAATTCCTCTTCAAGCTAGGAACATGCATAACATCTCTCAACACCCATGTGTTGTCATTCTGCATTTTCAGCTGCACTTTACCTTTGCCAATAATTTTACAAGGCTCATCATCCCCTAAATATACTATTCCAAAATCTCCATGAATATAGTCACTAAAGTATTCTCGATTAGGGGTAGCATGAAAAGATACACAAAAATCTAATACCCAAGATTCTATATTATTATGCAAAGAGAATATTAAAGCATCTTATGCAATACCTGCAACCTTTGCTTCTTCTTTTCCTTCGTGCTGATTGTCCTCCTTAGGCTTTGACCAACAATCTCTGCTTATGTGCCCCATCTTTCCACAATTCTAGCATTATGGCTTCCTGCCATTTCTGGATTTGGATCTACCTCTCACCTCTCACCTTTGACTTAGACCTTGATCTCCTCTTGCTCTTCTCTTTTTTCCTTCCCCTGCTCTCAAAACTTAAAGCGTTCCCTGATGTTTCCTCTGTGTTTTTCCTATGAATTTCCTCATTTAAGATAACACTAAAAACATCCTCTACTTTTAAAATATTCGAAGCAGATGCAGTATTACTAACTACCATTACTAAGCTATGCCAGCTTTCAGGCAAAGAACATAATATTAAAAGAGCTTGAATTTCATCATCAAACGCAATATTGACTGAACTTAATTGATTAACAATTCCATGGAAATCATTTAGATGATTAGATACAGATCCACCTTCCTGCATACACAAATTAAATAGCTGCTTCATAAGATATACCTTATTAGAAGCTGAGGGTTTTTCATATAAATTTGCTAAAGTAGTCATCAACTATACTATTGTTTTTTCCTGTGATAAATTAGATATCACAGTAGATGCTAGACTCAGTCTTATAGACCCCAGAGCCTTTCTATCAAGAACTTCCCATTCTTCATCATCCATGTCTATGGGCTTCTTTGCAATCCCACCTAACGATAAGTATAGATCTTTCTGATACAGATAATCCTCTATCTGCATTCTCTAATGTTGATAATTTTTTCCATTGAACTTGTCCATTCTCAGTTTACTTTCTTCTACCATTGCTTCTCCCACTCAAACAAAAATCCCTACAGAAACCCCTATGAGTAACCTGTAATCAATACACACTACACAAATCTGAACCACTTGTTAGTGAACCTGAGCTCTGATACCACTTGTGGATATCAAGCTCTAAACCTACAACCAAGGCTCTGATACCACTTATTGGGGATCAACCAAAAATTTGATTACACTTATGAAAGCAATAAACCACAAAATTAAATCAGATAGATAAGTAACTAGAATGATAAATAGAAAAGAACAAGAGATACAAGAAACCACCCTAAAAACTTGTATTAAACTCTTTACAGAAGGAATACAATTGAAGAAGCTTCTTTCTTCCACACCTCTCTCAGATGTACAGATCTCTCTCTAGATCTCTTTCCCTCAAGAGCTCTCTCTCTCAAGTACAATCAACTCCAACAACCTGGAATGATTCACCTATACAATTTTTTACTATTCTTTCAACATTAAATACACTCATACAATAAGCTAAGAAGATCTTTCCTACATATAGAATTAGGAAACTTGAGCATGCACTTACAACCAATAGTTAAGCCTCTTGAACAAGGGCTCTAAAAATAGTCTTACTAATAATAGAGATGCGGACTTAAGACTACAACTTAATCTCATCATGCAAACACTCGGTTCTATCCTTGAAAATAGCTCTCTGGATGCACAGGTAACCGATGCCGGTTCCTGCCTGCTTGCCTGTGACCGATGTCGGCTGATCCCTGCCGACGCCGATGTCTCTTCAACTACTCCTGACTAACGTCGGTCGCTCTTGACCGATGCTGGTGACTGTGTAAACCTACAACTTTGGTAATGCACTCCTTGGTGAAGCTTATAGGCTCCACACCTTAACAAATTACACCTTGAGTTTATGAGTTTTGGGGAATAAAGACATTCCCATAATTTTGATTCCTATAGAACTATTAGAACCTTAGGAATAGTAGCAAGATCATTTGGATTTGATATTGAAATATTAATGGTAGGAATCTCTTTGACTACTTCCTGATTACCATCCATGTTCCTTCTTTTGAGCCTTGTATTTGTTGCCACTATAATGTATGTTTGTCTAGAACTGGATTGATGATTGAGTACATAACACTCTTATTGCTCATATTTAACCATTATAGCACCCAATTGGCTTGGTCCTTGATTAGGCCCTTTACTTCTTTGAGGCTCTTCTGGTTGTCATCATGGGCACCTATATGTTTTGATCTATAAGAGCTTGATTGTACCCATAATTGGTAGCTTGCTTTCATTGATCATTGAAAGCTTGAATGAAGTCAATGTTTGGGATAATGGATTGACCAAAATAATGATTCCAAGGCATGGTACCCTTATCTTCTTGAGAAATATTATTCTGTATGGGGACCAAAGTGCTAAAAGTGCTTGCAACATTTGTATTATATTTATTTTATCTATTATATCTAGGTTGCCCTTGTCCTTAGCCTTGACCTTGGAAGTTTCCTTTATAGGGTGGCCTAGTTACTTGATAAGCTTATTGATGATGTTTATATTAGGATTGGTAAGTCCTATTGAATTTTTTTTCCTCTTAACATTCACTATTTCATTTCCTAGAGATTGTAACATGCTCTTAAGCTCTTGAAAGTTCTTTTATTCTTGGGAATCACTAGATTGACTAGTGGAAGCCTTTTCTTGCTTAGATGAGGGTATACAAGCAATTATTAGCATAAGAAGAATGAAAACAAGGGGGGAATAGAAATAGGGGGTGGTTTGATCTCAGGGAACAAAGGGATTGGTGGTCTAGGTATAAACTTTCCATCCTACACTAGAAAATTTTCTACTCTGATTGCCACCTCATATACATTTGGCAATGTGTTTCCTCCCATGGATTAGATCATTACTACAATGCCACTATTTAGGGCCTTCAAATAGTAAATAAAATAAAAGTTAGGGGTAGGCCTAATAGAAACTAGGATTTCATCCCAAGTATTTTGGAACCTTATGTTGAAGTATTACATAACTTCATGAGGGGTTCTTTGAATTGTGGTTAATTGCTCTATAAGTAACAAATGGTCACCTTGATCTTCAAATATCTTACATAATACATCTCCTAATTGATTCCATGATGTAATAGAATTCATATCAAGGATTATATACCAATCTAAGGCTTTACCTTTGAAAGAGATGGCTAATAACCTAATTTATACATTTTCCTCATTGACATTATGAATATTTTAAAAATTAGCTATGTTTCTGAGGTGCTCAAAAGGGATTGTAGATTAGTCTCCAGTGAAATAGGGGACACTTTTAAGAGCTACTACTAGAATATGATCATATTGAGGGAGATATAGAGGAATTGGTCATTAAAATCCATAGAGGGAAAAGCTCTATGGGTTTCCATGGCAATGAAAGGGTTTAACAAAGATCTCCTTACAAGGGTAGGCCTTGAAATTGACTTAGGAACAAAGTTGCCTTTATATGGGTGTGTATTAACAAATCTTAATATTTTTACTAAGTTCAAAGGCAATTCAAAAATTTCAAATGGAATACCTATAGAAGCTAACCTTATAGTCACCTTTGGCATGAGATGTAGTCATTGCTCTAGTACCAAAATGTTAGATCTTCTTTTAGAGTTTCCAGATGTTGTTTCTTAGAACTATAACTATTTTAAATTGATTAAACCAACATCAAAATTTGACCAATATTATTTGAAATGATTTCTCACCAAGCATGCCAAAAACTATTATAGCATCAATTTTCACCCTTGGACACTATGGGAACAACTCTAGGTTATGGGTCACATATGATAGGGTTGGACCTCCAGATAAGGCCAACTTCCTCTTGATGAATCACCTATACTAATGTTATCACTAATAAAAGGGTTAAAAAGGGGGAAGTGCTCCTAATAAATCTAAGAGGGTGATGTAACAAATTTAAATTAGAACTCACATAAGCATGCAGTAAACACTGAGGAAGCATAAGACAATGTTATCTCACACAATCTCACAAAACTAGCTAATTGCATAAGTGTTTCATAAGCTAGGTTCAAGAAGTAATTAATGAAGGAAAAGAGGATTTTTAAGACTCACTAAACACTTGCATCAATGATAGAAGAAACACAAAATTAGACTTGTAACTAACTTAAAGACACCTAGAAATGAACAAGAAATAAGGACAATGGGCATGGAAGATTCTTTTGCATAATGCCATCATGCACAAGCTTTGCTACACATAATTCAGAAGGGAGAGATAGGTAAAGAAAGTCTTTATTACTTAAATAGGTCTTTCATAAATTTTTTTAATAGGGTCTAGATTTATCTAATGAGAGTTTCTACTCTTCCAAAATTGAGATAATTTATTATTCAAAGTCAGAGAGAGTTTATAAAATGGAAAAGAATAAGAGATATAGGATAAAGGGGAGAGAGAGGGGAGAGAATTCCATTTGAGATAATTAATTACACTACCATCCTTCTTTATTTATGAATCATCTTTGATTCAATTAAGACTAAAAGGCTTTGAGAAGAAATAAATGCTCCACTATACTCTATAATCCCTGAATCCCTTTGATTTGATCTTTTATGCCATATCCACTTGCTTTCATTATAAGGAAAAAGTCTTCATCTTTATGGACTTGATACAACCATGACTAAGTCTAATTTTAGTGGCTATAGGTACCTATTTATCAAGGCTATAAATTTTTCTAAAGATGAGATAGTTCAATCCCACCCCTACCTTAACCTAAACATAGGTATTCACTATAGATTGAAAATCAGTCCAATTATTAGTTTTCCTATAGTTAAAATGTCAATATATAGTTTACAGACTACATAACATTATTTTAAACTATACTAGGTCTAAATAGACCTATTATACATCTAAAACTTGTGGAATCTAAGGACTTATTATACACGATGTTAAAAACACAAGAAAACTGAGTCTCCATGCTTTGGATCCTCCAATAGAGGTATCAAAAGAGATTTAATGGCATCCTTCAAAATATTTGCCTTGGATTGACCTTAGGTCACATTTTATCTCCATTTAAATCCCTTAGCTTTTGAATTTCAACAATAGTGATTGATCTTGATCCAGGCCTTATCAACTTATACCATCTATCAATTCCTCATTCATCCCCAAGATATACTAACTCTTTAACTTTACATGCATCATCAATCTTCTTTTGTATGGCTTACATAAACTTTATTGATTTATTTGATAGTTACTACAGTCATGACACTTATAAACTATGCATTTATCTTCAAGACTCATTTACTTGGTGACCTTTCACTCACCATCGATCTACTTTTGTACACTTAATCATGCACTATTGATTTGCTTGGTCCCACTGGCTTTGTTAGTCACCATACACCATTAGATCTTTTCTTGAGCTCCTGCTATCTTAACACTTGTCAACCACACATTCAATCTTAGGTTCACTAACCTTTTGACTTGATACTCACTATTAATCCTTGAATATATGATCAAACATGTGGCATTGGGTATTTGGGACCCACTAACTCATTAGATCATCATTCACCATTATATATTGACTTGAGCTTCTATAATATTAATACTTGTTAGCTATGCATTCATCCTTGGAATATTTTAAATTCAAATGGATATTTTCCACAACTTAAATTTTACATTTGTGCACATGTTTCATTCTACTTGTTCAACTTTGAGGACTTAGATCTTGAGATAGATAACTCATCAAGACATGAATTTTGTAGAGAATGTTAAAATCATGAAAAAGACCATGTCCATGTATCTCTTTGACCTTGGTTGACTGTTCAAGTGCATCTATCAAATGTGTAACCAAACTGATCTATTTTCTTTTACATGACATGTTGTGACAGTCTGGTTCTTCTACGCTTATGAAAGAAACTATTTTCTTTATAAAGATCAAATGAAATTTTTAGACTTTGTGCAAACTAGTTCACACCCTTGAATGCTTTAAATACCATGAGAACCTATTGGTCTTAATTACTTTGGAATCCTAGACCTATTTCTAGTCCTTTGGTCCATTCATTCCATTTACAAATCTGCTCATCTATTTAAACCATACCAAGACCTCTAGAAACTAATCCATCTAGGAAAATTTATATATGTAGGCCAAAATTGGCCAATAGTTACTTCATGCTTTTCCACAAACCTTTTATTACTTGTATACCCCTTGATCACTAATATTTATCATGATGGTTTTTATAACCTACTCATTAGGCCTAAAAGTGTTATTTTGAACTTTAAGGGACCATAGTATCATAATATCATATATATTGTATCCCCAAGGTAATGCTATACTTTATCACCTTTTTTAAATCCTTCAATTTCATGTTGGCCTCACTAAGATACTCTCATATATTAAAAACCCATTAGACCTGCAAATATACCTTATAAAAGATGCCATCTCACATGAGATACCTCAAAGAAGTATATTTTAAATATTAAGGTACCTAAATATTTTTATTTCTTTTAATAGGTGTATTATAACTGAACCATTAACTTAATAACACTTGAAAATGAATACACTCAGTTGATATATCAAACATGCTTGAAAACTACTATCTTAATCAGTCAAGATAGGCAAATGATTTCCTAAAAAAATGCTCCTTATCAAGACAAATAACTTGATGATTACAACAATAAAAAGGTTTTATTAACCCTTCAATAATCCCACTATAACCATTTTTATCTATTGAGTTGTGAATTTAAGAAACAAAGACAAACATGAACCCTATTTAGATGACTAGGACATCGTGACCCCCTTACACTCTTAGAAATTATTCATAAATATGGGGGTGTATGAATATGATAAAAAATTCCATTAAATTTAAATTAATTAGGGTCCCTATCATTTCCCTAAAGCTTTGTACCTAAATCTCTCTCCTGACTGTACTATGCAAAAATCGATGGCCTTCTCAGAGCTACTAAAGAAGTCGATAGGAGAGATAAATTGATTTTTTTAATTTTGACATCTAAAAATCCTTAAAAATCATGGATTTTACCTTAAAATTAAAAAAATAAGGTTTTTAAGATGCCTAAAGGTCAATTTTACCTTGAATAGCTATATAGATAGCCTCAAAATAGGCCTTTTTGGCTCTAAAACTACCATAACCACTTGATAAAGCTGGTGAAAATATTGAGAAAAGTATTAATTAAAAATATTTCGGCCTAAATAGGTCAATCATGACCTTATAATATTAGACCAACATTATCATGCAAAACTAGCTCTAGAAGCCATAAAGTGATCCAAAATGCAACCAACTGGGTTGTGAAGTTAATCAAGCTTATCACCAACTAGTTTGATCAATTATAAAGCATGATATGACCTTAACACAAGCCATGAAGCCTATCAAGATGTTCTAAACTCTTTTCATCACTTGAAACAACTTGAAATAGGTCAAGAAGTAGCTAGACAAGCACATGGTCATGATGATCAAAACCTTAAATTCATCAAATTTACCTTGAACTATATTAATCAAGGTTTTAGATTACCATTTCAAATAAATTACAATAACAACATAATAAAAAATAGGGAAAACAACATGACAAATAGTTTCAAGTTACAAGGGTGACAATTTGACCTGTAAGGTCAAAATTATCAATATTTTGATGACTCAGTTGGGAAGCATACCTAATATGCTTATGAACTAGATAATTGATATCTATTTTGGACTTATGATATCTTTTTTACATTTTGAACAAATCACTAACAAAGTTGATCAATGACTAAAAGACTCTTGACTTTAAATAAGATAATTGTTTCTCCTCCAAAACAAGGGAAATTAACTAACAAGACAAATGTGTAAGTTAAGAACCTATTTAAAATGAAACATAAGAAAACTAATGTGCTAGGACAACACTTGGAGAAAAACTAACTAACTAACTAACTATGTACAAAATAACTTATCTCTAAATATACCATTACCATAGCCATCAGTGCTTTAATAGACACATAAGGAATAAAACCAATTATTATTCATAAATGAGATGTGAAAATCATGTATAATAATTAGATAACCCTTTCTTAAGTAGGCTAATATAAACAAGATGCAAGCTAGTCTAAGCAATGTGGGATAAATCCACATAAGACAAAACTAGGAAAAGAGAAATAACCTAGCTAGAACCTAGCAAGCATGAGCAGTAATATACTCTAACACCCCTCTTCAAGTGAAGCTAGGGGATAATAATATAGGATGTAATGTGAAGCCACGTGTCACTATGGATTTCAATCCATCTTGTCGAAGTATATGGATGTCAATTCATTATAACTACCAAGTGAAAGTAGGAATAATGTTGAATATGAGGATCATTGAGTATGAATACTACACTCAAAAAAATTGGGTAGAACTATGAACATAAGGAAGAATTTCTTGAAAACCCTCCAATAATATGGTGATAAGTGAGCATAAATATTGGTGGGGCTACCATGCTAGTGTCACTAGTGTGGATACCACATTGGTGTCACTATAAGAATTACCAATAAGGCCATAGATTCAAGTAACAATCCTCACATATATTTTGGAAAATAAAGTGCCTGAATAAGATACCAATGTATAAAAGATAAATCTAGAAAATACTGATAAAAGTGAAACATATACATATAACTCTCATAAAGTGGAGAAAAAGAGAAAACCCATAGGAAAAACTTCCCCCTAAAAGAGAGAAAAGAAGAAGAGAGGGATAGAAAACTCCCAAAAAATGATGTTGAAGAATTTGTCACTCCAAGTACTCAAAATTCACAAAGTAACTCAATCTACACAAGTGGTTTGAATCTACTACTCGATCACAAAAAAATTGACACTGAGCTTCACCAGAATAATTTCAATCAAGAAGACTGTCAGTGGGGATGAAATTAAAAAAGAGGAATGCTCAACATCCAAATAAATATGATATACACTACACCCCCCCATATTGTTGAATAGGTGGAGTGGGGGAAAAATTTATACACGAGTGGTCTATATCCACTACTTGAACATCGAATAAGATGACATTGTATGCATCAGAATAGCTCTATATCATGCTAAAAGAGACTATTAAACTATAAAAAAGATAAGATGACACTAGGATTCACTAAAATAACTACACTTCAAGCTATGGGAGACTTCAAACTATCAAAAAATTGGTGTCAAAAATATATAAATGGTCTCTCAAAGATGATGGACCATGGTGGTGATGGAAGAGACAAATAATTGAAGAAGTGAAAAGGTGCCCAAAATAGAGCACATAAACACATAAAGGTAGATAAGGTTGAATAAAAAAACCCCACATATAAAATTATAAATTAGTGTGAGTATAATATAACCCATAAAAAAAACACCAATTATAAATAAGGGAATAAATCTAAATAATAAAACTATCAACCTATCAAATAAGACATCAATAATCATGAAAGGGGATCTAAAAATAAAGGGATCAAAAAAGGCGTCTCCATAGAATAAGGCAATGCATTAATAAAGGGGCCTTGATGAGACATGACACAAACTACCAATGTGTCAAAGTACCAATGCACAAACTATCATGTTGTGGGATGATGGAAGAGTGTAGCAAATGGAAAAAAAAGCCATCATGTATGAAAAAACACACCAAAAAAGGAGCAGCAACAAAAAACAACCTATAAACCACATGAAAAAGTACATCGATCTTAGCCAAAAATATGTTTGAGATAATATGTACATAAATTAAAATGTAAAAGGTAGTAGGGTCTATAGCACAAACAACCCAACCTGAATATGGCACTTTACAAATTTAGTGAATTTATAATAAAAATAGGATTGGTGGAATGGGATTGAAAAATAAATCACTTTTGTAAGAAATGGCACTCAAATCTGAGTTACCAAGCAAAAGTTGTGGTTAATAACATTTCCCATCATTAATGGCCTATTTTAATTAAATTTACATAAAAAGTTTAAATGCTCCAAGGTATGCAAGGCAAACATAGCCTTCCAACCACTCATTGGAATTAGCACAGAGTGTAAAATTCAATGATTTAGATTATGAGGGGGAATTGACCTCCTACCAACCCAGGCCTCACCCTTCATCTTCGACAGGTGAAATAACCAGGTAAAATCAATCACAACCATTTACAAAATATTTTTTAACTAAAAAACAATAAAAAAATGTGTGCCCCACCATGTGAATACACATCACCTCACGATTAATAAAGCAACTCCCCACTATGTGATACTCAAATCACATGCCAAAATATTATCTCCCCCACCAAAAATATATCCTCCACCATAAATTTTCTACCACTTAAAATCCTCCCTCCTTACTTCATGTCAAAAAGGAAATCACCACCCCAAAAAAAGGTAGATACTACTTTTTAAAAATAAAAACAAATGTGGCTCAATCATCAAGGGAGTGGAGGAGAGGTAGCTTAGTCTAGAGGAGGCTGAGAGGATGGTGAGGATATATGTTAGATCTGATAATGATTGAGGACATTATGGTAATAGTGATGGATGAGGATGTTGTGGGAAAAAACAACAATAATAACACTACCTTCTAAGAAGCCTTGATACAAATCTTTAGAGTGCCCATTATTTAAGAGATTAGAAGTACTAAATTTTTTATTTTCTTGAGATAACTACTCATAAGAAAAAGAATTATAAGATGATCAGAGATCTTATTTCAACCCTCTGATCTAGTCCACTATGCTCTAGTCCATTCAAAATATCTTTGATATTGATGGAAAAAGGAGAGACTAGTTGTTGATGCCAATGGATTATATATAGTGAGTGGGTAGTTGGATTAGATCTACTTAGGAGATAGTAAGTGAAGCCTCCATTTACTACATCTATCTTTCTCTAATTTTGACAAGCACTCCATCCTCCCTATTGTGTAGAGATGAAACTTCACCCATTTATTGAACTACCTTTTGACCTTTTGAATCAAAAAATCATGTAGTTCCTCAAATCCAATCCAAAAATCTCTCAAATCTCCATGGTGCCTCCTCCTAAATTGAATCAAGCCTACTACAATAGTTACATGGTATACAACTAGGAAAAAACCTTTGACTTCTATGTATAAACCTACAAGGAGAGGACCATGTGAGCAAGTAGCATGAAATAGAGGATGAAAACGTGCTAAACGAGGATGGAAACATGGAGACCAGACCCTGTCTTAATGCTAATGGTAGATGTAATAGGATAAACATGAATAGATGGGATTGGTTGATCAAAAATAGCCTCAAAATCTTGTTACATATAACATGACAAGCTACTACATCTAAACCATGGGTTCCCCTTAGAAGGCCAACTGGTATCAAAAATAAAAAATTTACACCAAAATAGAACCTTGATGTCAAAAATGATAGATAAAGGTTGCAACAAAAAATGATTGAATAATGGTTATTTGGAGGGTGGATTTGATACCATGAAAGAGTTCACAACACTCTTTAGCTAAGATCTCTCTAATACACCATTACCACAATGATGAGTGCTTCAACATACACACAAGGAATAAAACCAATTGTTATTCATAAGTGATATGTGAAAAAAATGTATAATATAATAGAAAACCCATGTTTAAGTAGGTAAAGAAAAATAATATGCAATCTAGTCTAAGCAATATGGGATAAATCCACATAGGACAAAACTAGGAAAAGACAAATAACCTAGCTAAAACCTATCAAGCATGAGCAATAATATATTCTAACACTAACTATGTAAAAAATAACTTATCTTTTAATATTAATGCTTTAAATGTATCACATTGACTGGGATTGGAAGCTCCTCATCATCCATCTTAGAAAATTGAAAAGCATTGTGGGATTTGTAGCTAGAGATTGTGTAGGGTCCATTCCAAAGGGATTAAAACTTTTTATGTCTTCTTTGTTTATATATGTCCTCATCCCATTTTAGAACCAAGTCTCCTTCTTTGAAACTCCTTGAAGATGCTCCTTTGCCAAAGGTTCTCTTACCCTGTGCTTGATAAATTTCCATGGCTAACATGGATTGATTTCTAATATCTTCCATCTCCAAAAGCTTATCATATCATACCTCCATTGGTTCATTCTCCAAAAACTCTAGCTGATGCATTAGTTCTAAAGTAGGAAACTCAAGTGAGATGGACAACATTGCTTCCTTTCCATAAACTAGCTTGTATGGTGAATTAGCTATATACCTTTTGTAGTTGATCCTATCAACCCATATAGCTAACTTAAGCTTTAAATGCCATGATTTTTTATTATCTAAAATAGTCCTTCTTATGATCTTTAATAGTTTGATGAAGTGTTGATGAATAAACTATGTTGAACAAATTATTGATTGATCTTAGCTCCCACAAAATCCATGGCATTATTTGAAATGATCATGAATGGAATACCAAATCTTATAAACAAACCTTCATAAAGATCTAATGCACTAGATTTGTTTGTTTCCTTCAAAGCTATTGCCTCTATCCATCTAGTGAAGTAATTTTTGGTAGTAAGGATCCACTTATGATCCAATCTTGAAGGTAGATTAATGAGGCCAATAAATTCCAAAGCCCATTAGATAAAAGGTTGATACAATAAAATTGGTTGGAGAGGTAAGGTTATAAATCTTTCTTTTCCTATAAACATGACACATTACTTGAATTTACTCACCCAAGCATGATAATATCTGAATATACTTAGCCAATAGTACCCACCTCTCATGATCTTAATGGTTTTAGTTCTTGCTAAGAAATGGCCTCCACCATGTCCATCATGGAAATATTCAAGCAATATTTCTATTTGTCCTGGCTTTATACACCTTAACAACATACCATTGATGTCTTTCTTGAAAATCACACCATCAAAGAGGATAAAAGGGATGAAATGTAATCTAAAATATCTTATCTTTGATGCACTTAAGTTAGGAGGATAGAAACCATCTTGGAGGTACCTTACCAAGTATTGAAACCAACATGAAGATGAGGTATGATTAGCTACAACTTCTTCATCATTTAGCACCAAAACTACTTCCTTATTCTCTTAAAAGTCTTGAACTAGGTGTTTGCATAGTCATTTGGCTTTAATAAGTTTAGTGACCTTTATTTAAATGTCATACTCCATCACTCTTATTATCCAACCTTCCCTCTTCTCATTTATGTCCTTGTTCAACAAGAACTCCCTGATACTTGGATGAGTAACCATTAGATATATCGTGTTGTTAGATAAAAAGTGTCTAAAATTCTTAAGATATATGATTATTGAAATAACATTCTTATCTACATAGGTCTACCTTGTCTCATATTCCTCTAAGCCTTGAATTAAGAAATTCATTTTTTGTTTCAAAGCTTCTTGATTTTTTTGCATGAGTATACCTGAAATTGTGTCCACATTAGTATATGTATACGAGATGAAATCTTTTTAAAAATTAGAATTAATAAGGGTAGGAACACTAAATATTGCTCATTTTATCTCTTAAAAACTCCTCATGCCCTCTTTATTCCAACTAAAAATTTGGTTCTTCTTAAGCGTGGTTATAAGTGGCTTTGCTAAAGTTGTAAAATTGGAAACCTTGTAAAATTTATCTTGCCTAGAAATTTTTTTAATTCCTTCTTATGTTTAGGCAAAGATAAATAAAGTATGAAGTCTATCCTCTTAGGATCAATGATTGAACCATACTTAAATCACATGTCTAATAAGCTTATCTTTATGTACTAAAAAGAGACATTTTTTAGGGTTAAGAGACACCCCAAATTGTCTACATCTCTCAAACACTTCCTTGAGATGAACCATCTAACAAACATCTAGTTATATCTACTTTAACCATCTAACAATGAGAACCTCTCTAAACCTACTACCAAATGCAATAATTTCTATCCCAATGGGTAATGATATTTGAGAAATTCCTTGTTTAAATCATGAAAATATACACAAAATCTGATTTCACTTTTATCTTACTAGAACAAGGTTCGCTACCCAAGTAGAATGCTTGATTAGGAAAATGATGGTTGATTAAATGAGATTATGAAGTTTAGTTCTCATTAAAGGCTCACATTTTGGATTGATTGATCTTTGATTTTTTCTAACCATTTTTTTAGCCTCTAGCTTAATGGTGTGTTGATATAAACTTGGATCAAATCCATTTAAGTCACTATACTGCCATGTAAAGACATTAGTAAACTCCCTACATAAACCAATAAATGATTATTTTTGAGATGGAATACATATTTTACCTAATTTAAGAGACCTTCCAACTACTATATCAATATTAACATAGTGTGTTTATTTGGTTTAAAATGAGTACTTCTCTCTCCTCACCTCATCATCTCTAAAAAATATGTTTTCAAGAGTGACCAAACCTTTGGGCAACTTATTGGACTTAAGTTGAACAATCTGATCCCTATACTATTGCAAGAACTTTGGATGATTTATGGAAGAGAATTTAGACTCTTCTTATAAGAAACAAATAATATAATTGTCATATTCAAAAACCTACTAGTTCTCATGATTGTCAAGAATAGAAGGCATCACCATAATTTTGATATGTGACTAATTTTTCTCATTCCTCACATTAGTTCGAATACTGAACTAAGTTCCTATGGCAACCAACCTATTTACATGTTTGTTTCTTTCTCTTAGCACTAATTGAATATAAAAATCATAAAAATATTCAAGGAGGTCCCAAAATTTATGTTTTTAAGACCTTAGTGAGGCATTCTTGCATACATTTATCCCTCCCACTTAGTAAACTACAAGTTCACTTTCACCAAAAGCCTATAAAATATTTAACCCCATCTTCTTAAACCATTGCAAACTACGGACTAGAGCCTCATATTTTATTACATTATTAAAACAACCAAAATTAAACTCAATATCAAAAGAATTCCTTTGTTTGGTAGGTGATATAATCATCATTCTAGACTTAGTACCATGTTTGTTGCTTGACCTATCAAAGTAGAGATGTCAAAGACCATCTTTTGACTCATCTTCTTTCACTATGGCTAGAATTCATGCATTATTTTCATGAAGGAAATAGAAAAAAAGTCCCTCCTCTACATTAATTTTATAATAATCATGTTCATGAAAGTTTTAATCCCATTCATCAATAAAAATATTAGGAATTCCTTTAAGAGGTGAGTTGGCCTCTACTTCACTAGCTTGTTCTACTTCATTCAAAATGACATAGTTTGTGTTCACAACACTTGGCATGTAAGGATCCAAGTGAAAATGTGAATTAGTATTAAAATTAATAGCTGCCTTGTTCTCATACCTTATTTTTAACATCAAATAATTCTAATCATCTGATAAGTAACTACCAATCTTTGATGTGAAATCTCTAGACAAACACATGGCAAAATAGGGAGGCAAGTCCACCACCACTACATCATATTGAATATTGCATTTTTAAAGCATTCAATGTCAATTTAATGTCCTTTACCATGCCAACAATATTTTTTGGTGATCCATCTAGTTATAATACTCCTTTTGTGTTTCGTTCATACACCAAACCAAGCTTTTCTACAATCTACTTAGGCATAACAATACTACTAGCTCCATTATCTACCATAAAATTATGGACTAAGGTATTAAAAACATTTAGAGAGAGATAAAAGGGAGGTTTTTTTTCTATTTTACCTCACATTTACCTAATTTTACCTCTTTATTTAATTTTTATACTTGTTGTCTCATTAGCTGATCTAAATTTGTCAAAACTACACTCTCCTTCTCAGTTTGTTTTGGTGACAACTTATATCAACATGAGCATGTGGGAGTGCTTAGAAATAACAAGGAAAAATTAAATGATAATATAAGAGTTCTCAACCCTCAAGTTAGTTTTGGTGATCTGAATTTGTCAAAACTACACTCTCTTTATCAGTTGGTTTTGGTGACAACTTGAGGGTTGAGCACTCTAGTATTAGCATGTCCTTTTGCCTTGGTATTGCTAAGGAATCCCACATTCTCATTTTGATATTAGACTTATTCATATGATAAATAATAATAAATGTATTTGTACTCACCTTTGGTGACACTCTTGGCATAACTAAATGATCTTGTACTTGTGGTACTTGATGATATTTTCCAAACTCTATATTCTAATTTTTCTATAAGGTTGGGGCAGCAAACTGATTATTGTCACTTTTAAGAATAATATGAGTTATGATTGAAACATGAACCACCTCCTTAGTCTCTTCAATTTATCTTTTTTTTCTCTAGTTAAATTTACAACCACATTATTTGAAGTACCAGAGTCACCAACATGATTCAAGGTTACATGGTCATCAAGTTAACAATTCACAAAGGTTGATCTAGCTGACCTTGTCTATGATGCACATTATCTTGTTATTACATAACCTTACCATGTTGAACTTATTAAAGATAAGCCTCTTCCTGAGTCATTTGAGGCATCAGATTAATTGACTAAGGCTTGATTTTGCATATCATTTGGATTAGATGGTTTCCAACTTGAATCTGGTGTAGACACCAAAATAGTGTCAACCCCCCCTTTGGTCCTTTTCTAACTTCAACATGCCTAACCTATACTTTATTAATTTAAAATACTTATTTTAAATTAATAATCCCCCCTAGACACCTCACCTTGGATTCTTAGCTCTTAGGCCATTTATCATCCTATGACTAATCATAATTACCTAAGACCTAATTTTAACTCTCCCACTAGCTCTCATGCCCATTAAATCCACCTTTTGAACGTTCACCAACGACGGCTGAACTTGGTAGATGGAAGAATGGGAAAAAGGCTAAAAATAGCCTTTTTACCCATTCTCTAGATGCTGACATCGGTCAATCATCAACTGACACCGGCAGTATCGCTGACGTCGGTTGCTTAAAACTAAATTCTAACCTTGACTGCAGACCTGAATGCAAATTCTCTTGCACCTGAATGCAAATTCTCTTGCTCCTAGGATCTGAATTCTCTTGCTCCTTGACTCCTTACATATCAAAGGCAGGCTTTAGGATGAGGCATCAACATTCTATCATCACTCTCTAGGCTAAGAAACTCTACAGAATTCACTCCACACCAGGTTGAAATGTTGCATGAGGTCTCCTACATCAACCATAATGGGAACAAGTCTTCTACACTTCTGATTCTCCACCAAGAGCTAAGTATTATTTTGGTTTATATTTCAATATTTTTAGAATGCATTGGTGATTAGTCCATTGAATATTCTTGAGTACTATTGATAGACATCCTGACTTCCTTCCTAGAGAGGTTGAAAAGCCTTCTCTCATTGTTATTCTCTTTCCACCCTTATCCTCTATCTTTGCCCCTTTCAGACCCTATTCACTATCTTACACCCTACACAGATCCAGACTCCTTCCAGACCCCTATGTCGACCACAAACCTGTCTAAAACTCACCCAAGGCCATTTCCCTGACTAACATTGACCATTTCCCCTACCGACATCAACAACATAACCGATGTTGGCATAGTTGACTAACCGACGCCGGTAGGACTACCAATGTCGGTGAATGTGAGAGGTAGATTGCATGAATCAGGTACGTGTTATCTATTTCTCTTCTTTAGCCTTTCATTATTTCTCTTTCTAGCAAAACTCTTTTATCAAATAAGTGGGTTGTCATCCCTCAAAGAAGTCTTTGCACTTCTGGGACTGAGATTTGCTTGGCAGTCCACCATATATCTATCTAACATTTTCTTTGTTTAAGTCTTTCTCATCTATAGGTGTCATCCTCCACAACCAAAGAGGAGCTCCTTCAATCATCTAGATATGGTGTGCAACTTCATCTGGGTATCATCTAATCCCTGACCATTATCTTTAGTTTCTTATTTCTTCTGAATGTGAAAAGTGAAAAATGAGTAGAAACATTTTGGCATGCCCGGTGGGACCCTAGAGTTTTCCTTGGGTTCATTTCTTCCAAAAGCAAACTTTCATATAGGTGCATTAAGAAATTTTCTCTTCTTGCATCCTTCTTCTATCTCTTTATCTTGGAAAGACACCATAAGCACAAGTTAAAAAGAATCTTTCTTTTTCTTTTTGTCACCTTTTTCCTGCATCTTAGAGTAGTGAAATTCATACTCTCAACCTTTTCCTCACTTGTCTACATCTAAACAAACATTTCAATTTGGCTTAAAAACATATTGCATTTCATTCCTACCTGAATGCATGTTTAGCTCATCTAGTAATTAAGTGCATTATGAATAAATCGTAGTGCACATATGTTACACGACCATACCACTTTCACAACTAAACATCTAAACATACCTGAGACAAGGTCCGACTAGGATTTCATCACCTAGTGGATACCTTACCCTTCCTGGTAATCCTACTTGGACTTCACTACCAAGGGGAGAACCCACTTTGTTCTCTGGTAGAGTATAAACTCTAGGGGAAGTATATATTGGCTAAGTGACCCAGCTTGTCTCTGGGCTCGTGAAGTGAGGGGAGAAAGCTCCTAGCACCAGGCCACATACAAAACCTAATACAGATTTTGAGCACCAAAACATAACCTGAAACTAACCTTAGACTGCCTCTTTTAGGACCTGTTCTAAAAGCCCAACTTCCCAAACATATTCTTCTAAGGCATAAGCCACCACGACTCTAAAATTTATTCTTAGGAATTAATGTTTAGTGGTTGCTTGCCATCATCTATTTTTTTTGTCTGTATCTAATTTTTTGAGCTGGTAAGGTTGCATTCTAAGATCTAAAAACAACTCAGACTTTCTTCTTTCTTCCAAAAACTTTTAGTTTTTTGAGTTTCTAGAAATACATAGTAACTGACATCAGTTTTTCCACCGACATCGGCAACTGATCTTCACCGACATTGGTTATCTGACTGACATCAGCAATTTACTTCACTGACATCAATTTTTCTACCAACGTCGGTCATTGTAAAAAATCTTTCTTCTCAAATAGCAAGCTAAAAACCTGACCTTTTTGCTATTAAAAACACATTCTAGTTTTTTGAGGCTGAAACATACAATTTTTAGAACCTGAATCTATTTTGCCTTGGATGGTTTTGACATGTAGTCAAACCAAAAATCTTGTTGACCACGCAACCCAACAACCACTCCTACCTTCACCTTCTATATCAAGTCCCCAAATGGAGTATAATTCAAAAATTGAACGTACTCCTATCCAACTAACCCCAACTCAACCCCCTATTGTTCTCGAAATGGATCAAGACTTTGAAAGGTTCCTTGACCTCAATGTCAGGGCTCTTCAGCACTATCTCGTGAGAAGTCAAATGTGAGATCCTTTAGGCAACCCAATTTATGGGATGCCAACTTCCTTAGTTGAAATGACAATCATATCAATAGCCTCTATAACCCAACCCATGGTCACCCAGGCCATTACCTCAACTAACAACCTGACCATGACTAATCTTCAAAGTGTAGCCTCTCCTTTTGTTTCTAGACCTACCTCCATTGGGGTTTCTGTACCCCCTCAACCACAAACCATTCAACAAGGTCCTACACCATTCCAAAACTTAATTATCTCCATCCCACCTACTCTTGCACCCATAAATACAAGAGTGACTACTTATCCTTCAGTTAGTGTTGCCACCATCCAACCACCTTTGGCATCATCAAGTCAAGTTGTGCCCTCTAGCTTCATGACACAACCACCCTTGACTTCAACATCAGTCCCTATGACTAGTTACCAATATGTTGCACCTATACAAGTGCAACCAACTATGTCATACACTCCACCTAACACCTTCCAATTGCCTAACAACCTAGGGGGTGCCCCACTTACAAATCCATCAACCGATCTAATCAAGATGTTGATAGATAAGGTGTCTAATCTTGAGACATCCATTTTGGGTTCAAGAAATGTTCTCTCATATGAATAAATATGTAATGAACCTATTCATCATTCAGTCCCAATCTGACCATATCCTAGTTAGTGGGAACTTCCCAAGTTTACTCACTTTCAGAGTAAAGAGGACCCATAGCAACATCTACGAGCATTTAGACACACTTGTTACCTTATAGCACACGATGATGCATTATTACTATGCACATTTCCCATGTCACTTTCTGGCGCTGCCCTCGATAGGTATAGTTCTATTACCAGTCATTTTCTTTTTACCTTCACTCAACTAGCTCAACTATTTCTTGACCACTTTTAAATTAACATAACTAAAAAGGTCTCCATCACGGACCTATATTCAATCAGACAATTCACTCATGAATCAATAGCTGATTTTGTTGCCTATTGGAGAGGTTTAATCAACCAACTCTCCTTTTCTTTACCTGAACCTGAGCTCATTGAGCTCTTTTCACAAGCATGTGCCAAACACATCTCATTTACTTTGCAGGTCCAAACATTTTGCACATTTGATGAAGCTTTCACCATGGCTAGGAAGCTTGAACTCCGTGCTGTCAAAGAAAATAAAGTCAAACTGCATAGTAAAAATACTAATGCAAAATCAAATGACCCTTCATCCAAATCTTCTTCTTCCAATCCCAAGTCCAAGGGATTGAAAAATTTTGTGGTATTTAGACCATCATCATTGATGACAACTAACCAATCCAAACCTTCCACATCTCAAAGCATTACGCGACAATTCCAACAACGATACGTATAGCGTCAATATACTCCAATAGGAGAATTATACGCATCTGTGTTGGATAAACTAGTCAAATAGGGAGTCCTCAACCTCACCCAAATTTTACCACCACCTCAATTTGATCCCTCGCATGCCATCCCTGCATGGTATAGGGAGAATGACTTTTATAATTATCACTGTGTCAAAGGCCATGACATAGACAATTGTAAAACCTTCAAGAACATTGTCCAAGACATGCTAGATAAAGGTGATCTTATCTTGGATAACCCAAATGCGCCACCTAACTAATACATAGACATCTTTAGACAACCTTTTCCTAACCATCCCCCTAGTCAAAATAACATTTAGACCATGGCCGATGACTCCCAAGAGTGTAATATATGCACGGTCAACACAATCTCTCCTTCTACACCTAACCAACCTCTCCCACAGTCTGAAGAGGTTAGTCAACCTATTTGTCAACCACAGGTAGAAGAGCCTTCTTCTCCTATTTGTCCACCATAGGTAGAAGAGCCTTCTTTTCCTATTTCTCCACCATAGGTAGAAGAGCCTTCTTCTCCTATTTCTCCTCCACAGGTGGAAGAACCTTCTTCTCCTATTTGTCCACCATAGGTAGAAGAACCTTCTTCTCCTATTAGTCCTCCATCTACCCCTCTTATATTAGAGGATGCTTTAACCATACCAATGCCACTAGCCCCACCTTCATCCTTCCTACTACCAATGGAGGACCATACATTTCCTACTCTTCAACCACAAGTAAAAGGCACGATCATCCCTATGCTCTTTCCTCTCGAAGAACCCCATTCCCCAATTCCTTCTCCACCAAGATAAGAACTTGTCTCTTCACCTACATGGACCGAAGATGATCTAGTAAAGGCTCTCTCTCACCTTTGGCCTGAGATTACCACATCTAACACATTTTCGGTCTTACAACCACCCACATCTTCTAAAAAACCAATTATAAAGCCTCATCTAACATCTTCCAAACCATTCTCTCGATTGGCTGAGAAATTAGGATTTATCCATTCAAGTAACTTAGAGCATGAGGCATTGTGGGAGTGACTTAAAGCTCCTTATCTTACACATCCCACTTCATCTCATACTAATGACCATCCTTTGACAAAATCTCCTGAAGTCTCCAATAAGGACTAGGCTTCTACTTCCAAATCTTTAGAAGCTCAACCATCCGCATCTGAACCTAAATCCTCACAAACATCCACCATACCAAAACTGATTAAATCCCTCGGTGTTCACCCCATATCTTACCTCACTCACCCACAAGTGAAGGTCTATTTGAATCTCGCCCCCCAAACTAGTGGTCCTCATGCCATATTGAAGAAGGCCACTAAACCACATCAGAGAACTCCTCCTCCACCATCATCATTACCCTCCATTTTGCCCCACATCCTTCTACCTTAATAGGAGTGCTCCCTACTCCAACACCTAACAAAAACAAGTTGCCTCCATTACTCCCTTTACCTACCAAAAACATACCTCCTCTAAAAAATTTAGCACCCCTCACGAAGAAAGTGTCGTCTACATGAGTGGCCACACCACCAACCTAAAAGGTGGTACAAAAATCTCCCTCAACAACTCCCAAACAAAATTCATCAACACCTAGTGCATCAACAAGCATGGACCCCTTAGTGGGTTCATATGCTTTGATACTACACCGACTTTTGCAAACTTCTAACATCACTCTTCCACCTATTAAACCATTTCAACCTCTCAGACCAAAACCATCTTGGTTCGATGACACTAAAATCTGCCTCTATCATCGCACACTTGGGCATGATACCGAGAATTGTTGTGCCCTTAAGGTTGTCATTTTCCAACAGTTAGAAAAAGACACCCTTCTTGTTAAGGATACTGTCAACAAATCTCCAACACCATCTCATGTCTCTCAAACCTCTTCACCTTCATTATAATCCCATCATCAAACTATGGTCCCTTTACCTCCTTCACCCCCTTTATTCGAGATTAACACCATCAATGTGGCCACTAGGTCACAAACTTTAAAGGATAAAGCAAAAAAGAAAGTTGTTATTCCTTGGACCTACCCATTTGTCAAACTTGCTCAACCACCCAAACCCAAGATTTCTATCTTGGGTACATCCCAACCCACTTCTTCAAAGGCAATCCGTGATTCTATGGTGAAATAACTTCACCAAACTCCTATGAAGATGACTTTATATGACCTCATTCAAATCTCTCCATAACATCATCAAGCTTTAATCAAAGCTTTATAGGAAGTGGAGGTCCAACTCGAGGACCCCCAACCACTAGCTGCCTTAGTCTAATCATTACCCACCGTCACCTCTATTACCTTTAGTGATTCTGAAATTCCTACCTCGAACTTGGAAGATCAAGATGATGCCCTTTTCATCATAGCCTACATTGATTGAACTCATATTAAGTGAGTTATGATTGATGGGGGTGCCAACATCAATATCATTTCCACCCATGATTATGACCAATTAGCCCTCCCAAAGAATTGTATCTCTAAAACTGACACAATTATTCAATCTTTTAATGACTCCATCGCCACTACCATTGGCACTGTCATCTTACATATTCATGTTGGCCCACAAACAATCCTAGAGCTCTTCTACATCATCAAGGGAGAGTTCCAATATAACATGTTATTAGGATGACCTTGGATCCATGCCATGGCCTGTGTCCCTTCTACATTACACTGTTGTGTCAAATTTGAACACAATGGTCAAGTCCATGTCATTCCCATAGACCCCTCCCCTTTCAAGACATGCAACACAACTTATCAACCCAATGATGTTCTCATTCCTTTTAAGACATCTACCCAAACAGCACCTCCACCTGTGGAAGCTTTAACAAGTATGCAAATAGCGGTTACACCTACACCACCTCCTTAAGTGACAACAAAAGACCCTATGGAAGATACCTTCTAACGTCTTTCACTTGGGGAGTATCATTTACTCACCTTGGACATGTTCCAGACTCCTCAAGAGTATGGACAACTTCATCATAATCCTAGCTATAACCATCATATCAGAATGGTTGTCCCTTATGGTCCTCCCAATCTTTGAACAAATCTCATCTATGGAGGGCTAAATCAAGCTCCCACTGATGGGAATCCTCTTTCATCACCCCAACTATTTACGTCTAACTTCTCTTTTCTTGGAAACCCAAACTTTTCTCATACCTATCTTTATAGGTGTTCATGGAAGGGCTTTGGCTTTGGGTGCTATGAACAAGGCTCCCACTAGCCCGTCGAACCATCAAATGATGAGGCCATAAAGAATGCCAAGAAGTGACATGGCCTGGGTTTTGAAGAACCTACTGAAACTTCTAAAAACTCTCACCCCAAACCTATCATAGAACAATCACCTCCAAACTCACCTATTCCCCCATCTTCACCTACGGAGTCGGTGGTTTCCATCCCTCCTAGTTTTTTTTTACATAAACACCATTCGCTTGGAACCCCTAACCTATCAACTAGGTGGGGTATCCAGGTCTCTCCCTCTCATTTATCCAAACATGATAGATGATGAATCTGATACCATCAACACTGTCTAATGTGTAGATGATGATGCCATTCTCACCTGCATGGGTGCAGATGACTCTTTCATCCAATGATCACTTCCTTCAGAAATATAGGTTATGTTAAATGAATCGACCATTGACATTAACCTTCCATCTTCTGATGTTCCTCACATTTTAAATATTGGTCAATCTTTGGATGCCTACGAACAAATTGACTATACCAAATTCCTTTCAAACCATAGCAAAGCCTTTGCTTGGACCTACAGTGATATGCCTGGCATCAACCCTATCATCGTCATCCATAACATCATCACAAACCTAGAAGCTAAGCCTATCAGGTAAAAGCTTCACAAAATGCATCCTCACATTGCACTCCTTATCAAATAGGAGCTTCAACATCTTCTTTCTATATCCTTCATCCAACCCATTGATTATCTGTAATGAGTGTCAAACATAGTCCCTGTCACAAAAGTGACTGGGGGAATTTAAATTTGTACTGACTATCATGACCTTAACCTGGCTTGCCCAAAGGATGATTTTCCTCTACCCAACATCGACCAAATTGTTGATCTTACAGCCGATCATGAGATGCTATCACTCATGGATGGGTTTTCAAGATATAACCAAATCTTGATTGCACCAGAAGATCAACACAAGACCACCTTCATCACCCCATGGGGGACTTTTTGCTATAGGGTCATGTATTTTGGCCTAAAAAATGCAGGTGCCACATATCAATGTGCCATGACCTACATCTTTCATGATCTCCTCCACAAAATCATGGAGGACTATGTGGATGACCTACTAGGCAAATCTAAACTCCACCGTGACCATTTAACTATTCTCAAAATCATATTCACTCACCTCCTCCAATACAACATTTGACTCAACCCCAAGAAATGTGTCTTTTGGGTTCTCTCTGGGAACCTTTTAGGCTTCATCATTTCCCTTTGTGGCATTAAGATTGATCCTACTAAGATAAGAGCTATACTCAAGATGCCGCCACCTACCAATCTATAGCAACTTCACAACCTGCAAGGGAAGCTTCAATCTATTCGTCGCTTCATCTCGCAGCTTTTCAACCGATGTCAACCCTTTCATCACCTCCTCAAGAAGGATGTCTCCTTTAATGGGATAAGGATTGCCAAGAGGCTTTTGAGGCTCTTAAATGTTATCTTGTCTCTCCACCAGTCCTTATTCCACCTAAAGATGACCAACCTTTTTATCTTTACATTTCAGCAATAAATCATTCTTTAGGTGCCATGATCGCGCACCAAGATGAACAACATCATGAGCAAGTGGTTTATTACATAAGCCAAATGCTCATTGATTATGAAACTTGGTATACTCATATCAAAAAACTTTTTTTAGCATTAGTCTTTGCTGCTACCAAACTCTATCATTATCTTCTCAATCATAAAACTTATGTCATCACCCATATCGACCCTCTAAAATACATGCATTCCAAACCATACAAAAATCAATGTATGGCTCGTTGGCTCATGCTTATGGCTGAGTTTGATTTGGAATTCATCCAACAAAAATCTATAAAGGGGTAAACAATCACTGACTAACTAGCGGATGCCCCTCTACCTGACAACCAACCCTCTCACTATGAATTCCCTGACGAATCCATCGCCATGTTATCCACCGATGACATTTTCTATCAAATGAAAATGTTCTTTGATGGGTCTAAATGTCAACACGGTGGGGGTGCAGGGGTCATTCTCATCCCTCATGAGGCTGAGCCCATGCCCCTATCTTTCAAACTTGACTTTGAATGTACCAACAACATGGCTAAATATGAAGCCTTAATTTTGGGACTTCAAACCACCCTTTTCTTAGGCATCAAGACCATCAACATCTTTGGTGACTCACAACTAGTCGTCAATCAAATCAATGGTTTATATCTTTGTAAAAATGAAGTTTTACAAAGGTACAAACACCATGTTGACACCTTGCTAGAATCTTTCAACCATTACCTCTTGCAAACTATTCCTTGATCTATGAATAAGTTTGTTGATACTATGGCTTCTCTCACCTCATGCATTCCATCCTCATCATCTTCCTCAAGAATTTATGTTATGGTACATCATTTGGCATTACCTTCATATATCTCCACTAACATCAACCTCGTCAACACCATTGACTCTAGTGCAGAGGATGTTTGGTATAAACAACTTGTGGACTACTTAACTTATTCTATTGTCCCCCCTGATCTCTCTAGCACTACGCGATGGGCTTTTATCAAAAGCACAGCTTGATATATTATGCTAGGGGGTCTTCTCTATAAGTGAGGCTTTGATGGCCTCCTTCTTTGATGTCTAACCTCCACTAAAACATCTCACGCTATCAAATAAGTCCATGATGGGATTTGTGGAGGGCATTTTAGTGGTAACTCAGTTGCAAAATGCATCCTTCACTTGGGCTATTATTGGCCCACTCTTCACTAAGACTGCAGTGACTATGTTTGATGTTGTATCAAATGCCAACAATATGCTAACTTACTTCACATCCCTAGCCACGCTCTACAAGTCGCTAAGGATTTTTGGCCTTTTTCACAGTGGGGCTTAGATCTAATCAGTGAGATTAACTGTCATTCATCTCTTCGACATCAGTCCATTATCACCACAACTAAATACTTCACTAAATGGGTGGAAGCTATTCCTTTTGTCTCCACTAGAGCTGACAAAATCATTGATTTCATCAACACCCATATCATCTATCATTTCGGTGTACCCCACAAGATCATCACTGATAATGACAAATCATTCAAAAAAAAACTATCCAAAAACTTTGCGACTCATTTGGCATCAAGCTCAACTTCTCCTCGCCTTACTACCCACAAGCAAATGGGTAGGCTAAGGCTTCCAAAAAAATCTTAATGAAAATTCTAATGAAGGTGGTTAATGATACTAGAAGGGATTGGCACATTCACATTCCCTTCGCTTTATGGGCCTACCGCACTAGCATCCGAACCCCTACAGGTGCTACACCTTTCTCTTTAGTGTATGGAACAAAGGCTATCTTACCTCTTGAAATACAAATACCTTCTTTATGCATCTCTTTGCATGACATACTTTCTAACGATGACTTTCATCAAGATCAGTTGGCTCAACTTGAGTTACTTGATGAATGTCACCTTTCTGCCCTCAATCATCTCCATATCTACCAAAATCACATCCAACGTGCCTATAACAAAAGTTTGAGAGAACGAGATTTCAAAATTAGGGATCTCATCCTTAAAGAAAACCAACATGTGACAATTATGGAAAGAAGTAAATGAGGTAAGTTTGCTCCTAATTGGCTCAGACCTTATATCATAACACATAAGTATGGATCAGGGAATTATCATCTGTCTTCTCTTGAATGCTGGCCAGAACCTGAGCCCCTTAATGCCTTACATCTATGACCATTCTACTGCTAATCAAGTAATCACTCACTTGATATTTAACTTGAGCTCATCCCTTAAGCGACCCCTGTCATCCTCATACCTATTCCTTTCAACCCCCTTACATTAGTTAACCCTTGTGGCATTAATTCTTTGTCTTAATAAAAAGGGAAACCTCCAAACCTCTATAGCCAAGTCCACGACCAAAAGTCCAGTCAAAAAAAAAAAAAACTGGGATACCTATTCAAAGGTCATAAACTATAAATGTAGACTACTCCCTTGAAGGATAGCTGAATCATTGCTATAATTAATAGACTACTCCCTTGAAGGACAGCTATTCAAAAACCTCCAAACATATAAGGCAGAATATAGACCACTCCTTTGAAGGATGGCTATGCCCAACTTTTGCTACAAATAGCACTCTCTCAGAAGCTTCTCGCATCGATCAGCTTCACATATGACCACAAAACAAAACATCCCCACGTAGACTTCCCGCATTGATCAGTCTACCCAAAAAAAAAATGACTGACAAACTATTAAGTCATGGACTTGCCTATAGTCATCCTCAGGATCACCTATAAAAGGGGCAAAGTTATCCTTGCTAAAAAGGGTTATGCTATCCTCATGTCTCACATAATCAAACCCATTAGCCCTACATACTCAAGGGATTTTGAGCTCACTTAATGTCAAGTGATTTGACTACTTCTCTAACATAAACCAATGGTCAACGACGCAATGCATAAAAGAGGCTTTTGTTTGTAAAAACTTCATCTATGCTATTATTATGGTTCTTGTCAATGAAAGAGCAACACGCCTTTCACTCCTTACACATCTTCATCACATACAACCAAACCAAAACATTTTCAGACCACTAACATATCATACCCCATTCACACTAGTTTCTATGGAAACCAATACACATGGAAACTATCAACCAAACATAATTTATGTCAAGCATATACCATCATCAATATGGAACTTGCTAAAGCATAAATATACTCATTTCATTTTTAGCATACACCATCACTAATATGGACAATTGCTAGGGATGAAAAAACCACCTAACCTTTGTTACAAAATACACCATCACATAATATGGAAAATGATGTAACATCGTCATACCCTTCATCATTTCAATCATGTACCATCAGAAATATGGGAAGTGCTAAACCATTAACATGACCAAATAACCTATCAACATCTTTGACCCTTCCTCCCTTTTGGGGAGAACTACATTGGCTTGAGGCCCTTTAAACAAGGGCTATGTAGGTAGCACTTAGTTGACATGGGGTCTTCTGAGGTTAGCTCGGCCATCCATTTGCTCATTCATCTCCCTAATGACATCGGACATCACATTTGTTTATTCATCTACCTAATTGACAACCCACATAATCTTTAACCATGACTTAACCTTGACCAACACAATCCATAACCTACACTCTTCTTCCCTTTTGGGGAGAACTACATTGGCCTAAGGCCCTTCAAATAGGAGCTATAGGTAGCACTCAATTGACATGGGGTCTTCTGAGGTTAGCTCAGACATTCCTTCGTCCATCCATCTAATGGACCAACTCTCTATACCAACCCAAAATCATGACCAAATAATCAGCCCTGACACTGAAGAAGTCACCTTATATTTCTCATGGGGCACATTGGAGATCACATACATCTCCCTGACCACAACACACACCACTTGAGATGACCATGACTCAGCTCGACTTGACCAATGAACTTAGAGATCGTGACTATCTCCTTAGACCATAACCACATTTGAGACAACTTTGCCTTAGTTATTTTGATTGCATGTATGTTACCTCATGAATAGTTAGCAAAATTGTCCACACATCACATTATGACCCTCACACGTATTGTCGAATCACACTCCAATTGATCCTCAATATTTGTGACATTTTCATGTTTTCCAAGAGCACTTCCTAAGCCTGGGACACTTGAAACATGACGACCATTAGAGCTACAACTTGAATCGAATAACCCAATTAGCTATGACTAAAAGCTGGGCCCTAGTTACTTCAATTTTAGCACTCCTCGACCTTACCTGCGACAATTTGGCTAGACTATCAAGTGAAGTGGTATATGTGTAATATCAACTTTTGCAGCGTTCACACTCAACCTTCATCATACCCATCCACTATCTATCAAATCAACACCCGATATTAGGCTACCTTCCCTTGACTCCCGCTTTGAGGGGGAATACCTCATCCCACATCTGGGGAAACCAACTCCTATTTTTGTCTTGTAGTTCATCAAAACAACCAATAAGACAAAAATGACCTTATCCCATACCTGGGACAAATTACTCCTATTTTTATCTTGTAGTTTGTCAAGAACAACCAACAAGACAAAAAGGGGCAAATGTAGACACCAAAATAGTGTCAACCCCCCCCCTTTGGTCCCTTTCTAACTTCAACATGCCTAACCTATACTTTATTAATTTAAAATACTTATTTTAAATTAATAATCCCCCCTAAACACCTCACCTTGGATTCCTAGCTCTTAGGCCATTTATCACCCTATGACTAATCATAATTACCTAAGACCTTATTTTAACTCTCCCACTAGCTCTCACACCCATTAAATCCACCTTTTGACTGTTCACCAATGGTAGTTAAACTTGTCAGATGGAAGAATGGGCAAAAGGCTAAAAATAGCCTTTTTACCTGTTCTCTAGCCACTGACGTCGGTCAACCATTGGCCGATGCCAGTGGTATCGCTGATGTCAGTTACTTAAAACTAAATTTTGACCTCAACTGTAGACCCAAATGCAAATTCTCTTACACCTGAATGTGAATTCTCTTGCTCTCAGGATCTGAATTCTCTTGCTCCTCGACTCCTTGCATATCAAAGGCAGGCTTTAAGACAAGGCATCAACATTTTATCATCACTCTCCAGGCTAAGAAACTCTATAGAATTCACTCCACACCAGGTTGAAATGTTGCATGAGGTCTCCTACATCAGCCATAACAGAAACAATTCTTCTACACTTCTGATTCTCCACCAAGAGCTAAGTATTATTTTGGTTTATATTTTAGTATTTTTAGAATGCATTGGTGATTAGTCCATTATATATTCTTGAGTACTATTGATAGACATCCTGACTTCCTTCCTAGAGAGGCTGAAAAGCCTTCTCTCATTCTTATTCTCTTTCCACCCCTGTCCTCTAGCTTTATCCCCTTTCAAACCCTATTCACTGTCTTGAACCCTGCACAGACCCAGACTCCTTCCAGACCCCTCTGTCAACCACAAACCTATCCAAAACTCACCCAAGGCCATTTCCCTAACTGAAATTGACCATTTTCCCTACCGATGTCAGTAGCATAACCAATGTCGGCATAGTTGACCAACTGACGCTGGCAGGACTACCGACATCGGTGACTGTGAGAGGTAGATTACACAAATTAGGTACGCGTTATTTATTTCTCTTCTTTATCCTTTCATTATTTCTCTTTTTAGCAACACTCTTTTGTCAAATAAGTGGACTGTCATCCCTCAAGGAAGTCTTTGCACTTTTGGGATTGAGCTTTGCTTGGTAGTCTAGCATATATCTATCTAACATTTTCTTTGTTTAAGTCTTTCTCATCTATAGGTGTCATCCTCCATAGCCAAAGAGGGGCTCATTTAATTGTCTGGATATAGTGTGCAACTTCATTTGGGTATCATCTAACCCCTGACCATTATCTTTAGTTTCTTATTTCTTCTGAATGTGAAAAGCAAAAAATGAGTAGAAACATGTGGCATCATATTATTTTAAGTTGGCAAAAAAAAAGCTTTATATGAAGAAGTAGCATTAAGATCAACTATTTTATAAGGCTTGGCCTATGTGATAGCTCCTTAAGCTTGATACGAAGGTCTTTTTTCTCTAAATCCTTGATAAGGAGGTTTATTATCTTTGAAGGGCTGATAGGTAGGCTGATTAGGTGTTTAGTAAGGCTTATTAGCTTGGTATTATTGCCTTTTCAATTGAATAATTTCATTACCAAAGGATTGAAACATTCCTTTAAGTTCTCCAATCTTAGTTGATTAACTAGGAAGGGATATAACTTGTGTCAGGGGGTCTATAATGGGAGCCATATTAGGAGCTTGAATGGCTAGAATTGGTTGTGTTTCTAGGGAAAAGGCATAGGAGGTCTAGGTGCCATCTTTCTAGCCTAAATCAAATTCTTCTTTGCTTTAATAACCATTTCATATGCATTTGTAAGTGTAGTGCCACCCATATAATAAATAATCACACTAATGTCTAAATTTGGATCTCTTAAAAAATATAAAAAGGCATACTATCGAGATGACCTAATCATAAGAGGTATCATAATCCATGTCTTTTGGAATCTAAATTTAAAATCTATCATAAACTCATGGGGATCCCTCTTTATGGTGGTGATTTGCTCAACGAGGGATAGGTGGTCATATTTATCTTCAAACTACCTACAAAAATTTGTACCTATGTCATCCCAAGAAGTAATAAAATTTATAGGAAGTTTTTTATACCACTACAGTACTTTTCCTTTGAAGAATGCAACAAGTAGTCAAGACCTACATTCTCCTAGACAACATTATAGATAGAGCAAAGATTGGCTACATAGTTTATGCATTTAATAGGTATAGTCTGGTCTTCCCCTAAGAAGAAATGAATACTCTTAAGAGCTAAATCTGGTATATCATCATACTAGGAAATATTTAGTGGGCTTCCTCTATTAAATGAGATAAACACCTAGTTTCTAGGCACAACAATTTAGATATTGAGAATTGAATTGTCTAGTATAATGGGTTGATTAGGAGAACATAAAAAATTTCTAAGATAGGGGTTTATCTTTATAAATATTTTAATTTTATATGAATGAGAAGGTAACTCAATGAATTCAAAAGGAATAACTTTGCTTGATGATATTATGGTAACCTTTAGAATGAAACTCATGCTAGCCTACTACTAAGAATATTGTAACTTCAAGGAATCCTCTATTTTAAAATATGTTGAGTTTCCTATGTTGATGCAAATGCTTTTCTCTAGATCAAAACTTTAGCTATGCCAAGGAGTATGGGTCCACCAGGTGTGCCAAAAAATGTTGTCAATCAGGAGTGCTACCCTTATGAGAATGTGTGCTACTTCCCACTCCTATTGAAATAATAGAATCTCTCCTAAGTGTGGGTGACTTTGGAAGGGAAAAAATCTCTAAACAGAGGGTTGGTTCCCTTGATACACTCATTAAATTTGATCCTAATCCTACTAACTACTAATTTTTAACTATGAAAAGGGTCAAAGGGATACTATTTGTACTAGAATTAAAATTAAAACTTGGACTACAAGTGAAGAACCAATGTATATGACCAATTATGATTTCAATTGAAACTCTTAAGAAGGGAATAAGCTTGCACACATTCTCTTAACTTTAGGTATATGACTTCTATAACAGTGTTTCACGCAAAGGACTTGACAAACTCACTCTTTGCATGGAAAAAATGAAAAGGTATCAAATTCACATCCAAACTTAGACTAAGATTGATATTATCACTTATTATGAACTATAGAAACTAAAATTTACTATATGAAGGTACAAAACTAGACAATAACATAGGAAAACTAATGATTCACAATGTTATATCAATGACAATCACCATACATTTCACACAAAACCTAAAAATGAAGGAAAAGAGATTCTTATTTCTTCAAGAGGTGAGTACAATTTTTTTGAATCCTTTAAACATATCCAAATCAAAGGAGTTATAATACAATTATATAAAATAGATTAAAAATATAAAATCATAAGATGGGGAGACAAAGTAGACCTAAAATATGGATCACTATGTTTGTCTTCAAACCCCTCAAGTTGCTATGTAGTGCTTCCTACAATATCTCTTCTCACTTATATCTATAGAGTGGAATAGAGGTAGATTATAATTTTTTTGAGAATCTTGAAAATGTATTCATCATTTATTATTCAATCTTGACCACTTTAAAGATGCATATATCCTTACATGCACACCATATATACTAGCTCACATGTCCTTTTTTGAAAAATAAGTCACCTCCTTAAAAATAGGTATTAAAATCTTCATTAATCCCTCCATTTAGACATTTTATGATTATTTATGAGTTTTATCCACCTTACTTGGGCTTTTAGAGGACTCACCGATGCATCTTTGACCCTTTCAACATGCTAGGTATAAGAAGGAAAGAAGGTCTTGTTAGGAGTGTTAGAAACATTTTCAACCTTTGAATCATTATTCTAATAAAACTTATGATTTTTTATTTATTGAGTAGGAATATGAGATAAGGAAAAACATCAATAAAGTGTTTTGAAGATATTTTATCCATCAATTTGGTGATTAGACCACTCGACTCCTTAAGAAAACTGGCATAGGAGAGAGAAAATTGGGTTTTACTTTGAATGAGGAAAATTTTCTCCATGGATGGATTTTAAACATAAATTTAGACCTAAAAAAATGAACTCGGATCCATTAAATTCTTCAAAAGATGCAATTTTTTTATATTTGTTTGCTTTTTCACCCATTCTTTGTAACCCAAAAAATTGGTAAAACTCATTGTGTAGAAGAGTTTATGGACTTTAATAGAAAAATAAACACATTTTTTAGGATCCTCTATCTATTTACAAATCCATAACAATTTTTAGGATCCAAATCCAAGTGTAAGTATCTCTTTTATACCATTTTTCTCTTTAATTAGGCCTAATTATGCCTCCCAGACCTAGAAACAGAGATTTGGCCCAAATGGCCACCCACACATGTGAATCCTAAAAAATGTTTTATTTAATTTACCTACCATAATACCATTCTCCATGTAAAATTTTGAGTTTTGGGGCCTTATGTAGATGGGCAAACCATGAAATGGCGATTGGCAAGCCTAGATGCTTGTGTATGCTTGGGGGGTAATTTGAGATGTTTTTCATGAAAATTATAGGTTTTAGTTCTTTAACATGACTTTATGAGCCCTATAAAAACTTTATATAACTCATTACTTGATATTTAATTCTCTTATTGCACTCATGGCCTTCACTATTGAATTTCAGCTTACAAAACTGAGTTTCTCTCACCTTTTGACCTAGTGGCCAACTTACAGGGATGATATAACAACTTTAGAGACCTATGAAATATTTTATATGATTATTTAACCTCTAAAAATTCACCATAATCCTTTTTAAATGGTTTAAATATCATTCCATATCTTATACCCTCACAAATAATCTTTAAACTATACATTTTGCCCTATACCATACGATATTATACCTACACATGTGAACCGACACCTTTAAGTGGAGATCAAGAGAGTTTTTAATGTCACTAAGATAATTTGGATGTAATATCATTGATTTTGAAGTCATCAAGAGTTTTATTTCCCCCATCATGTTAGTTTTAGAGTTTAGAGAGGTTTATGTTCCTAGCAATGGTTCATAAAGGAGATGTTGCTAACTTAAGAACTAATACCTAGATTTTTGAGAGAATAATAACCCATAATATATTTTCCCACCATGAATCTTGAATTGAGAGATCAAATCAAAATTTGGAGTTCCTTGGGCTAGAAGAATGCAATCTATGAGGTCGAGGATAAATAATGAACTTGTTCTAGCATCTTGGGTTTTAAGACCTTAAGAAGGTCTAAAAAATCCATGATAAATATCTCCCATGGTTTTCTCCATCATTATTTCATTTTCATCCTCTATAACCTTGTTTACTGAGACTGAGGGTTTTTTTACCAAGCAACACTCTTAACCTTAACTGATATGTTCTTACATTTTACTTGCAATGAGGACTTACTCAAAGTTTAATGACATTTGAAACCTTGTAATAAACCCCCTTAGACCCATTGGAAACATAAATTTACTTTGATAAGGCCAATTTACCCTTCTTAAGACTCTAATCATAGTCAACAAACATGGTACATAGGCTAGCTGTAGGTGTTCTTTTAGGTTTCTTGGCTAGAATTCAAGAATCTTATGTTTTCATGGATCTTTCACTACCTATGTTTACTTATTTATAAGTTTGTATAAGTGTCCTAATAAATTATTATTTTAATCAACAAATAATTCTCATTCATCCATTATTCCTAACAAACAACTTTTCACTATGACCTACTCATAGTTCTATGTGTGTTGATTGAGTCTTAATAGGCCTAAAGTGATTTATCCAAGTTTGATATCATAATATTTGGCTCTAGAAATATATATGGGTGTCATTTCCTCATTGAATATTAATTTTCATACAAATTTTATCCACTCACAGACTTTATTATCTCTCAAAACAAGTAGGCATTCCTTATGTAAGCAAATAAGCATGTGGATGTTGACTTAACTATGTGGGTATAAAGTATTCAAGTGGGCTTGTTTTCATCATTATCTTCATATCTTATTTTAGGTATTATTGATCTAAAATAGATTATATCACTTGCTCATATGTCTGAGCTCCATCTCATTGTGCATTGTATCTTCTCTGCTTAGTTTGAAAAGTAAGTTGAATGCTAAGACAAACCTATAGGTGTGTATCTGATTTATTAGCCTTTAATAAAAAAGGTGAGTAAACTTAAGACCTTGAATAGGTATACATAGACATTTTTAACCTCTTATCACCTTATGAAATTTATCTTTCTTTAACTTATCTCTCCTAATAAATTATCTTCATAATACATAAGGCATCCAAAGATTATTGTTTGTGTCAAATTCTCATAGTTGTAGGTGAAAGTTTGGGCTTAGTGGAGAGATTAAGATAGAGATCCTTAATAAGTTTGAGATGATCATATTATCACTTTGGGTCTTCTCATTACTCTTCTTCAGATCCTTCTAGTGTTTACTTGTCTCCATGACCAACATGATACTTTCTTGAAGTAGCTTTATTGAGTGACTACTATAGGTGATTATTAGGTTCTCTTTCTACCTTTGTATAGATAGGGGAGAGTGAGGTAGGGTTAACTAAATGACAAAAGTGCATTGATTCCTCCATTTATTTCATCTCACCTTGAATTATCATGAAATATGTATGAACTTAATCATGAAATAGTTTGCAACATGAGGTTAAAAGAGTGACTTTTACCTTAAGATATGCTAAAAAACCTTAACTTATCTAAAGTGTGATAAATAGCCTATTTTAAACTTGATTTATTTTATCTCTCATGGATTTGTTTACTAAATTCATCATGCCATCTTGTAATTCTGGTTGCTACACCACCATTTCATTCTTTAACCTTATAAACTATCACCTAATATTTCATGCTAGACCTAATTAGACCACAGTGTAATAAGATAAATCTCTCCTCTCAACAAGGGGATGTTCCTTATAAACTATCACAAATTGATCCAATCTAAATATTAATTTAGGGGTGAGACCATATCATCCATTTCTCTTTTTTCAAAAATGATGTTTACAAAATAAAAGAACACTCTCTTGATATAAACTAAAAATTTGAGAAACCCATGAGAGCACAAAGTCTATCATTGCTTCCTTTGTTGATTTATAAATTAAAACATAGTAGAATGAGGTGTAGCCCAAAGGCTTCACTAAAAACTACAACAACGTATATGATCACAAAAGGTAAAATTAGTTCAAATCCTTTCCAATATCCTTTATTTTAGAACACTAAAACATAGATTAAAGATAATTGTTGTAGCACAAAGTCTCCACAATCAAATTTAGTACATCTCCCAGATTATTTTCACTCACATTACTTATTTAATCAAATAGATAATATTACATTAGGAAAAGGACATAAAAACAATTTCCAATACAACACAAGTTATTTCAACACAAAGTTTGAAAGGTCACTTGCCTTCTCATTCACTTGATAGAATTTGATTTACAATTTGAGCTCAAAGTCTCAAAATGCTTTTCAATTTTGGTAGAGTTTCACTTCAATAACTAAAGATCCTTTTTTATAAAAAAAGGTCCTCTTTATTTATAGGGAGTGGCCTTGAGAAAATTTATGAAAAACCTAACTAATTTGACCTATTCAAAAATAAGAGTCCTTATTGACTTGGGACTTCCTATTTTTTACATGTAATTACATATGAAAAAAATACATATAAAAATGTTTGAAGTTGTTTCAAAAGTACATCTAAAAAAGGAAAGTAAACTAAAGGAAAAATATATTACTTCAATTCATATCACCATCCTTATTCATGTGTCCATCATACATTTTTAAAGTTGCTTGCATCCCGATACTGTCTAGACTAACAGTGTTCTTGAAAATCATCTTGGATCTAACTATGGCATCTCTTACTATGGTGAATAGTTTTGCATAAATAGTTAACTTGGTTTTCAAATTATCTAGAGTTAACTGATTTTCCATAGAGGTTATTAAAAAATTCTTATATTTGAATTCTTTCTAGAACAAACCTTCAAATTCTTGAATCATTTTTTATACTGAAAGGAATTAGTTATCTTGAGATGTAAGCTAGCAAGGTAGCTCCTCCAACTTATGAAAAAGGTTGAAATCACTTTTTTCACTAAGTTCCCTTAAAGATTCAAGGTCACTGATCAAATATTTAAGCACATGACTTTTGTATGTCAATGCCTCTTTAGTTTTAGTATAAAAATCCCTATCAGTAATGATGCCAATTGATATTAGAGTGCTTCTTTTTAGTTTTCTCATCTCCAACCATTTATCATGATTATTTTCTATACTCTCAATATCTTGAGAAACAAATTCAATGAGATCATCAAGTTATGCTCTTATTTTCCTTATTTTATCTATTTTCTTAGATAGCTCTGTAAGTAGGGAAATTCCTTATACGTGCATCCTATCTAGGAACTTTTCTTTTGAGATAAGTCTTTTTTGATTTCTAAATAATGGGGTATTCTATAGAAATGGACTTAGGAGTTATTACTTCTATACTCAAATTAATTTTCTTTACCATTTTAGTCAATTATTCCACCATTGATTTGTAGTGATCTTTCATGTCTTTCTCCCTGTCAATTTTTTTAATCAGGATGTCCATAGCTGACTGCATATCACTCTTGGCACTTTCATGAGTCATCTTGCCTAATTAAACTTTAGAGATAGAGTAATCATTTATATAAAAAAATTTAATGGTTTTATCTCTTGGAGGTATTGAAATATCCAAAAATTTGTGTCCCTTATCCCCAAGCATTTTTGAAAGAATCTTTGGCTTCTTTAGGGCCTTGGCTTTTACTAGCACCAGCTTATTAAAATCAAAGTCATTTGGGGAGATGGCTTGTTTCTTCCTTTTTGGTGTATAAGATGATAACCATGGTGGGAGCATAAAATTACTCACATTAGGATATGCCTCCATTGTTGGTGTCACCAGAGCTGTACTTACACAGGTAGTGGAAATAATAGGTGGAGTGTTAGTAAAAATTGCACCTTTTACTAAGTGAATAAAAGGAGAAGTATCTCAAATATCAAAATATGGGGAGGAAAAACTAGGAATAGACCTTGAATAATGAATAATATCTTCAAAAGTGCTTTGAGGGTTTTCAAAAATTATTTTGGAAGGAGAGGGTGATTCAAAAGAGGGAACATTAATAGGAGAAACAAATGAATGAGCTACAATAGGCATGTTAGGTGGGGAAGAAGAGACTCCCATTTCTTGTTGAACATTATTTTATGGGGACAAGGTTTCTTCCTCTTGCTAATTTGTAAGCCTATCTTCAATTTCCATATCTTCTGTGGTTGGTTCTTCAGTGATCTGTTTCTCAACTTCCATATCTTCTATTTCAGATTCTTTTTCCACAACTTTTGACTTCTTCGTCACAAATATGATCTTAGGTTTATGTGGTTTGGAGGAAGAAGGAACATCACTTTTGTTATTCATCCTATTCTCTACATTTATTCTTATTTCCTTTTGAATCTTAGCTTCTGATCTAGTGAGGAATTCTTTCAAAGCAATTCCCTTGTTTGCTAGCCAATTATTGGTGTTTGCCAATATAGGTTCAAATATTTTCCTCAAAGAGGTCAGCTCTTTTTGGGACCATTAAATTGGAGGGAGAGGGGCATTAGAAATATGTTCAATATTATATCTATCATTAATCAACTTTTCATCATCTACTATATTCTTAAGAATATCAACAAGTCCTAGATATTCAATCTACTCAAGAGATAACCTGTTGCAGTCCATTTTTTGGACATCTTCTATTCTCAAATCAACCCAAACATCTTCAATCATAGGTTAATGAAATTGGGTTTTCCTCTTGATTATGTCTTTCATACCCTTATAATCAAAATTTAGTCTTCTTTTGAATTGATTCAAGGTTACAAGTTGCCTTTTAGTTTCCATGACTCTAGCTTTCTCAGTGGTTAACACTGAAAACCTACCAATTTCAACTAGGAATCTAAAATTGGGCTTCTTGAGTTCCGTCTATTTATTATGCATGATGATAATTTGTCTACATAGCTCCATTAAGACCAATTTGTTTGAAGGGAATCTTAGAAGCATATAAGGATGACCTTGGAAAAAGCCAACCCTCAAGTATGAGAAAGAAGGAAATTGTAAGAACATGCATCTAAAATCATTTACCACTATCCAAGCCTCATTTAACACTCTTCTTTATTCTAGTTGAGGATCAAAAAGACATAATAATACTATAAATAAAGCATCATTTACTCTCCTAAAATGATGAATATAAACTTTCAATGTTAATTAAGAGTAGTATTGATATACTAGGATTACTCTCCTATCTCCTTCTGATGTTAGACCTATAAAGATTCTAATTGAAGCTGCAATATACACCAGATAAGAAGTCATGTAGAACTTGAAGGTAGTGGATACCTTCTTCAATTTCTCATGTAAATCATTACTAATTTGTTCTCCCCAGAAGATGGTTTGTTTGCCTTGGATTATTACCTTAATGAAGGGATACATATATTCATGAAAATGTGAGGAAGAGGGAAAACCTCTTACCTGCTGAGAAGAGTTATTAGATCACCAACTTCTTCTATAAAGTCACTTCTTGGAAAAATCTGTGGCCACCTTGACAATTTTGCCATTGAAGTCTTGAGCCATTTATTATTTATTACCTTTTTTGCTTTTTTAGGATTTTTGTCATACGTTTTTTATGCTTCAACAAAATTAAGCTTTATTACTTCTATATTAGGAGGGCACATAAACACCTTATCAATGAATTCAAGATCTAATATAATTATCACATTTCCACTAGCATCCAACACAACCCTGGTATCTTTATTATAAAACTAAGCACACTAAAGAACAAATTCTATAATGTGAGCTACTACAGGGAAAGCAGATACCAAATGAATATTACTATCAATTATCTTCTTCATTTTAGAGCTGGGATTGGTTGACTTAGTTCTCTCCACAAACTTAGCCATGTCCACATGACCAATCTATATATCTTTAATGCCATCGACATTAGAAGTAACTGAGATGATTGGAAAAACACCTTGATATTTATACTTCATCATTTTCAACTTCTTTGGAGAAAACTCAATCATCTGAAAGAGCTTTTACCAAAAGGATGTTGATTTAGAAATAAGATCCACAGAAGAAACTACAACAAAAGTCATGATCATGTAATTAGGGAAAATACTAGCAATTTAGGAAAATTACATGTTGATGATCATGACTATGGAGATGTGCATGAAAGGGATAAAGTGTGAGTAGGCCATAAAAATAGAAGAAATTTGGCTTAGAAAAGAAAAATAAAAAATATCCCAGAGTTATAAAAATTCAAGAGAATGTTTGCATGGACAGTGAAATTTACCAACCTTACATATGAGGGAAATTTGCATTTGTGTTTGTGGAGAAAATTTTCACCTTTACAAGCAGGGAAAAATTCATGTTTATGCAGAGGCAATGAAAATAACTGCTGATGCATGTCGTTTGAATTTTTGGGTGGCAAAAAATGATGACATGGCATACAACATGAAAATAGAAGTTTTGATGTCATGGAAGTAGAATTAGCCGCTACTGAAGGAAAAGGGGGAAATGATTGAGTGGAAAAATTAGATGACATTACATGCAGTATTAGTCACCAAGTTTCCACTAGGATAAACTGGTAAAATTCACCGCTCTTACACTATTGTTAAGAATTTTAAATACAACTTGTAAGCGATGAATTTTGGCATTTATGCATTTGTCTTGTTCATAACAAGAAGGGTGAGTGGTAAAATTCTCCATCATAAAGTTATATGTGATGGTTTTAAACCAAATTAAAATGGAAAACCACAGTTAGGTTAAATCATTGATGACACACAAGATAGTCTAGGGCATGATCGAGGGTTTGGGAGAACTCACCACTAAGGCTCACTAAGGTAAAACAAAAATAAAATAAGGGTTGAACTACCAAAAACAAGATAAGATAAAAATAAAAGTCAAAATTCAAAAAAAAACTCAATAAAATGAAAACCTAGCATATGAAAAAGACTTACCTGACAAGCTCAAAATTCTAAGCTCGATGGAAAATTCAAACTTTTCCTCATTTGTGTGGTCGAACAGTTACAAAAAGGAGTCTAGGAAACTTAAAATAAAATAAATGACAAACAAAAATCATTTAAAAGCCCCAAACAAGCTTTCAAAAAATTAGTGCATGTGGCCATTAATGTCACATGAAAATTAAGATTTTGAAAATCTTTGATCGGACAGCAAAAATTGCTGCCCTGACATGTTGTGGCACTATATCATGCATTGGTAGTGATTTTTACCACTGATGTATGTAAAAAATAAAAATTATGCAAGAGTATAAAAAAATGCCATCGATGCATGGGAAAATGAAATTTCTAACACCCTAAAAAATGATCAAAATTAATGTTTTGATCAGATAGAGACTATAACCAATTTTATGATTTTGATAAATTATGGTGAGGGAAAGTTATAAATTTTCCTAAGATGTCAGACAACTTCACTTGAGATCAATAAAATCTTGTCTCAAATGACAAACTTAGAATGTAAGTTATGAAAGTTACAAGTTTCATAGGGGTTGTGCTCAAAATGAGTGTCACTAATTTTGAGAACAATAACTAGCTCCAAATGGGGAACTTCCATCGATTAAGCTTTGAAATGATTCAAGGGAGTAGAATCCATTCTCTAAGTTACTTCATCCATGCCATTAGGATATGGAGTCAATATACTAAAAATAAAAAGACACAAATAACTAAACAAAAATAAAAAAATAAAAACATAAAACTATATAAATGTATAAACAAACTTATCTAATACTTTAAGGATTGAAGTGTTTCATATGTTGCCCACTATGAGCCAGTGAGAATGGTGTTTTATCTTGATATTCTAGCAAGACTATATTTATACCACATAATTGATGAATGGTGGATGGATCTCTCCACAAGGAATCAAATTTTCCATGTATTCATTTTGTTTCTCTCCTCTTGTCCCACAACAAGACATGATCTCCAATCTAAAACTCATGAATCCTTACTTTCTTGTCAAAGAGTTTATTTACCTAATTTGATGTTTAGTGATATAGTCCACTACCATAGTTCATTTCTATTCTAGTTTAGTTTGGTACATGATCCTTTTATAAATAGAATTTTCAAAAGTTTGATTTTCCACCACCTTTGCCAACTTTATTACTGGTAGTTCCAAGGTAATTGGTATCTCTACATTCAAACCATATAGAAGCTCAAATGGAAACATACTTATTTCCCTTTTAGGGGTGATCTTGTTTTCCCATAAAGCATCAAACAATGCTTTATGCCAAGTTTTTTGATTGTCATTTATCAATAAACTGATAATAGTAACCAAATTTTTGTTACTTGATTCCGCCTGACCATTTCATTGTAGATAATAGTCTGAGGAGTGGGAAAGAATGATCCCATGTTTGTATCAAAATTTAGTAATCTCATGAGAATAGAAATAAGTGGAATTGTCTAGTATAATCTTGTTTGGAACTCCAAATCAAGAAATAATATTTTCCTTAAGGAAATTACGTACCACTTCTGAAGTAGCATGCTTAACTAGGATGGCCTCCACCCAGTTGGTAAAATAGTATGTTGTGGTGAGGACATCATGATGTTTGGAACTTGAGGATGGGTTCATAGCACTAATTTATTTGATACCTCATTTCTAAAAACGTTCTTCAATCACCATTAGCTTGAGAGGTAATATGGCCAACTTAGGTTTCCCAACAAACTATTGACATAACTCACACCTATATACCTAATTGTATGCATCTTGAAATAGTGTAGGCCAATAGTATCTAGATCGTAGGATATTTTGAGTGGTCACGGGTGTATAAAAATTTCCTCCATAAGATAAATTGTGGAAAGACTCTAAAATTTTACTTTGTTGCATTTTATCCATGCAACAAAATAATACTTCATGAAGGCTTATTTTTTACAAACCATTATCTCATAAGACGTAATTAATAGCCTTCAACTTAATAGTTATTTTCTCCTTTTAAGATAGATGGGTAGGACACTCACCATAGGTAAGAAAATGAGATATATTTGAATACCACTCATCCGTAGTAGTGATAAAAAGAACTGTTGGCATGTCTTCAACTTTTGCTTCTTCATCTCCTATTTCTTTCAGTACATTATCAGCAATCAATTGACACAAACCTCTTCCACACACAAGCTTAGTAGGTTTTATATCAAGATAAAAGTCTTGGATCTTAGTAATCCATTTGCACATTTTAGTGCTAAACTCTTGTTGAGTTAGAATAGACTTTACCATTGTATCAGGCACCAGAATAATAGTATGTGAATTCAAGATATAGAATCTGAAATGCTTTACCACCTTAACCATGGCATAAAAATGCTTATCTATGTTTGAATATTTCAATTTGTGAGCTTTGATAGGAAAATTCATAAATGATATGGGATATTCCACACTTTATTCATTCTATTGAACCAAAATGGCTGAAAGTGTATGTTTAGAAGCGTAATTGTATACTATGAAATCTTTGGTATAGTCTGAACAAACCAAGATTGGAGCATGAGAAATATCCTTCTTGATATCTTCAAATTCTACTTTGTCTTTTGTATTAGAATGAAAATTAGTCTTACCCTTCATCATGTCAATGATGTGGTGAGTTTTTTCTGCAAATTTAGGAATGAACCTTCATAGAAAATTCACCTCTCCAAAGAAAGAATGAACTATAGTCTTACTAGTAGGTAGAGTAAGATTTTGAATAGATTTGAATTTTTTTAAATCAATTTTTATGCCTTCTCAGAATACAATGTAACCGATAAGCTTACCTTTTGTAACCCCAAAAATTGATTTCTTAGGATTGAGAGAAATACCATTTTGCTAATAGCATTCTAGCACTTATCATAAATGGTGTGCATGATCAGAACAATGTTTAGAGAAAATAGTCAAGTAATCAAGATACACCATGATTAACTTCCTTATTTCATCTCTAAAGGCAAGGTCCATTGCTCTTTGGAATGTGGCACCAACATTGATCAGACCAAAAGGCATTTTACGATATGCAAATGTGCTCCAAGGTGTAGTGAAAGCAATTTTATACTGATATACTTCATTAACTTCCACTTGATTATATCTATAAAAACCATCTACCATAGACAATATTTATAAACTAATTACTATTTGTAATACTTGATGCATGATGGTTAAGGGGTATTTATCTTTTAAAGAAGATTGATTGAGATTTTTGAAATCAACATAAATACAAATTTCTCCATTATTTTTTCTTATAGGAATTATGTTTTTGATCTAGGTGGAATAATGAATTAGAAAAATTATCCTTGCATTCAACATCTTCTGAATATTAGAAAGGATAGTACCTGATATTTTTGGGTTATATTACCTTTGTTTCTGATTATGAGGCAATGACCTAACTTTAAGAGGAATTTTATGCTAAATTTCTTTAGGCCTGAAAGATTTCAAATCATCATAAAAATATGCCAAAACATCAATATAATGATGAAGAAGAGTAATAAATTTGAACTTGTCATCAAAAGTGAAATATTTTCCAATGTTGACCATTTTGGGATACGCTTCTGAACTCAAATTTACTTGATCAAATTCCATAGAGGAACTTGAATCCATTTGTTGTTGCTACTTGATATATCTATCATACTTATCAAATAGCTTATCAAGTGAAACCAAACTTTTAAAAAATTTATTCTCTTTTAGTTTAATAAACTCCTCACCAGTTTGTGAATTTATTTCATAAATTGATTCCCATGGTGGAGATTCACTACTTTCAAAATAGAGCTCATCAAAACTATCCATCTTTTCCAGAAAAGAAATAATTTGATTATCACCATTAAAAACCTACTAATAGTTAGCATTATTAGGTACACTTGGTTGAAAGACTAGCTTAATAGTGTACTTGTTCCCTTTGAAATCTTTATGAGGAACCATGAGAGTTATGGAGACAGCCAATGAATCTGCATGATCATTAAACTCTCTTGGCACTGTAGAGATATTACAAACATCAAAACTTTCAATGAAATCCCATACATGATTGTGATAATGTCACACTATTTCATTCTTAGTTTGATACATATTTCTCGCTTGACAAAACACTAATTTAACATCTCCTCAAGCATGAAGAAAATTAACAACTCTAGCGCGAGCAGCTTTCAATCTGAGCAACAATGATTCATATTTTTCAGTGTTATTGGTACTATCAAATTGTAACTTATATGAGCAAGGGAAAATATCTCCTTGTGGGGATATCAAAACAATTATAGCTTTAAAACTAGTAGATGAATAACTGCCATCAAATTTTAAAACCCAAACCTCATTGAAATTTAATTGATTTGAAGATTTCTCTTCATCAATGAGGTAAGATCCCTTTTTACCTAAAATTTTCTATAAAAATTCTTCTAATTTTATGTCTGACTTAACTAAATTATTTGAACTATCACCTAAATAACTTTCATCTGATGAATTAAAAACATCTTTAGTGGATAGAAAATAATTACCCATTTCTGAGGACTTAAACAAAATTTGAGATTCGGGGTTTGCCATCTGGGTTACAATATATTTTGACTCTTTCTCAAGAAGTAACTTTTACATGATGCCTTTAACAGGTATCCTTGCTTTAGATAGATCCATGTTTAACTCTCCACTTACATCCTTGCAAAAATTACGTCCGATCAAGATGATATAAGGAGCTAGAACATCAACCACTAAGACTGTCATCTTAATCCTCTTGTCTGAAAAAGCTACAAATGCAAATTGGAAATCTTTAATTTGACCCAAAAGTTATACTTACTTATTTTCCATGGAGAAATATCTCCCAAAAGTCTTAGTTAAGGAAAGACCGAGAGAGTTTTCTACCTTGGTAGACATAGCATTATCAGAGGCTCCAAAGTATATTATACAATTGATCAACTTATGACCATTTATCAATAGAGAAATATAGAAAGTTATATTTTTATAGAGGTGACAAGGGGAGTAGTGACAAGATTATTTTAGGTAGATTTATTTTTTGAAGAATCATGGATAAATTTTGGAAACTCTTATCCTATAGGGATGTTTTTTTCTATGTATTCAGCCAACCTATCAAACTGTTTAGGATTAGCTTGTAAATAATCAACTCCAGACATTTGGATCTTGGTCTTCCTAGCATGATCAATTATGTTGAATAATTAGAATGAACTAGAAATAGAGAAAGGAAGTCCTTTAATCTAATTTTTATTTGATGTGGTACTGGTTTGAAGGTTAGAAGTAGAAGATACAAGATTGGTAGATGTACTTACTTTCTTATTAGCAATTGGTTCCTTTGATTGGAAAGGCAGTGAAGTTCCCTGTTTAGTGATTGAGATCACTGGCTAAGGTTCTTCTCTTTCTTTTCCCTTATTAACTTGTTGAGTTGACTAGTTTTGGGACCTAGTAAAGTAGCATATGCTCCATCATACACTTCTTTTTCTTTATTAGCTTCATCTTGGTAATTCAAAAAACCAATAGTGGAGTCACCAATTAATTCTTCTTCTCCTTATTCAAAGATATTAACATCATTTTCTTAATCCAACTTAGGTTGAGAAGAATGATCATGTTCAGCTTCATAATAACCAACTATTGAGTTGATCGATACTACTTCAAAGGTAAACTTCCCTTATGTGGGAGGAAGATGATTGGGTTGCCCTTGATTTTTGGCAACATTGCCTTGATATGAATTGTTGGAAAATATCCTTCTTGGTATATCTCGATAAGAAGGAGGGGCAGACATACCTTGAGATAGTTACCTTTTCAGGGCTAGCAATTCATTTGCTAACTTTTACACCATATGATCAGTGGTGCTTGTGGAAGAATTTTCAATAGAAGACCATCAAGGATAAGATCATCTTCAACTTCAGTAGCCAAAATTTGATCTATAGGAAGATCTATAGGGCCAGCCCACCTTAATAAAAAACTTACTTCAAGAAGTTGAGAATTGATAAAGAAACACTTAAAATTCTCTAGCATTAGCTGATTGATTTTAAGAATCATGTTCCTCAGCTTATTGAATTTAGCGATGAAGTCTCTCATAGGCTCATGAGGCTCTTTCTTCATTTATGTAAATTGGGATAATAAGGCATGTGCATCTTCTACAAGTTTTAACCTAGCCTCAAACTTGGTCTTGAGAGTGTTCAATTGGTTATAGTCTGAGCTTGAAGATGATAAAACCAATCTATGGCAGCACCTTGTAGTGTTTCTATAAAAAGTATTACTACTACATCTTCATGTTCAATACCTATCACACCATAGGCTATGTAGAAAGCTACAATGTGTTCATTAGGGTGAACTTTTCTATCACCATAGAACTTGGGAAAATTCTTTCTCAAATTATGAGGTAGTTCATGCAAAGGTGGGGTTAAATTTAAAGGATCAAAGGTATTACCCCAAGGGGCTTAGACTATCATGATATGATGATTAAAAGGTGGGATAACAAACCTTTGTGGAGTATGAATAGACAAAACTCTGCTAGCACTAGAACTAGAAGCTTCACCTGGTATTGGAGACCTGACATTAGTACGAGGAAAACTCCTGGTTCATTAAAGGAGAAATCATAGAGGAAAAATATCAAAATTAGTTTTTAAAAATCAACTCAGATATAGGATCAATAATACCTTGATCTCTCTATCTTTGCGTATATCATGGATCTACCAGAATCTAGTATACTCAACAAAATTTTGAAATAAATGGAGAAAAACTAGAAATGCTTCAACTTAGAGTGTGAGGATTCAAATTGTTCATACTTTCCCTAGTGGAGTCAACAAAAATTGTTGGGTGAATATTTTTTTATCAGCTAAATGAAGGCAAAATGGTTATATTAGCCACAGTGTAATGAGATAAATATCTCCTCTCAGCAAGGGGAGGTTCCCTATAAACTATCATAAACTAATCTAAACTAAATATTAATTCAGGGGTGAGATCATATCATCCATTTCTCTTTTTTCAAAAATGTTGTTTAAAAAATAAAAGAACACTTTCTTGATATAAACTAAAAAATCAAGAAACCCACGAGAGCACAAAGTCTATCATTACTTCTTTTGTTGATTTATAACTTAGAACATAGTAGAATGAAGTTCAGCCCAAAGTCTTTATCGAAAACTAAAACAAAGTATATGATCATAAAAGATAAAATTATTTCAAATCCTTTCTAATATCCTTTATTTTAGAACACTAAAACATAAACTAAATATAATTATTGTAGTACAAAGTCTCCACAATCAACTTTAGTAAATCTCCTAGATTATTTTCATTCACAATACTTATTTAATAAAATAGATAAGATTGCATTAGAAAAAGGACATAAGAACAATTTTCAATACAACATAAGTTATTTGAACACAAAGTTTTAAAGGTCACTTACCTTTTCATTCACTTGATAAAATTTGATTTACAATTTGAGCTCAAAGTCTCAAAATGCCTTTCAATTTTGGCAGAGATTCACTTCAATAACTAAAAGATCATTTTTTACAAAAGAGGCCCTCTCTATTTATAGGGAGAGGCCTTGAGAAAATTTAAGAAAAAATTAACTACTTTAACCTATTAAAAAATAAGAGTCCTTATTGACTTGGGACTTCCTATTTTTTACATGTAATTACATATGAAAAAAGTACATGTAAAAATGTCCAAAGTTATTTCAAAATTACATTTAAAAAAAAGAAAAATAAACTAAGGGAAAAAGATATTGCTTCAATTCATACCACCATCCTTCTTCATGTGTCCATCATACATTGTGAAATCTACTTGCATCCCGATACTATCTGGACTAACAGTGTTCTTGAAAATCATCTTGGCTCTAACTATGACATCTCTTACTATGGTGACTAATTTTGCATGACTAGTTAACTTAGTTTTTAGATTATCCAAAGTTAACTGATTGTCCAAAATATTGTCCATAGAGGTTATTAAAAATGTCTTATCTTCAAACTCTTTCTGGAACATACCTTCAAATTCTTGAATCATTTCTTCTACTGAAAGGAATTGGTTATCTTCAAATGTAAGCTTGCAAGCTAGCTCCTCCAACTTATGTAAAAGGCTGACATCACTTTGTTTACTGAGTTACCTTGTAGATTCAAGGTCATTGATCAAATTTTTAAGAACATAGCTTTTGTATGTCAATGCCTTTTTAGTTTCAGTATAAGAATCCCTATCAGTAATGACACCAATTGATATTAGAGTGCTTATTTTTAGTTTTCTCATCTCCACCCATTTATCATGATTATTTTCTATAATCTCAATAGCTTGAGAAACAACTTCAATCAGATCATCAGGTTTTTCTTTATTTTCCTAATTTTATCTATTCTTTTTAGATAGCTCTATAACTAGGGAAATTCTTTGTGCACATATCCTATCTAAGTACTCTTCAAGTAATTTTCCTTTGAGATAAGTATTTTCTAATTTTTGAATAATGGGGTATTCTATAGAAATAGCCTCAAGAGTTACTACTTCTATACTCAAACTAATTTTCCTTACCACTACAGTCAACTATTCCACCATTGCTTTGTAGTGATTTTTCATTTCTTTTTCCCTATCAATTTTTTGAATCAGGATGTCCATGGCTGACTACATATCACTCTTGGCACTTTCATGAGTTATCTTACCTAATTTAAATCTAGAGATAGATTAATCATTTATATCAAAAAAATTAATGGTTTCATCTTATGGAGGTCTTGCAATCTCCAAAAATTTGTGTCCCTTATCCCTAAGCATTTTTGAAAAAATCTTTGGCTTCTTCAGGGCCTTGGCTTTTACTGGCACCAGCTTATTAAAATTAAAGTCATCTAGGGAGATGGCTTGTTTCTTCCTTTTTGGTGTATAAGCTAATAACCATGGTGGGAGCATAGAAGTACTCACATTAATATCTATCTCCATTATTGGTATCACTAGAGTTGCACTTACACAGGTAGTGGAAACAATAGGTGGAGTGTCAGTAAAAATTGCACCTTTTATTAAGTGATAAAAAGTAGAAGTATATCTAATATCAAAAGATGGAGAGGAAAAAATAAGAATAGACCCTAAGGAATAGAAAATATATTCAAAAGTTCTTTGAGGGTTGTCAAAAATTATTTTGGAAGGAGAAGGTGATTCAGAAGAGGGAATGCTAATAGAAGAAATAAATGAAGGAGGTATAACAGGCATGTTAGGTAGAAGAAGAGATTCTCATTTATTGTTGAATATTATCTTGTGGGGACAAGGTTTTTCCTCTTGTTGATTTGTAGGCTTATCTTCAATATCCATATCTTCTATCACTAGTTCTTCAGTGTCTTATTTCTCAACTTCTATATCTTCTATTTTAGATTATTTTTCCATGAATTTTGACTTCTTCGTCATAAATATGATCTTAGGTTTATGTGGCTTGGCGGAAGAAGGAACATCACTTTTTTTATTCATCATATTCTCTACCTTTCTTTTTGTTTCCTTTTAAATCTCAAGTTTTGATCTTGTGAAGAATTATTTCAAAGCATATACCTTGTTTGCTAGCCAATTATTGGTGTTTGCCAATATAGGTTCAAATCTTTTCCTCAAAGAGGTCAACTCTTTTTGGGACCATTAGATTGGAGGGAGAGGGGCATTAGCAATATATTCAGTATTGTATCTTTCATTAATCAACTCTCCATCATCCACTAGATTCTTAGGAATATCAACAAGTCCTAGATATTTAATCTACTCAAGAGATACCCTATTGTACTCTATTTTCTAGACATCTTCTATTCTCAAATCAACCCAAACATCTTCAATCATAAATTCATGAAACTATATTTTCCTCTTGATTATGTATTTCACACCCCTATAATCAAATTTTGGTCTTCTTTTGAATTTATTCAAGGTTACAAGATACATTTTAGTTTCCATGTCTCTAGATTTCCTAGTGGTTAACACTGAAAACCTACCAATTTCAACTGAGAATATGAAATTGGGCTTCTTGAGTTTTATATATTTATTATGCATGATGATCATTTATTTTCATAGCCCTATTAAGATCAATTTATCTGAGGGGAATCTTGGAAGCATATAAGGATGACCTTGGAAAAATCCAACTCTTAGGTATGAGAAGGAAATTGTAGGAACATGCATCTAAAATCATTTACCACTATCCAAGCCTTATCTGACACTCTTATTTTTTCTATTTTAGGATCAAATAGCCATAAGCATACTACAAATAAATCATCATTTTCTCTATTAAAATGATGAATATAACCCTTCAATGTTAATTGAAAGTAGTATTGACACACTGGTATTACTCTCTTATCTCCTTATAATATTAGACCTAGAAAGATTCTCATTGAAGCTACAATATACACTAGATAAGAAGTCATGTAGAACTTATAGGTAGTGGATACCTTCATTAATTGCTCATGTAAAGCATTACTAATTTTTTCTCCCTAGAAGATGGATTGTTTGCCTTAGAGTATTACTTTGATGAAGGGATACATCCATTCATGAAACTGTGAGAAAGAGGGCAAACCTCTTACTCTACTGAGAAGAGTTATTAGATCACCAAATTCTTCTATAAAGTCACTTCTTGGAAAACTTTGTGGCCACTTTGACAAGTTTGCCCTTGAAGTCTTGAGCCATTTATTATTGATTGCCTTCTTTGTTTTGTCAGGATTTTTGTCATACTCTTTTTGTGCTTCAACAAAATCAAGCTTTATTACTTCTATAATAGGAGGGCACACAAACACTTTATCAATGAATTTGGGATCTAGTCTAATTATCACATTGCCACTAGCATCCAACACAACCCTGGTATCTTTATTATAAAATTGAGCACACTGAAGAACAAATTCCATGTTATGAGCTGCTATAGGGAAAGAAGATACCAAATGAATATTATTGTAAATTATCTTCTTTATTTTTGAGTTGGGATTGTTTGACTTAGTTCTCTCCACAAATTCAACCATGTCTATCTGAACAATCTTTGAATCTCTAATATCATCGACATTAGAAGTAAAAAAGGTGATTGGAAAAGCACCTTGATATTTATACTTCATCACTTTCAACTTTTTTGAAGAAAACTCAGTCATCTAAAAGAGATTTTACCAAAAATATGTCGATGAGGAAAGAAGATCCATAGAATAAACTGTAATAAAAGTCATGATCATGTAATTAGGAAAAATACTAGCAATCTAGGAAAACTGCATGTTGATGATCATGACTATGGAGATGCACATGAAAGGGCTAAAGTGTGAGCAGGCTAGAAAACTAGAGGAAAGTGAGCTTGAAAAGTCAAAATTGAAAATATCCTAGAGTTAGGAAAAATCAAGAGAATGTTTACATGGGTGGTGAAATTTATTGCCCTTACATATGAGGGAAATTTGCATTTGCATTAGTAGAGAAATTTGGCACCTTTACAGGTAGGGAAAAATTCATTTTTATGCAGAGGTGGTGAAAATAACTGTTGATGCATGTCATTTAAATTTTTGGGTAGTAAAAAATGATGACATGGCATATGGCATAAAAATGGAAGTTTTGATGTCATGGTGGCAGAATTAGCCACTACTATAGGAAAATAGGGAAATGATCAAGTGGAAAAATTAGATGACATTACATGTAGTATTAGTCACTAAGTTTTCCACTAGGATAAAGTGGTAAAAATTTTTTCTCTTACACTATTGTTAAGAATTTGTCATACAACTTGCAAGTGGTGAATTTCAATGTTTATGCATTTGTATTTTTCATGACAGGAAGGGTGAGAGTGGTAAAATTAATCATCACCAAGTTATTTGTGATGGTTTTCAACCAAATTTAAAGGGCAAACCAAAGTTGGGTCAAATCACCGATGAAACACAAGATAGTCTAATGCATGATCGAGGGTTTGGTGGAATTCACCGCTAAGGCTCACTAGGGTTAAAATAAAAAAAAACAAGGGTCAAACTACCAAAATAAAATAGGATGAAAATAAAAGTCAAAATTTAATGAAAAAACTCAATAAAATGAAAACTTAGGGTATGAAAAAGACTTACCTATCAAGCTCAAAATCCACCGAATCAAAATCCTAAGCTCGGTGGCAAATTCAAACTTTTCCCTCATTTGTGTGGTCAAGTGGTTATGAAAAGGAGTCTAGGAAACTTAAAATAAAATAAATTACAAACAAAAATAATTTAAAATCCCCAAACAATCTTTCAAAAAATTATCACGCATGGCCATTAATGTCACATGAAAATTGAGATTTTGAAAATCTTTGATTGGGCAGCAAAAATCACTGCCCTGACATGTTGTAGTGATGGATCATGCATTAGCAATGATTGTTGCCACTGATGCATGTAAAAAATAAAAATTATGTAAGAATGGCAAAAAATGCCACTGATGAATGGGAAAATGAAATTTATAACACCCTAAAATGATCAAAATTGACGTTTTGATTAGATAGAGACTACAACAAGTTTTACAATTTTTAAGAAATCATGGTGAGGGAAGTTGTAAACTTTCCTAAGATGTCAGACAACTTCACTTAAGATCAATATAATCTTGTCTTGAATTATGAACTTAGAGTGTAGATTATGAAATAGACAAATTTCATAGGGGTTGTCCTCAAAATGAACGTCACTAATTTTGGGAACAAAAAGACCTTTTACTCTTATGAGTGTCTTTAGTCATCTTAATTAAACTTAAAGAGTTTTGTGAAGTTACTTAATGATTTTCCATAAACCTTCCATTTCTTTTTTACCCCTTGATCACTGATATTTGCCATGATGGTTCTTCTAACCTGGTCATTAGGCCTACAAGTGTTCTTTTGATCTTTAAAAGAGCATGGTCTTAGAATATAATATAGATTATATCCCTAAGGTAAAGCCAAAATTTATCACATTTTTTAAATCATTAAAGATCTTGTTGATCTCACTAAGATACGCTCATATATTATAAACCCATTGGACATGTAACTATACCTTGTAAAAGATGCCATCTCACCTGAGATACCTCAAAGAAGACTCTTTTCAAGATGAAGGTACTATTATCACTCTAGAGTTCACCCTAATTTAAGATGTGTAGATCACATCCTCGCTCTAGTTGATATAATGGGAAATTATTAGAGTGTGGGTGACTCTATGATGAGAAGAACCTCTGGAGAGGGTTGGTTCCCTTAAAAATTTTTAGTAAATTTGACTACTGTGAATTATTTAGGGTGAAAAGGGGAAGGGAAAACTGAAAGGAAAATCCAAATTAAAGGGGTGATGCACCTAAATTATCTAAATCCTCTAAAGTTATTGAAATCAATGTACTCATATAATCAATAAAATTTATGTTTATGTCCTTAAGCAAAAATGTTTCAAATGAAGGGTTGAAAACCTCTTGAAATGACCTATAGAAAGTGAGATAGAGAGAGATAGGTGAGGAAAGGACCTAACAAAAGGAGATAAATCTCACTTATACATTGATGCACAATAAAATACACACTATTCTTCTATCAAAACTTAGATACAAAATAAAAACTTTCTTTATTCATAAATGGTCCAACTTACAATTTCTCTTTTAGCTTCAGGAATTTTTAAAAAATTCCTTCAAAAAGCCAATATATAAGTCTAAAACCTTAAATAAATACAAATTCACATGGAAAAGAGAAGGATTAGTCTTTTTTTAATTAAAATAATACTAAAATATTTTTACAATATTAAATGAAGGCTTTAAAATCTTTCAATTCTTCAAAAATTACATGTTCTTCATTTTTGACATAGAAATGAGAAGTGGTGGGTGCATGTTGAATTTTAAATATTAATTGAATGAAAATAATGCCATAAATTGGAATAAAAATCCATATTTAAAATGATTTTAAGTTATTTAAAATCTTTATCTTGCATAAAAAGCATGGGAGATGCATGAAACTAGTCAAACTAGTAAACTGAAGAGATTTGACCCTTAAGGACTAGTTAACTCAATTTGAGCTCAACTTGTATGAATTTAAATTTGTGGATTTACTTTATAATGATATATCCACTTTTAAAACATATATTATATGTGTTAAATCCAAAATTATTTCATTTTATATATTTTCAGTGCCATTCTGTACCTGCTAGATTGACCAATTAAGCCCATTACGCCAATAAGGCTTAATAGCCTATCTTCTGGCATTTGGAATCCATTAAACCTAAAAAAATATGACCTAAAAAATAAAAAAATAATTAAATATACCTGAAAAAACTTTTCTCATCACAAGATATTTGATTTTGATGAGAAAACACTCGTCATTCAATCAACAGGGTTGACTAGGCCTATTTTGCACCATTTTCATTTAGACTAGCCATTTTGATTGAGCTATTTTGGAAAATTTTTGGATTATTTATAAAAAATAAATTTTTAATAATGAATAAAAAGTCTTATAATTTAATCTCCATTTATTATATTTCATTGAACTATCCTATGCTTCATTTTACATGCTTTTTTCCACAAAAAATATGATTTATGCTCTCATCCGTACATATTCATGCATAAAATTTACATTTATGTAATAAAATATAATTTTAATTAAAATTTTAAAGTGTTTTAATTTTATCCAAGATAATTTTATATCAATAAAATCAACATTTTTTAAAACTAGTTTTTTAAGGTTTTAGATGGGCTTTGAAGCTAAATTTTCAAAATGATAGTTCATGAAGTACAGACATCCAAATATCAAAAAAAATATATTTATTTGTATAAAATTAACCCCTCTAACATCACTAAAAATATTGGGTTCCCATTCGAAATATATAAAAATTTACCATGTGGAGAAATCTACCTGTGGGGTTTTGACTGCATTCTATTCTGCCTACACTCTTAATAATTTTTCATAGATAAAAACTACTCAAATGGTCTCAATTTTCATGAAATATAATTATATAATTAATCAAAAAATAATAACATTATTTATCCAAAATCCACATGTGGTGAAAGATATGAGCATTTGAATAGGAGGTTAGGAAGGGTGTCTAGAACTGAAAAAATAAAATTTTTACCAAAATGAAAATAAATCTTCACATGCTTCCTAATTCTTTAAAACATCATCATGATGTCTTTACCATGCTATCAAAAAACTCTAAAATCACATATTACTTGAAAAGTTAAAAAAACCCTTTTTGGCCTTTATGCTTGTTTGCTTACATAAGCCTGTAAGAGCATTGTTTGCTTAAAATTTAGAGTTTCAACACTCTTTAAAGGTCTTATTATGATTTAAAAACATAATCCCATTATTTTAAAACTTTTAATTGGACTTAGAAACATTTGTGGCACTCTAGAACAATGTTTGCTCCAATGGTGATCTCTAATAGACATTCTTAGGACTGATAAAAAAATGAGTATCTTCACTTGTCCAATGTCCATGAAACTCTTTAATTTTTTTTCCAACCCATGATGATCCTATGTACAAATTTTTAGGTCCTGAAGCCACTTGAATCTCTCATAATCCTAAATTTTCTCTCAAAATTGATCCCTATGCATGGATTATCTGCATATTTGAACTTGATATATTTTTTTGAAATGATAATGACCCATTTACAAACCATTTTTGATATTTTTGACTAAAATTTGTGATTTATAGGCCACAATTGATCATTTTTACCTACTATAAAGGGATATTGGTGAGATTTAGGAAATTTTTAAATGATAGGGGTAGTAATTTCACCTTGACAGGTTAAATTAGTAATAATTTTGGAAACTTTAGGGGGTTGACCAACCTTATGGTCAGAGAAATTAGAAAATTTGGCTATGAAAAACTTGGATATACACTAAAATAAAAATATTTTTGTAGATAAAAACACAACAAGACAACTGACACAAACAACAAGTGCACGTGTGCACTTAGAGGAACAGACAACAACTTGGAAAGGGAAAAACAACACTGAAAACATATGTGGATATGCACTTAGATAAAACAAAAAAAGCTAGTATATTATGTATAAACTAACCTCCACCTTTATGGTCCTCTTAGATCAAATAGAAATCTATTTGATGCACTATGGAACTTTGAAACGTATTTGCTTCCTTTTGGTATCTCTCTTTCGCAAACAGGAGCACTTATATGTTAATATGTTTTGGATGATGAAAATAGGACACTAAATTCCATTCTTAGGTGTATGTATTGAAGATATAGATCTAATATCCAATCATGTCCTCCCATATTATTTTTTGTTACATCAAAAGTGTGCTATCTCTACCTCATTCATAGGTTGATCATGATTTCACACATTCTCATTCAATGATTATATTGATAATTTAGCTAGTCTACCTAGATTGGTGTCTTCATTTGACTCCATTTGAAGTCATACTTTGTAAAAGTATTTAGATCCTTGATAATCATCCAAACATGGCTGTAATATGACTTTAATTTCTTCCTGATGAATAGTTGTAATAGTACTCTTTACAAGACATTCATCAATCTCCACTTGAGGTGGAGATGGACTATCAAATTTTGCACAAAAACTATCCAAGTCATCCCAAAAGTCTTCTTCATTATGATCAATTGAAAGGACATAAAATTCATTTGTATTCTTATCATTTGAGACACGTTGATCACACATTTCTTTCTTTTGGATGAAGTCATAATTTTTTTTGATTTACTGCACTTGTCTCATCTTTACCAAGAATATTCTCCATCTCACCAATGGCTCTATGTCAGATTTCCTCATGGCTACCTTTTTAATAAATTTTTTCTTACACTTCATCTATCTCAGTTGCAAAATCTTAAGAATCCTTTTGTAAGTCATCTTCTTTGGCATCATGATTTTGCTCATGAGACTGAATGATCTCTTGCTTGAATTAACATCCTGAATTATGCTTGATTGTTTCTCTTTCCTACTTGACTCCATGATTTGGTTCCAAGATGGGAAAGATAAAAACTATTTTTTGACCTTTTGATTCTAGTTATCTTCTTCTTTCCTTGTCTTCAACTCCAACTCTTTGATCTACTTATCAATACTCTCTTAGAATATCTTCTCTTTAAAGTGGAAAATTATTTCAACAATAGGTTGTGCCATAATAATCTCCTTATTTATTTGACAGTTCTCTTGGATTGATCTCCATGAAAGGAAGGTCTGAGAAATATATGAATAACTTGGGAAACTCAAAGGGGCTCTTATAATGGTCTCCTAAAGAGGAATGGATGGCATATAAGAAGGCTATGATTAAACCTGATGTTCCTTGAGGGATTTTAGTTTGTCTTCAATACTTTGAATGTAACCACCTACATCCATCATCTCACTAGTGAGATTGGCCAATTTTACCTCTAAATAGGTGTTCATTGCTATTTTATTTACTGCAATGACTCTCTTACATAATAGATCTAGTGAGTAGGGGTATCTTGGCCATAATAGCTCTGTGAATACAACTCTAGTACATGCTTTTTAAGGCTCACTAAAGTTTTTTTAAGCACTGGTATGGATTGGGTAGATTTAAAATGGCCATTATAAGATAGGTAAGGGGAAATATTATGATGGATTGATTATTCATATGGAGGATCTGGGTAGTATTACTACATTTATTCCTGATATATATCCTTAAACTCCTAGAGAAGATCATAGTATCACTAGTCATACTAAGAATAATATGGATCTATGTTGAAACAAGCCATTAGAGACCATTAGTAAGCCAAATGCTGAAAGTAATCAATATTGAAAAGATACCTAATCTTCTAAATGCCTCCAAAGGCTAGTATGTAGAATGAAAGACCCACCGAGCATGCCAAAAAAAATGATCACTCTAGAGAGAACCCTATTTGAAGATCTGTAAAACACACCCTCTCTCCATCTGATACAATTGGAACTTCTCAAAGTGTGGGTGACTTTGTATTGAGAAGAACCTCAAAAGAGGTTTGGTTCCCTTAAGATTTATCTCTAAAAACTAAACTATTTTAATTTTTGGGGATGAAAAGGGAGAAAGAAACTAAAATGGGAAATATTGTCTAAATGGATCGATGCACTTGAATGATTTATATTCTCTAAAATATTTCTGAAACTAAGTAAGACACACATATAAATCTGAAAGAAAACTTTGCATTCAATCCTGAACATAAGTGTTTCAAATGAAGGCCTAAAAGAAGCTTGCAAAGCAAATTCTATTCCTAGCTCTTCAAATAACCTGTAGAGGATGTGATTTTCATATTAGATGTGGAAAAGACATAAAAATAGGGAAAGTATATGCCACTTGTATGCTGGTACACAATCAAATTACACTCTATTCTAATCCAAAAAACATATGCAAAAAAACTTCTTTATTTGATCAATGATGTCAATTACTATGACTTTTTTGGGGTGAAAAGGGGAAGGGGAAACTAAATAAAAATCTTAATTAAAGGGTTGATCCACCTGAATTTTCCAAATCCTCTAAAGTTACTAAAATAAATGCACTCATACAACCAATAAAATTTATATTTTTGTCCTTAAGCAAAAATGTTTCAGATGAAGGGTTGAAAACCTCTTCCAATGACCTAGAGAAGGTGAGATAGAGAGAGATAGGTAAGGAAGAGACCTTGAAAAAGGAGATAAATATCACTTATACATTTATGTACAATAAAATACACACTATTCTTCTATCAAAACTCAGATATGGAACAAAAAGTTCCTTTATTGATAAATGGTCCAACTTACAATTTCTCTCTTAGCTTCAGGAATTTTTGAAAAATGGCTTCAAAAAGCCAATGTATAAGTATAAAACCTTAAATAAAGCCAAATTCAAGTATAAAATAGAATATTTGAGTTAAAATAATACTAAATTCCTTTTAAAATATTAAATAAAGGCTTTAAAATCTTCTAATTCTTTAAAAATTACATGTTCTTCATTTTTGGCATAAAATTGAGAAGTGGTGGGCCCATGTTGACTTGTCAACCTTTCTTGCATGAAAATAACAAAATAAATTGGAATATAAATACATTTTAAAAGTGATTTTAAGTTATTTAAAGTCTTTATCTTGCATGAAAAGCATGGGAGATGCATGAAACTAGTCAAACTAGTCAACCAAAGAGATTTGACCCTTAACGACTAGTTAACTCAACTTGAGCTCAAATTGCATGAATTGAAACTTGTGGATTGAATTGAGAATGATATATACACTTAAAAAACATATATTTCATGTGGAAAATCCAAAATTAATTCATTTTATATATTTTCAATGCCTTTCTTTACTTGCTTGATTGACCAATTAAGCCTTTTAGGCCAATTAGGCTTAATAGTGAATCTTCTGGCATTTGGACTCCATTATACCTATAACAAGATGACATGAAACTTAAAAAATAATTAAACAGACCTGAAAAATGTTTTTCATCACAATATATTTGATTTTGATGAGAAAATACTCGTCATTCAGTTAACAGGGTTGACTAGGCCTATTTTGCACCATTTTCCTTCAGACTAGTCATTTTGATTGAGCTAGTTGGGACACTTATGGGATGATTTATGAACAAATAAAAATTCTTAGGATTAAATATTCATTGATTATATTTAATTTAAATATCCTATACTTTATTTTATATGTTTTTTTCCACAAAAAACATGATTTATACCCTCATCCATACATATCCATGCATAAATTTCTGGAATCCTCTCTAAGTTTAATTAACATTTGAAAAGGTTTTAATTTTATCCAAGATTATTTGATATCAATAAAATAATTTATTTTCAAAACTGTTTTTTTAAGGTTTTAAGTGGGCTTTTAAGCTAAAATTTCAAAATTATGGTTCATAAAGTACAAACCTCCAAATCCTAGAAAATTTCCATTTATGTATATAAAACTAACCGCCCCCCCCCCCACACCCCCCATCCCCACCCTGCCAACATATTTGAAAATATAGGGTTCCCATTCAAAATATATAAAAAGTTACCATGTGGAGAAATCTACATGTGGGGTTTTGACTGCATTCTAAGCTATCTACACTCTTAATGATTGTTCATAAAGCAAAACCACTCAAATGGTCTCGATTTTTTATTAATCCTAATTAAATATTAGTAATAAAAACATATTAAGATCATTCATCCAAAATTCACATGTAGTGAAAGATATGAGCATCTGAACAGGAGACTAGGAAGGCTATCTAGAATTGAAAAAAATGAAAATTTCACCAAAATGAAAATAACTCTTCACATGCTTCCCAATTCTTGAAAACATCATCATGAGGTCTATACCATACTATCAAAACACTCTAAAAGCACATTTTACTTGAAAAGTCAAAAAACCCCTTTTTGGTGTTTATGCTTGTTTGCTTGCATAAGCCTGTATGAACATGGTTTGCTTAAAATTTAGAGTTTTTACACTCTTAAAGGTTTTATTATGATTTAGAAACATTATCCCATGCTTTTCAAACTTTTACCTAGACTTAGAAACCTCTGTGGCACTCCAAAACAATGTTTGGTCCAGTAGTGATCTCCAACAGGCATTCTAAGGTCTGTTACAAAATAGTATCTCCACTTGTCCAATGGATATTAATTTTTTTTATAAGGTTTTCCAATAAATGATGACCTTTTATACAAAATTTAAGGTCTTGAAACCACCTGAAGCTCTCAAAATCCTTAATTTTCTCTCAAAATTGATCCTTGTAGATGGATTGTCTGCATATTTGAACTTGACAATGGTCTTTTGAAATGATAATGACCCATTTACAATCCATTTTTGACATTTTAAAATAAAATTAGTGATTTTTAGGCCATAATTGATCAATTTGACCTGCTATAAAAGGATATTGATGAGATTTAGGAAACTTTTGAATGATAGGGGTAGTAATTTGACCTCGATAAGTCAAATTACTAACAGTTACCTGAAACTTTTGTTTGCATGTAAGAGGTGTATTATAACTATAACATTCTTGATAAACACTTAGTTGATATATCAAACATGCTTGAAAATTATTAATTTAATCAGTCAAAATATGCAATTGATTTCCTATCAAAATATTCTTTATCAAGATAAATTACCTAGTGATTCCAAAATAAAAAGGGTCATATTTGACACTGAAACCATCCCACTATAACTATTTATCTACATCAAATTTTGAAGTGAAGAAATAGAGACAAACCTAGACCCTGTCTTAATGACTAGGACATAGTGACCCCCTTACACTCTTAGCAATTGTTTATAAATATGGGAGGATGAATATGATAACCAATGCCAATAAATTGAATTTAATTAGTGTCCTTATCATTTCCCAAGATATTTGGGCCTAAATCTCTCTCTCCTGATTATACTAAGCAAAAATCGATGGCCTTCTTAGAGCTGCTAAGGAAGTTGATAGGAAAGATAAATTTGTTTTTTGCATTTTAACACTTGAAACTCCTCCCAAACCATGGATTTGACCTTTCAATAAATAAATAAGGACTTGAATATTCTTGAAGGTCAATTTTACCTTGAATAATTGTATGGGTAACCTCAAAATAAGCCTTTTTTGCACTAAAACTACCATAACCACTTGATAAACTTGATGAAACTATTACAAAAAGTATTCATTGGACCTTTTCATGCCTGAATAGGTGCATCATGACCTTATTCTAATATTATATTATCATTATCATGCAAAACTTTCTCCAACAGCCAAAAAGTGATCCAAAATACATCCAACTAGGTTATGAAGTTTGTCAAGCATATCACCAACTAGTTTGATCAATTGTAAATCATGAAATGACCTTGACACAAGCCATGAAGCCTATCAATATGCTCTAGACTCTTTTTATCACTTGAAATAACTTGAAACATGTCAAGAAGTAGTTAGACAAGCACATGGCCATGATGATCAAAACCTTAAATTCATCAAATTTACCTTAAACTATACTAATAAAGGTTTTAGATAACCATTTTAAAGACATTAAAATAAAACCATAATAACCAATAGGGAAAAAAACATGATAACCAAAGTTTCAATTTATATGGGTGATAATTTGACTTGTAAGGTCAAAATTGTCAACGACTCCTTCTAAAGATAACTCCCTTCTTCAGCATGTATTATGCAACCTTCAACTAGAGGGCCCTTTTATTTGTATGGTTGAGTCCTGGAGGTGTGTTTCCATAGAGTATGAAGTGCATGACCAAGGTATACCATTCTGATTATAGCACTATCCATTGGTCTACTTGGTACATAGTTATTCTTGGATCTATCTTAGTTATTAGCTGGGTGAGGCTCGATCCTCTAACCAATCTGGCTAGTTTAATTTCCAAGTTGTACTCTTATAATTTTGTCATCCATCACCCTCTATGTTTACCCAACTCACTCTACCCCAACATTTACTTTATTTTTGGGTCTAGGATAATTACCTACACCTTATTCCTAAGGATGTAGTGTCTAAATTTCTTCACATCCTTGACCAAGGTGTAGGCATGTTTGTCTAGGGTAGAATATCTCAGCTCAACATCCTTGAGATTGGTCACATGAAAGTAATGGGTTGTTATTCTCCCCTTGATCTTTGGGTGAGGTAATCAATAATAGTGTGTTTGAAAGTAAAGGGGTGGATATAGAAATCTTGCATATAGTCCAAGCTAATGAGAACCAGGGTTTGCATAATGGAATTTTTATATCCTAAAAAGCTTTGTTTGATTCAAAATGCCATTCTACTTTCATTTCCTATTTCAATATAGCATTCAAGTGTTTTAAAATTTTAGTAAATCTTAAAATGAACTTATGAATAAAGTTAATTTTTCCAAAGAAGGATTTTAGTTCTTTCTTACTGTTAGGTAAAGGTAGTTTAAAAAATACATCTCCCAATTCAAGATTGATAACAATATCTTCTTACATGACAATATGATGAGAAACTTACCTTTGATGATGCCAAATATGATCTTATTTGGGTTTAGGGAAATTCCATACCTTTTGCATCTTTCAAATACTTTATCTAAGTGGCATACATGATTTCACTTGTATTTTGAAAACACAATTAGGTCATCTAAATAAATTATTATGCATTTAGTAATTAGTCCTTCAAAAGCAAAGCCCATTGACCTTTGTAAAGTTATGCTATTGTTGATCAACCCAAAGGGCATTCATTTATAAAAAAATGTGCCCCACTTAGTGGTGAAGGTAGTCTTCACCCTATCTTCATAATTAATTAAGACCTAGTTATATCCCAAAAATCCATCCAAAAAGGACATCATCTGAGATCCACTCACTATTTGGATTAATTCATCAAGGGAAGGTAATAGGTAATTATCTTTATCTAAGGCTTAGATTAAGTTCTATAAGTCTACACATAGGTGGATTTCTCTATTTTTATTTTGTATGGACACCAAGTTGTCTACCTAAGTAGAGTGTAAAACTAGGAAAATTATACCCAAAGAAAGTAACTTATAGACTTCTTTATGTATTAAGGGTTCCATGATTGGGTTTATTGGTCTCCATCTTTGCCTAGATGGTTTTTGACTGGGTTTAAGTGGAATAATGTTAGTGATCATTCTCAAGCCAAAGAACCTTAGGTCTCCATAGGCCAAGGCAATTACATCCTTATATTTTAGTAGTAATCTGTGTAACTACTCCAATTCATAGTCTATCCAGTCAGGACTTACATTGACTATCTAGGGATTTTCTGTAGGGCCGAGGTTGATGAGTCAGCACTTTTGGTTCTCAAACATAGGTTTTTTCACTTAGAATGTGGGGTCTAAAGTATCAAACATTATTTTTAATTAAATAATTCCCTTTGGGATCCAACTCCCATGAATATTAAGGATCCCATCTTTATCTAGATCATTCCCTGAGTTATCTCTATCTTTCTTGTCTATAACCTGGGTCTCAAATATTCCCTTATTATTGAGAAATTGGATAATCTATTGGTCATCCTCAAAGACCTAATATTTTTTCATGTTTTTAGGAACAAAGGGACATGGGATGAGTTTCAAAAATAACTATTGTAACTCAGTATCATCTAGGGAAGTTAAGTTTGCTATTGTAGGTGCTAGTGAGTTGGCAACTTGGTTTTCTTCTCGAGGGATAGGGATGCTATTAAATGCAATAAACATTTAAATTAGGTCCCAAGCCCTATGATTATACCTATTGAGGTATGATATCTAGGATTGAAATTTAGTTTTGATTTGGTTGACTACCAACTTAGAGTCACTAAATAATCTTAGTTTATTTGCCTTGTATTTCAATGAAAATTGCAACCCTAGGATTAGTGTTTTGTCATTTATTTGTGTAGGGAAATTGCAACCTATATGATGATAAATGTTTCCTCCTTAAGGGATCTATAAGAAGAACACCAAACCCACTACCTTGTTTAGAATGAGCTTAATCTATATAGAGAGACCAAAGGTCAAGTAGGCTTGGTGATGGCTAGCTTGGTCTTTGGGCAATTTTGTACTCAATGTGTATATTCCTAGATCTGAGGATACTAGATTTGCTTTCTTATTAATGGTATTATACTCAGTTATCATGTCTTTAATGTGAGGTTATCTATCCACCCAGATTTGGTTGGTTACTCATCTCCATGGTAACGACATATGGGATAAATCTATGGTCATACACCCATTTAGGGATTTAAACCAATCTCTATTAAGTATCATGTCATAGGCTTAGGATTCAATAATCTCCACCACTTAGATGTATATGAAATTTTGAATCCTAGGCTCTAACTCTAACTATATGTGGACATTCAACAATTCCCCTATCACTTTCACTTTAGAATTTTTGAGTTAGACCACTACCTTATTCGACTTGATGGGACTAACCCTAGCTTTGCACATATGCATGTTGTCATTACATTGGTTAAGGCTCCTTAATCTATTAGGAAATTATGTAAGTTATTTATAAATAATTGAATGATTAATAGGAAGGGGGAACCTCCATCTTATTCTTGTGAATGATCACATTCGTGTGGGTTGTTCTTGATTTTGTCTAGGTTGGTTGGGCCATCTTCTGAGTTAGGGATTTTAGAAGATCATGTTGTTTAGTGATCTGAGTAAGCTCATGAAGTGTGATATTATATTTTATCTTATTCATGTATTCTACTATGTTATAACCACCTTTAATTTGGACTGGTGGGGTCTTTATGGGAGTTTTAGGTTCTTGATGTCTTGAAGGTGGGGGGTCATTCCTAACATTTTGGTCAGGTGTGGTTATGCCATTATTCAGGGGAGTTGAGGTTGTGAGGGGTTGTTTTGATTACCTATTACTGAGGGGATAGTTACTCCTTTAGAAGTTTTGAAATGCTTGCACCTCACTAATACCCTCTTTTGACTCATTTTATTCTTGGCGAAATCCATGGTCTCCAATACAATAGTAGTGTTAGGGGCTTTACCCATGTTGGATGATTTAGGGTGATTGGGGACCACCTCATATTCCTCTATTTCCTTCTAGAAGATCTCAAAAGCATAATTTAACTCTATTCATTCTAGTTCTCCATGGGATACTACATTCTGCACTTGATACTAGTTAGGTAAGGATATCTTGAAGATATTAATTTTAGGTAACCTATTAAGTGAGGGTTTTGGGGGATTGTGAGGATGGTTGTAGTTTCTCCTTGGTCTTTGATATGTGAATTTTTTTTGGAATTTTTTGCATTAGAGTTGCTCACCTACCTTTTTAACCCAAGGAAATAATTATTATTATTTGTATCATTCTCTAAATGGCATCCAACTCATTTTTTGTGGACTCTTAGGGTATAGTTTGGGTATTATTAGTTATTGCCAATGTTACCTAGTATTGTATCTGAGGAATCTATTAATGGCCTTATGGGTTAAGAAAACCTAGGTGTTGGCTTGAAGTGGGATGACCTAATGGGATTTAATGCATTATAAGGAGTGGATGAAGCATTGGTACATTCTGATTAGCATTGGTCAATAAGCTCAACATGAGCATTTGTGGTAGCACATTAGGAGTGGGGGCCACCTTCTGACATCAAGGGTTCAGTTGCCTATCTACCTTGATGGCACCTACGTAAGCCATGGGTAGGTTTTTTATTTCTAGGTCTCTTCTTAGAAACATGGTTTTCCAAGGATATAAATCATTCTTATACATTTTGTGTTAGTTGTGGGGTACGTTGATAAAACATGGTAACCCAACTATGTATTTTTTGAAACCTAGCATTAAAGTTTTTGATAGGCTCACTAGGACCCTATTTAATACAATCAAATTGATGGTATAGGACATTGGGGTCTATCACTTGTATAAGTTGGGTGAGGAAGGCATTACTTAAATGGTCTCAATTGGGGATCAAATCATCAGGGAGGTTGAGGAACCAATCATATGTTGAGTCCATCAATGTAAAGGGGAAAATCCTACATGCCACATACTCATGTTCTAAATTCAAGAACCTTAGTGTTATTCTATAGAAAGTTATATGCTCTTCATTAGTCCATCCCACACCAAGAGTGAAATTGGGAAGATATCTCTTGGGGTTTCTAGGTAAATCATTGATAACTCCTTAGATGTTAATGGCGGAGCCAACCAACTAGGCCATCCTAGGATATAAATTTTGAAGAGGTTACGGGGAAAAGCTAGTTGGAATCATGATAGGTCTAGATTTTTTGATCTTGGATTTTCTATGGAAAATTAGAAGAAACCACCAATCATTTGTGATGGGACCTAGTCATAGTGATAGGTGAACTAATCTCCAAGATGCTTCATAATTGAGCAGTAGTTAGTATGTTATTATCAACAAGCATAATTCAAATAAGCTAGTGCTCAATACACAAACACTTGTTACCTTCTATTCAATTAACAAACTATTATTTTAGACATTTCAAAAATTATCCTTAAATGAAAAGACCCTCCTTCTAGCTTTAGTTGTTGTTTCGTCTAAGATCCAATTTTAAAATACCCATGAGATCAGGTATTCCCAAAGATAAAAATGGGAACAATGATGGATTTTCATCCTCTATTTTAGGACTAATTTGGGATCATCCAAAGGCATGGCTATGGATATTTGACTTCACTATGTAATTTACATGAAATAATATCCAAGAGATGTAGTGCCACTTAGATAAAGGTCTAGTTATCCAGAGTTGTTATTGATGCTCATGCATTATGCTCCTATACTTTCTAATCATAATGGGAAGGGTAGTTCAATATTTAAAAATAAACACAAAAAGTGTCAGGTACCCCTAGAACAACAAACATGTTCTGGTACCAATTGATGGGGAATCCAAGAATAAACACAGCTATTCTGATCCCACTTGTTAGGATCTTACTCCTCAGAAAGAGCACAATATGATTACCAAACTTAAGCAATTAAAAATGCGGAAATATACCATAAATACAAGTAACTAGAATTCACAAATAACATAGAATATGAGAGACAATATACACTCTTATATATTAATACTTGTATAAAAAAGAATACAATAAAGAGCTGCCACACTCTTCCACCTTACAGAGGCTTCCCACACCTCAAGTGTACAGTAATTCTTATTCAAAACACTCTCCTACCAAAAACGGTCCCAACACACAACTCACACACATAATTGGTGTTCACCTCTCCAACCAATCAGTAATAACCTTGCTAGTACACCAAGCACTCTATAGTACTTCAAGTTGATCTCCCATGAGCCTAAAACCTACAATTCAACAGACCATACTCACCATGGAAGGATCTTCCTTGCCTTCCTTTCTAGCTCATAATGGAACTAGGAGGAACACACACTTTGTTCTCTTCACTAGCACACTTTACAATACATGCCAATGGGTCTATAAATAGATCCTAGACTTAAACAATAACTTAGACTTCTATTTTACTGATAATATACATGCAGCTCAAGACTCGAAATAGCCTTTACATGCAAACACTCTATTCACTAAACTAACTATTCATGCAACAAACAATTCTGGAACACACAGGTGACCGACACCGATCCCTGCTTGCTTGGTGCTGCCGATGTCGACCGACTTCCTACCATCACTGGTTGCCTTCTGCACTGATCATGACCGATGCCAGTCATGCTACCAATGTCGGTGCTTTTGGGTCTTCAGCAACCTCCTTTTCTATGTCTATAACAAGTTGAAGCTTTTAGCTCCACAACCTAACAATCTCCCACTTGGAGATAAATAGCTGCAACTATACCTATACCTGTACATCATCTAGTTTGTTTCCTTGGCTCTGTATCCCTCTTTAAGATCACCCTTGAAGACCAACCACCAAAAACCTTGTAGTGCAAAACCTGTCATCCAAATTACCTACCACATCCGCATCTAAAAACCATGTAGAAAATAACTTGACCCTGCATAGCATGTGCACCTACTGCTGGTCCCTCTAAGAATCCACTGAACTGCCCTCCAATGCTTCTTTCCCAGATTGGCTCCAAATTTTTGACAACTCCCACTTCTTGGGAAAACTCAGGCTAGTACATACCATGCACTTAACCTCATTATATGAATCAAGACACCTGTTCTGTGAACTATCCAACCATTGATGTGCTAACCGGTCTCACACAATCATCCTGAAACAAAGTCAACCTGTGACCTTCCATGTCCCTAGAACACACTCATGCCAAAGAATCTTGTTGCTCTTAGATTCTCCATGACACACCCCTGAACTAGCTTTACCTTTAGTTCAGCAATACCTGTATATGTAACCCTGCAACAAGCACATCATACAGTAATAGGATAATGTAGCTAATATTATCCAACTTGGTAAAGAGAAACACAATGATCAAACCTCCATTGTCCTATAGCTTACTCAAGACCATATACCCTGATCTTCCATCTCACGTATCCATTTCCGCTCTTCTTCATCCTGAACATCCATTCATCTCTCAATGCTTACTTCCAGCTAGCAACTCTACCAACAAATCCCTATTTGTTTCTTCTCTAAGGAATCACATCCTCATCCATGCCAAGCTCCCACTATTTCCTGGATCTACCTGTTCTACTTCTTTAACAACTTCTTGGTTCTTTACCATCAGTGAGAAACAAGTAGTGTAAAGAAGGGAAATGATGAATTTGAGGCTTACCTACCCTTTAAGTCCTTCATATGGGTGCTTGAGACTCCTTAACAGCTTGCTATCCACCCAAAATTCATCTCAATGACCGATGCTAGTCACATTCCAGTCTGCACCTGACCGATGTTAATTTCTTGTGATTGCCTCATCACCGATGTCAGTTCTCCCATGACCGACACTGATGTATATCTGCCCTGAGTCACTGACATTGGTCTACACATAGCCAATGTCGGTCCCTGTCTGGACGCCGATGCTGGTTTTCCTATCGATGTCAGTCTCTGTGTTTTACAAGTGAGAATTGACTTCTACCTGTGAGCTCTTTTTGGATCAAACCCTTATCCAAATCACCCTTGCTTTACTCATAATTATTCTGCCCCTTGTGCTGAACTCTATCTGTCACCTTCTCCTTGAAAACCAAGGCTTTCCTGGTCTTGTCATGAACATCGGATTCCTCAAGAAACGTTACCTTCTTCTTCTGCATACAAAAATCTTGATCTATACCCTTTGGCTCAAGAACATGCATCTCCTTCTTATTCATATGACCAAGCCTATTAAGCCACATCTCTGAATCTACAGCTGAAGTAGATAACCCAGAAAGAGAATATAATACAAGCAAGTAGATAAAGATTACCTAATTTCTTACCACATGCTAATTCAAGAGCATCCATTTGAGAGTTCTTATGCATCTCTCATCACCCAACTTTCCTAAAGCAATTAGCTGCATCTCCAAGATTGGGACCTGCATGACCTCCTTTAACACCCATGTGTTACCTATCTACAATTTTAGCTTCACTTTCCCTTTTCCAATCATCTGACAAGGCTTTCCATCCCCTAAACAAATTTATCCAAAGTCTCCCTAGACATACTCATGAAAAAATACCCTATTTGGGGATGCATGAAAAGAGGCACCAGAATCTAAAACCCAAGATTCTACTTTATCTAAAGAACATACCAGAGCATCCTGTGCAACAAATTCTATAACATCTGCTTCTTCTTCATGTCCTTCATGGTGATCTGCTACCAACCAACAATCTTCTTTTCCCTGCTCTTTATTTTCACATTTCCAGCAGGTTATTCTACCATACTTGAACTTGGACCTCCTGCTATTAAACTTCTCCATTCTTAGCTTACTGTCTTCTGCCATTGCTCTACTCCCACTCAAACAAAAATCCCTTGAGTAACTTGTAATCAAAACACAATAACCAGATCTAATCCAACCTGTTAGTATCCCAACCAAAAGCTCTGATACCAATTATTGGTATCAAGCTCTGAACCTACAACCAAGGCTCTGATACCAGTTGTCAAGTACCCCTAGAACAACAAACATACCAATTGATGGGGAATCCAAGAACAAACACAGCTATTCTGATCCCACTTGTTAGGATCTTGCTCCTTAGAAAGAGCACAATATGATTACCAAACTTAAGCAATTAAACATGTGGAAATATACCAGAAATACAAGTAACTAGAATTCAAAAATAACACAAAATATGAGAGATAATATACACTCTTATATATTAATACTTGTACAAAAAAGAATACAATAAAGAGCCGCCACACTCTTCCACCTTACAGAGGCTTCCCACACCTCAAGTGTACAGTAATTCTTCTTCAAAATACTCTCCTACCAAAAATGGTCCCAACACACAACTCACACACAGAATTGGTGTTCACCTCTCCAACCAGTCAGTAATAACCCTGATAGTACACCAAGCACTCTATAGTACTTAAAGTTGATCTCCCATGAACCTGCAACCTACAATTCAACAGACCATACTCACCATGGAAGGATCTTCCTTGCCTTCCTTTCTAGCTCATAATGGAACTAGGAGGAACACACACTTTGTTCTCTTCACTAGCACACTTTACAATACATGCCAATGGGTCTATAAATAGATCCCAGACTTAAACAATAACTTATACTTCTATTTTACTAATAATAGACATGTTCAAGAATCGAAATAGCCTTTACATGCAAACACTTCGTTCACTAAACTAACTATTCGTGCAACGAATAGTTCTGGAACACACAGGCGACCGACGCTAGTCCCTGCTTGCCTGGTGCTATCGACGTTGGCCGACTTCCTACTGTCATCGATTGCCTTCTGCACTGATCATGATCGACGCTGGTCATGCTACTGAACTGGTGCTTCTAGGTCTTCAACAACCTCCTTTTTATGTCTACAATAAGTTGAAGCTTTTAGCTCCACAACCTAACAAAAAGAGAGGATTCATAGTTGAGGCATTCTTCCTTATTTTCTCAAACTCTTCCCATTGTGTATTCTTGGAGTTATAACTTTTGGTGAAACTCAATACACAGTGGTATAACTATGGCAAAGACACTTGGTTTTATGGTTGAGACATTGATTTTATTTTAATTCTAGAGGCACTCTTTCCTACCATACTCTCCCCTCTCATTTTGTGTTTATTTTTAATATGGAAATACCCTTCCCCTTATGTTTATAAAATAGAGAAGCCTAACATATGGGCATCAATAACAACTCTAGATAACTAGACTTTTATCTAAGAATTTTGTATTAAGCTTCTGGTGGTGGAATTGCATCTATTGGAGATTATTTTATGTAGATTCTATTAAATTCAAATAGCCACAGTTGTGCCCTGGGCTTATCCTAAATCAATCCTAAAATAGAGGATGAAATTCCATCATTAATCTCATTTTCCTCTTTGGGAATACCCAATCTCATGGGTATTTCAGCACCAAATCTTAGATTGAATTATAGTTCCCTTACATATAGTATTGCTTAGGGTAACCATCAGTTTATCATTCCATTGAGCCTTCACATGTAGATATTAACTTGGTTAACAATAAGTTTTTTTTTTTTTTGCTTTTACTTTTGAGCTTTGTGTGTGTTTTCTTAGTTGTTTATTTGTTTATTTGCCATTTTATTTGTTTTTATTATTTTGCTTGTTAGTATCCTAGGTTGCACCCTAGATGAGAAGGGAATTATTTAGGTTCTCTTTTTGAAACCTATTCCAACATGGTAATGACCCTAGGTTATGGGTCACCTAATCTTGGCTCAGATCTCCATAGAAGGTTGACTTCCTTTTGGGTTTATCACCTATACTAAACCTAAATTAGCTTCTTGCTAAGAAAAGGGGAGAGAGATTAAAAATAATCTATGAAATCATGTAAAATGGGGGTGATGCACCAAATATTTTGATCCTTATACTTTCACAAGAAACACTATAGGATGAATTCAAGACTGCATAAGATCACTTCTCTCACTCTTTGATCAACCCTCACATAAGTATTTCACAAAAAGGTGTGGATTAGTTATTGACCTAGCATGGGAGGGTAGTTGTCCACTTCCAAACTAACCAAAAAACTATATATGCACTTCTAATGACCTATGAGAACTACCAAAACACTTCATGAAGGTGATAAAACATAGATAGAGGTAAGGAAAATATATATTCACTTAACCACATCAATGAATTCATGAAATACACTTTGATTCAGCTTACAAATGAAGGAATTCAATCATTTATTGTATCAAATAGGTGTTACAGTAAATATATTGGTAGATTCTAGTCATGCCCAAGAGAAGAATCTCTTTCAAGGCTTAGAATCATGTATTTATAGTAGAAAGGGATGAGAGAGACATGGATCAATGCATAGAAAGATGGAGAAGGGAGAATAATGACCAAAATTTTTAATCATCTAGCATTGATTCAGTTAGAAAAGATCATAATGATTAAGATTACTTTTGGAAGGTAGCTAAAAAAATAGTATTGGTCCCTTTTAATTAGTTTATATCTTGTATTAATGCTCCTTATGATTACAATAGATATGTTTCAATTAGTTTCAATCCCTTTCAATCAAGTCATTTTCAAGCTAAATTCTAGCATTAATGTAGTTATAATAGATGGATCAATCTATCATGATCTTGTTTCTACCATTGATTTCTCCTTATTGGTTCAGTTTTTGTGTGTAAGAATGGAGAGAAGGGTCATAATCATGTTTTTGGATTAGGTGATGAACCCATCAAAATTGACATGTCTACCTCTATGACCTCCCTTTGAAATATTTTCTCTGGTTTGACCTTGACTATATTTTATCTCTATTTAAAGCCTTAAGGCTTAGTTTTTTTATATTATCCCTTGATCTTGATCAAGGTTTCTAAAAATGTGCCACCTAGTAGCTCTTCATTCATTCTTAGGATTATATTATCATCTTCATCTACCTTTGTGCTTGTTCCACATGGTGGCTTCGTATTTAATCTGAGCTCCTTAACCTATGCACTGTTGATCTTATTTGCATGACTTAATGCATGCCATTATAGTAAGATCAAGCATACACCATTGATCTTTTATCTCACCATGATTGTGACACTCAATGCATTAACATTTAATCTAATAATTTATTTACTTGTTGACCTTACTCACATTATTGATCTTCATTTTGTGATTAGACATGTATTATTGATCTAACTAGACCCACTAACTTTATCATATTTCCACTTGCCATTATATCTTGAATTAGCTTTAATAATTTAGGCACTTGTCTTCATTACATTTTTCTTGGGTCTGCTGAATTTTTTACTTGATTTTCATCATTGATCTCTTTGGCATGATTAAATGTGTGTTGTTGTATCTGCCTAGACCCACTAACTTGAGTTGTTGCTTGCATGCCATTAGATATTTTGACTTGATTGAATGTAGATATGCCACTTGTCAACTCTATGTTTGGGCTCAATATCCTTTGATTATTTTAAACTCAAATGGTTAGTTATCATGGCTTAAGTTTGAAATCTTTGCACACATCTTATTTTGCTTCCTTAACTTTGAAGGATTATATCTACAGATAGAAATTTCATTAAGGCACCAAACTTGTAGGGAATCATTAGGGAAAAATACATCATCTTAAGAAGCTCTTAAGATCAACCTAACTCACAAGGTAAACTAGATTGATATGATAAGTTTCAAATGATAAGGTGACAATTTGACCTATGGAGGCAAAATTGACAACATTCTAGCGACACAGCTAGGAAGCATGCCTACTATGCTTGAGAACTAGACCATATGCATGACTCTTGGACTCATAAATAATTAAAAATTTGATTCATGGACATAAACATCCCTTTTGACTAAAGGAAGACACTAATTCAACCAAAACAAGAAGGGAAACACAAAAAACAAGGAAAATAACTAAATAAAGTAAAAATAAACAAACAAATATACTAGGGCAACACTTGGAGGGAAACAAAAAGAAAAAATAATTTAACTAACCATAAAATGGCATGATCCACCTAGATCAAAATAAAAATTCATGAATTTACTCATTCCAAAATATGGTACAAGTTGCAAATCAAGATTCTTATTGAGCATGACCTTTGATGAGGCACTCTTCTTGCCTATTAACTCTCTTAACATCTTCTCAAGTGATTTATCAACAAGAAACTAGTCACCAACAAAGACAATATCATCTTGCACTTTGGGATCTTTTTTATAATGTTTGTCATCTATGACCTCATCAAATGATATCTCATCTATGCATTATCCTTGAGTGACCTGATATCTCATCTATGCATTGTCCTTGAGTGACCTCATTCTTCTTACTATATGTTGTAGGTTCATTAAGCTCTTCAAGGAGCTTTGAATAGTTAACTTGATCTATATCATGATTATGAATGAGTGACTCCTAATCAAATTTGTCATAAACATGCTCCTCAATGGATAACATATCCCTATAAAGCTCCCTAATCTCTTGTAGAGATTCAAGGTATAACTATCAATCATCCTTTTGTTCCTCATTATAATCAACCCAAATAGGATCAGTTTGAAAGGTATCTTGATCCTTCTCAATAGTAGATATCTCAAACTCATTCATGACTTTAGCTTGTATTAATTTCTTTTAGAGCTCTTCCACATCAAGACCATCTTTCTCAAGTAGACTTAAGATATCTTCTTTAGTATCAGCTACAACCTCATTCTCAACCTATTCCTCAAGTGAAGTATCAATGAGAAACTCTTCCTCATACACACTTGAGACATCTTCTTCAAACCCTTCAAGAACTTGACCCATAGCTTCATTATTTTTCTCATACCTCTATAAAACAAGCTCCTTCTAAAGAAGGGAGATGGTGGGAGGGTGATAAGATTCATTTTCTTGAGAAGGGGCATGAAGCATATAAGGTTGATCATGATCAAATATTGGGATCTTGAGGAAAATGGAATCATCTAGGGAGTCTTGAAGAGGAGGGAAAGAGAAATTCTTAAAGACTTCTACATTTTGTTCCTTCCATTTGGCCATCATCTCATTAAAGTCTGAAACCTCTTTGTTATCATAGACAACATGAGTTTGAGGGATGAGCAAGGAATAAATGAAACTAAAATAAGGCTTAGTCTCTTGAATATATTATTTAATAGCCATATGAGTTTGCTCTTGAGTCTAACTAGGCAGCTCCCTTGGCTCAAATTGAGTATGGTTAGGCACTTCCTGAGAATGAGGAACATAAAAATACTAGTTAGGAATACAAAATAGCTCTTGAGATAATTGGTTTAACTCACCTTTCTAACTCTCCCAAGCTTCCATCTTCTCCAATATAATATTTCACAAATCATTCCTCTCCTCTAAATCATTAGATACATTTAGAAACAACCCATTCACTTCCTTATACTAAGAATTTAAACAAACTTTTCTTAAATATGTTATTAGTTTGCGCTTTATTTCATCCATTATCTCTTAGATACAAGGTTTCTCATATGCAACATCATATCCATATGGGGAAGGTGAAATCTAGTCTTGAGACTGATATGGTTCACAAGGGGGATAAGGGTCATACTCTTGACAATAAGGATCATAAAAAACCTAATAAGGCTCAACATAGCTTGGATAAAACTCTTGGTAAGGCTGATTAGGCTCATAATAAAGCTCATATGGATCATGACAAGACTGGTATGATCCATCATAAGGCTGATAAGGAAGTATAGCATAGTTTTCCTCATACATAGCCATGAAAACAACATCATGATAGTGCAATGAAAATAGACTTATTTGAAAATTGAGTCTAGACTATTAAAATCAATTATTTGAGATTTAAGTCACCAAATACTTCATGAAGAACATTATTGTAACTAGAATTTCACCAAGACCATCTCCAATGTGTCCCATTGGGCATGCTATAACTGTTGGCATCTTAGGTTGTACCCTAATTGAGAAGGGGATTATTCAAGTTCTCTTACTCAAACCTAGTCCAACATGGGAAAGAACCTAGGTTATGAGTCACCTAATATTGGGTCAAAACTCTAGAGAAGGTCAAATTCATTTTAGGTCTATGACCTATACTAAACCTAAACTCGCTTCTTATTGGGACAAGGGGAGAGATTAACAATAATCTATGAAAGCATATAAAAGGGTGTGATGCACCAAATATTTTGATCCTTATACTTACATAAGAAAAACTATAGGATGAATTAAAGACTACAAGAGATCACTCCACTCACTCTTTGATCAACCCTTAGATAAGTATTTCATAGAAAGGTATGGACTAGTTATTGACCTAGCATGGAAGGGTAGTTGTCCACTTCCAAATTGACCAATGGAATATATATGCACTTAAAATGGCCTATGAAAACTACTAAAACACTTAATAAAAGTGATAAAACCTAGACATAGGAAAGGAAAACATATATTCACTTAACTACATCAATGAACTCATGAAACACACTTCATTTCAGCTTGTAAATAGAGGAATTTAGTCTTTTATTGCATCAAATAGGTGTTACAGTACAAATCTTGGCAGAGTCTAGTCATGCCAAAGAGAGGGATCTCTTTCAAGGATTAAAAGGATATATTTATATAAAAAAGGGTGATAGAGATGGGGATCAATGTGTAGAAATATGGAGAAGGGAGCATAATGACCAAGATTTCCATTCATCTAACACTAATTTAGTTAGAAAAGATCTAATGATTAAGATTAATTTTGGAAGGTAGCTAAAACAATCATATGAGTCCCTTTCAATCTATTTATGGCCTGCATTAATGCTCCTTATGGTTACAATGGTAGGATCAAGTCATTTTCAAGCTAAATTTTGGTGTCAATATAGCTATAACAATTAGATCAATCTATTATGATCTTGTTTTAACATTGATTATTCCTTACCAATTCATTTGTGGTGTGTAAGAATGGAGAGAAGGGTTATAATCATGTTATTATATTTAGCAATGAACCCATCAACACTGATGTGTCTACCTCCATGGCCTCTCTTTGAAATATGTGCTTTGGTATAACCCCAACCATATTTGATCTCTATTTAAAGTCTTAAGGCTTCAAATTTTGATATTGGCCCTTGATCTTGATTTGGGTTTCTAAAAATGTGCCACCTAGTAGCTCTTCATTCATTCTCAAGATTCTATTATCAATTTCATCTACTTCCATAACTTCACCATGTGGTGGCCTCATGTTTAATCTAAACTTGACCTAAGAACCATTGATATTATCTATATGACTCAAATTATGTCATTGATCTTTATTATTAAGATCAAATGTGCACCATTGATAGTTTAGGTTGCCACAATTGTAACACTTGGTGCATTAATATTTAATCTAATGATCCACTAACTTACTGACCTTGCTTATACTATTGATCTTTATTGTATGATTAAACATGCACCATTGATGTAACTAGACCCACTAAATTTGTCAGATTATCACTTATTGTTAGATCTTAACTAGACTTCCATGATTTGGACACTTGTCTTCACTATGTTTGTCTTGGGTCTACTAACTTTTTAACTTGATGCTCATCATTGATCTCTTCAACATGATTGAAAGTGTTCCATTAGATATGCCTGGACACACTAACTTAATTTTTGCTCATGTTTTGTTATATTTTTTGACTTGATTGAATGTAGCTCCATCACTTGGCAGCTCTACATTTGGGCTCAAGATCCTTTGAGGATTTTAAACTCAAATGGTTAGTTCTCATGGCTTAATTTTGATGCCTCTGTACACATCTTATTCTACTTGGTTAACTTTGAAGGCTTATATTTGTAGATAGAAATTGCTCCAAGGCACCAAACTTGAAGGGAATTATTAGGGCATAAAATACATCAAATTAAAGAACTCTTAAGGCCAACTTGACTCATAAGGAAAATTGGCATGATATGCTAAGTTTTAAATGATGGGGTGACAATTTGACCTATGGGGGCAAAATTGACAATAGTGCCTTGACTTAGTGTATATGCATTCATTGGGTGATCTTTTACAGATTGTACTTGAGTCCATCCATAATCATATGTCAACATTTTCATCATGTTTTTTATCATTGGTGCATTATTTTCAATTAGGGTAAATTTTAGTGGCTATTCTTTGTTAGTTCATGAATATTTCAGTTTTAAAAATTGGCATTTGGATATTTTTAGGTGGTGGTGAAAAACTTGGATTCACCTAAATTATCTGGGTGTAAGTTGGTTTTTTAGGTTGGCTTACCTATTGTTTAAAATAAATTTTATACATATAAATATAGTTCTCCACTCTATCAAAAATCAATATGATATTATTCACCATTATATGTAAATATATATCTACCCATATACTCATAATGACAACTTTAAACAATAAGAAAAGGATGAAGGAAATGTCAAGTGATAGTGTCAAATGAAAACATGTTACCAAGTGAACCAAGTTATCGAACAAAAGTAGTGTTTCATACAATAGTAATATTTCTAAGTGATAACAATGTTGTCTCTCAATAGTAATGATGTCTAATAATATTAATATTATTAAATGACAAAAACACTATTGAATGATAATAATGTTGTCATTTAATAGAAATCTATATCATTCAATAGTAATGTTGTCAAATGATATCTTTTCTACTGAGAAATATCATTACTATTATTTGGTAGCATTTCTATGAAATGACAACATTGATTCCATTCAATAGAATTAGTGTCAAACAACAAAAATACTATAATTTGAAAATATTACTATCAAATGACAATATTATTGTCATGTAATATCATTGATGTTAGATGACAACATATATTTCATTCGATAACACTATTACCATTCACCATCAACTCTATCATTTGGTAGTGAAGATGTGTGATTCAAAGAAAAATAAGGCATAGTACATCTATGGGTTTCTTGTATAGTCATATGCTCATTTGGCTTCTAAGACCTATTATGATTTGCCTATTCATTTGCCTTCTCACACAAACACCATCTATTAACTTTTGCTAGAATTTCAAAACACATACTTAGAGATTCACCAAAAAAACCAATGTTAATTTATACATGGGCCTCTAAAATTTACCTTATTTTCAATTATTTATTAGATAGAGAGTCAGTCATTATAAATATTGCATCTAGTTCATCATGGTGTTTTATATGATGGTGCATATCATCACGTGTTATAACAAAAATTAGGCTAATGGACCTGTCGATCAATGTATTGGGTAGTACTTCTTTAAGATCACAAAATTGGCATATCCCAAACATCACCCAAATTTAGAGTAATTAAATCAAAAATTAATAGTAATCCCTACTAGCTAAGATGTGCATCTTTGTACTAGTAGGTATCCCAAATTAATACTTATCCTTTGTACTAGTTCATGCCAATCCATGATTATGGGTTCATTATGTGAGATTTCTAGACCCAATTATGGTAAATCAGCAGTTATCCCTTGTTCTTTGATCAAATCAACTCATTTACCATTTTGATTGTATAAATGCTAATAAGGATGAGCATCTCTACACTAGTAGGTACAACCAAATTATTTACATTCATAAGTTATTATTCTTTTATTCTATCCCTCATTCTTTTTTCTCCTAAATCCTAGGTGAACTACATTAGCCTGAGGTCTATTTAGACTATGTAGGCAATGTCTTAGGTTAGCTCAACCACCATTATTCTTTTATCCCCATTATTATATATTTCTTCACTTTATGCATCCTCACATGCCTGGTTGTTTATGGATTCTTTAATCTTTTAAAAGTAATTATACCATCATACCTGTGTTTGCACCCACTACCTTTAATCTATGTAATAGGTTATATCCTTGAGTTATGTTTACCAGTTTGCCCTACTAGGGCATAACCAATTTATCAAGATCAAATGTGACCTACTAGGGTAAAATCATTATTCAATCTAGGTTGTCCTAATTATTATAATCTCCTTTGGGCAAATAATTATTTTTACCATCTACCCCATTGGGGCATATACCTATGCCACTGATTATAACTAACTTTGGGAAAATTAGTGTCTCAACCTCCATTAGTAATTATAACCACCTTTGGGCCAATTAGTATTTTAATCATGTGTAATAATTAGCTCAATTAGATTAATTTCATCCATGTGTTAATTTTATTGTTCTTCTTACTTATTTTTGAGGGACCATCCATCAATCATATATGTCGACCACTCCCTCAAGGGGGAATCACAGGCTTCCCAAGCTTTATTTAGAACATCATTCCTCAATAATTATCTTCTTATTCTTAATGGATTTTTATTCTTTTAAAATACATTATTATGCACGTGTCTCGCAATACCTTTTCAAACAGGGGTAAACTATAGACACTCATTTTTTTCCACATTTGTGTCTATTAGGAATTAGATCAATTTCTAGTAAATGACATAATTTAATCCTATAAATCACCTAGATTTCCCAATTTCATATGCGTAAGAGATATAATTACCTAGAAACATGGTGGGGCTTATTTATTTAGGGTATTACCCTATATGTACTGATAAACTAGCTTGGATTCAACCCTAGTCAAATTATGACCTGCCAAATTGACATTCTTGACCTAAGTATCTATTAATGCAAAACATTAAAAATAATTCTTAAATTCCAAAAACCCTAAGTAAGATTAATTAACAAGTAAAATTCAATTAAATTGGTTAAGTAAAAATTCTAAGTTGAATTATGGAATTACATTTATTAAAAAAAGAATTTTTCAATAAAGATGAGGTAAAATTCAAGGGAACTAATAAAATGTCTTATTAATTCCTAAAATTTAAAAAAATGTGAGTCTTAACCTCATAAATATCTTCTATGAGTTATCACGGTTCAAAAATATCTGAAATGAGTTGTCAAGCCTTCATAATTACTTTGACCCAACCCAGGGTTAATCCAAACTCAACCTAGGTTATTTTAGACTCAACTAAGGTTAAAATTAAACCTAACCTCCCTAGGGTTAGAGTTAGTTTTGAGACCTATAAATACAAGTGCCCTCACTCTATCCAAATAAGCTTTTATGTGTAAGGTTATTCTATAAGAATACCTTCAAGAAGACATCAAATTAATGTTAAAATGCTAAATTGATATCAAGCTTCACACCAATCCAAGCCAAGTAAAGCAAAATAAAGTCACATGTGGCCTTAGAGAAATACTGCCAGCATGGATAATGTATTGATCAAAGTTTCTAATGTCATAAACCAAGCAAGAACATATTTTATGCCTATAAATGGACACTAATTTGGATAAGGGAGGTAGAAATTTTGTATGTTTTTATCTCTTATTTTTAGTTTTGTTCATTGTGTTATGCTCTTCTTAGTACTTAGGTAAGAGTGGTTTAGTTTCATTTCATTTTTATATTTAAATTTTATTGAGATTCACTAACAATGAACTAATGACATTTGTGTGCTCTTAAAATTCCTAACATTACAATATGAACTTTAAATATTTATCTATATTTATCCTAATCTTAGTTTTAAAGCCTTATAATGATACACATTTTATAAAAAACCTTGCCAATAGGTAAGAAAATTACATCAACACACATGTGTACTCCTAAACATTACTCTTTTAAATTCATTTTATTTCAAGTAATTTTAACCCATATTATATGCATTGATTTTACACTATAACATGTTCTTAGTTTTAGGTCAGTCACCATCAAAGCACTCAAATTCAACTCAAGTAAAGTACTTGAATTAAAATCAAACAAATATATTGTGTGCACACACACCCAGGGACTTATTTATTTATTTAAACTAGAGATTTACTTACTATATCAAAGTGGGGTTAAATGTATAAAATATTTTATGATTATGTAGCACCTCAATCTTGTACACTTTGAAAAATTAGACCTTGGTTGTTCATATTAGTTCTACACGTGCCTTACTTTTGCAAGTCTCACATCTAATCTATCTTGTGCCCCTTGGCCTATCTCTTATTTTGAATAGTCTTAAATTAATGGCACATACATTCTATCTTTCCTAAAATACTTAAAATATACTTATCTTACACATCTACAACTTTTGAGCTTGTACTTATTTTTCTACTCCCTAAACACTAATGTCTAGGACATATAGTAGCATCAACATTAATATCCTATCTGATGTAAGTGTCTAATACCTTAAATTCATAGAATTTGAAAATGAAATGTATTCCAATGGTTAGTCTAAGTGACTTAATTCAAGTTATCTCTTTATATGATTGGTATAAATAAAATATCAACACTCATTCATTCCTCACCGAGAAATCAAACCAAATAGCATTCAAGAAGCACTTAATTTATCAAAATATTTCTTATTCTACCCTATTCTAACATAAGTCAAAGGAATATCCTAGCTATAGTTCTAAAGTTATAAAGGAGTAATCATAAGGTCTTATTTTCCAAGTTACAAGTTAGGTCACTATTGTACTTTTTTTACATGCATTGCATGATTCACACACAAGCCAACATATATGGGATAACTACATGAGTCTAAGGTCCTCTTCTATAGTATTAATTATATTGGTATTACCCTTTGATAGTGCGGTCATTATAGGATAGCTTAACATCATTTTTCCACTAACCTATTTCCCCCAAGGTCATATTGAAGATGAGAAGGTAGGGTTTTCCCATTTCATAAGGAGTGACACTCCATGATCTAGATCTAAATATACCAGCGTGAAGTCAAAGTTAAACACAAAATCATCTAAGTGGTTGCATCTTATTTCAACTAATATTTTATATAGTACACTAGTGTTAAACCCAAATAGTAGCATCAATGTAACCATACATAGATGATGTAACTGTCTAAAGAGCTAAAGGTTATAGATATAGAATCTAATTAGTTTTTGAAAACTATATTCCCATCTAATTTTAATATTTTTTACATCTAGAACTACATTAGCATCAAAAAAAGCTAGGTACCTTATTTTATGTCATTTTTATATCTATCATAGTTATACTTTTCATTTATAACTTATCTTAGTTTAATAAATTCAATATATGATATATCTATGTTTATCATTTAATTAGCATGTTGTAGATCTGGTATTCACCCTTGTGCCCTATCATTTATATATTATTAACCCTATCTACCCAAGTAGGATCCATATCCAAATTAGGGTTAAACATATACTTACACCTTTGCAAGTTATGAGTATGTACCTATTTTTAATTTCTTAGACATTAATGTTTAGGGCAAATAATATCATCAACATTACTATCCTTACATGACACAAGTGTCCAGTACCCTAAAGTCATCTAATTTGTAAATAAAATGTATCATAATGATCATCCTAAGTGTTTTAATGTGAGTTATTATTCCAAAGGGATTGATACAAATACAAAATATACCCTCATTCATTCCTCAACTAGAAATTAGACCAAAGATCACTCAAAGAGCATTCAACTAATCAAAATATTCCTTTTTTTATTTCTATTTCTATACCAATCATAGGGACTACACAACTATAGGCTTGAAGTACTAAAAGAGCAATCCAAGAGCCTAATTTTCCAAGTTACAAGTTAGGTCACTATTGTACTTACTTTTCACATAGTATATGATTCACACATAAGCCAACAAATAGGAGATAACTACATCTATTTGAGGCCATCTTCAGAGTATTGGTTATGTAGGTAGTGTCCTTTGATAGATTGGTCATTGGGGTCAACTCAACATGATGTTCTCACTAACTTATTTTTATTAGGGTATCATTCAATTTTAAAGAAGAGTACACCTATTTATTTGATTAATAAACTAAGAGTAATAGCTAATGCAAAAAATCCAAAGACATTAGGTTGAAGGAAAAATAACCTAAAAAAATATAACCAATAGGTTTGAAAATGGAGCTATATTATAGTCTAAACACTATCATCAACCCTAGGACACTATCATCAATGTAAGTGCCCTACTTAGATGCAAGTGTCCAGTGGTTAAACATAGTCAAAACTTAGAATGAATAGAACCCAAATCTTTGTTATAGTCATGTGATGACTCCTGATCATTGTCATACTCCATAATAGAACATCAAACAAGATATTCTTTCTCTTGTATCCCTTAGTCACTTTGTACTTATTATATTTATTTACACATGCTAAATTAGGAAATTTTTTATTATTGATTGTACCTTAGTTTAGATCTAAATATTTTTATTCCTTTTAAACAACTTTAATTTCTTATATGTTTATATTATGAATCTAAAAGCATTAAAACATTTGGTAAACCCATCTTATGTTTATTGAACCAAAACACTAGTTTGCATATTAGGGTTTTCACCTTCTTTGAATGTTCATTTTAGATTTTTGTATTTTATTATCAAATCTGATCTCTACCTCACTTATGTGGGCATAGCTTAGGAATTATTAATTACATCCTTGTGTTGGCCCTACTAATAATGTGATTTATAATTATCTGCACCCTTATAGCCTTTATAGAATTATTAGCAAAAGCTTATGGATGGAATAAAAATTATGATAGATTTTTTAATCCACATGATGATCAATGTACTGCATATGAAGACCTATAATAATACCAGAAATAAGATAAACCTACTTTTTATTACAACCATCATAATAAAATAACTAATGATGTAAATGAAAATATAAATGAGCAAGCTAGTGATAATGATGTTTTTGTGTTGGAAATATTGTCATTGACGTCAAAGTTCTAGCATTGGCAATAAAGGCCCTATAGAATTTATTGTCTAAAGGTGTTTTTAATGTTCATTTTTTGGCTAAAATATGTTGATATTTATTTAATATTAATGAATATATTTTTGGTTGCATAAAAGTCAAAATAGGGACCATGGAGAAGTCAAAGAGTAATGAGGTAAAGACAAAAGAGAAATGGGATGCATTTTCCCATGAAAAGTCATTATGAGGAATTCCAAGAGTCATCAAGTGAAAACAAAAGAGGAAGGGCACAATTTATCATGAAGGGACACTTTGAGGAATTCAAAAGGTCACCAAGATGAAGATAAAAGGGGAAAGAATGCATTTACTCATGAAGGGTCATCATGTGACTTCTCATATGTAAGGAGTTGAAGGGTCATGTAATTTTGGCACCATTTTCCATGAGGAATGAAGGGTCACAAAGGGTGAATGTAAAGGTCATTTGAAAATCTATAAAAGGAGGCATGGAAAGCCATTCATAATATACAAGGGAGTACATGGTTTGTAATTTTTTTATATAATAAAAGAGGAGAGAATTTAAAGAGATATAATAAATTTATATCATTTTTTGAGAAAGAAACATTGAGAGATAGTTGTGTTTTATACACAAGAGGGTTTGGTGCTCCCCTGGGTTGGTGCTCACAAATCTTTACAAGGGGTTGGTGATCATGAGGGTTGGTGCTCACAAATAGTTGTTATGTTGGTACTTGGTAAAGGGGTTAGTGATCCTGCAAGTTGGTGCTTGAAAACTTTGTAATTTGAGTTGGTGCTCATTCATATAATTGAGATTGTTCTTGGTGATTTTTCTCACATTGAGTTTCTACATAAAAATATGGTGTCTCTCTTTCTCATGTGTGGTGCTTATTATTGTTTTAGTTTATTGCATATATTAAATATATGGTTAAGTGTAATTTTATTAAGTGAAAGTTTATAAGATATATGATATACTAATTCACCCTCCCCTCTTAAAATATCTCATACTTAACATTTAGTATTAGAGTAGGTGCCTTTCGAAAGAGTTTTACATCTTGAAGGTAGATCAGGGAAAGCATAATGATTGGATCACATGAAGGTTTTTATATAAATAAGGCACCTTTGTTTTATGGGATAAATTATTCTATTTAGAGCATAAGGATGAGGACTTATTTGATGTCTCTTGGATTTTAAATTTGATAAGCAATTGTGGAGGAATATGAAGACCCATAGACACTTATGACTATTCCAATAGAAAAAAAGGCAAGTGAAAATAATGATAAAGCTTTAAATGTTATTTTATGTGGTTTATGTGAATTAGAATTTATTAAATTTATGCAATTCAAATTTGCTCATGAGACTTGGGTAAAGCTTGAAAATATTTACAAAGGTGAAGGAAAGGTTTAGCAAGCTAAGCTCTAGACTTTTAGAAGATAGTTTGAGAGTTTGAAAATAGAAGAGGAATAAAATATATCAAATTATATTTTGTGGGTTGATCAAATAGTTAATCATATTCAAGGCCTTAGAGAAAATTTAGAATAATAAATGGTGGTACAAAAGGTTTTGAGATCTCTACCAATGAGCTATGATGTAAAGGTTTTGACAATCGAGGAGATGAAGGATCTAGCCAAGCTAAAGATGGATGAACTACATGGTATTATTATGGTGTATGAGATGTGGACCGAATAAGAGAAACCCTCAAAGAGGGAAGCTACTTTCAAGACATCAAATAAAGACAAGGCTAAGATTCAAAAATCAAGTGATAGTTCTAACAATGATGAAGATGATAATGGAGCTCTATTTATTTGAAAGCCAAAAAAGGACATAGGTAAATATCAAAGAAAATTACCTTTTAAATGTTTTAATTATGGAAAGATTGGATATTTTTTAGCTAAGTGCCTAGATAAGAGTAATGGTGAAAATGAAGAATGAAGGTATACAAACAAGAATAATTTTAAAGGCAAATTCAAGAAATGATTTGAGAAGAAGAGTTTGTACTCTAAAGATACTAGCTCAATCAAAGATAGTGCAGTCAATGACTCAGATGAAGAAGAGATTCTATTCATGACCATACATGAACATGCCTCCACAAGAAAAAGTATAGATGATCAATAATAATAACAAGATGAAGAGAAAGTGAATCTAGAAGGAGAACTCATTTATGCCTTAGAATAATTACAAGCTCTTGAGAAGAAGAATTGAAGACTAAAGCTCCAAATCAAGAAAAATGAAAAGGAGTCAAAGGATATAATTGAAGATCTACAACCGCACATTCAATAAGCTAAAAAGAATGAAGAAAATCTCAAATATCAATTGCAAAAATTAAATGAAGAATGTGAAATGTATGTTATTAAAATTGCTTTTTTAAAAGCAGATCTTGAGAAAACAAATAAAGTAGTCAATGATAAAATAGCCAATGATTCAAAATTTGATAATAGAATTGATATATTAAATAAGATATTAGAAAGTCAAAAATTAATATCAAATAAGATAGATATCAGATTTGAGAAGAAAAAGAGATATGCTGAAACTCTTACAAAAGAGAAAACAAAAAGGGAATAATTTAAGAATATAGAGGACATCTCAAACAAAGAAGGTTGCAAGGAAGAGAGATATAAAAGGTAATTAGGTCAAGGATACACAAACAAGTTTTATTTTTATGGTTATTGTTTTTGTTATAATGGATATGGTCATAAGAAAATAGAATGTTAGAAAAGAGATAACAATTTTAGAAATAAGAAGGAAACTCATGTAGAGTCAAGAAGAATCCACAACTCTTTTGTTCCTCTATCAATATTTAATGAAGAGGCCATAATATGTTATAAGTGTAATAAATTTGAACACATAGTCTAGTACTATAGAAGTGTGTTTGAGTTAGTCAAGAAGGACCAGAGTTTTAAGGCTCCATTTATCAAGAAAAAAGTTTAGGCAGGTTCATGGTAAAATAAACAACCTAAAAAATCTTTGTTGGTCTAGACAACTTTGCATGAAAGAAACAAAGAAAAGCCATGGGTCATTGATATCAAATGTTTGGGGCACATGATAGGAAACAAGAACAATTTCAAAAACCTAAAGAAGATCAATGGTGGTAAAATAAAATTTGAAGACAATACTACTACCAAAATTATTGAAAAAGGTGCACTAAGTTTGGATATTGGTAGAACTAAGATTGAAAATGTTCTATATGTAGAAGATCTTAAGAATAATCTTTTGAGTGTAAGTCAAATGTGTGATCAGGGACACACAATAAATTTTTATGTAGAAGGTTGTGAAATTAGGAAAAAATATTAAGATGTGTTGATTGTAGATGCTCAGAGAATAAGAAACAATTTATATATATTATCAGATATCAAAGGTCAAAGATTTTTTTTGAGTCAAATTGAGGAAATTCAGCTATGGCATAGGAGAATGGGACACATAAATTTTGACAATATTATCAACATCAATAAGAAGTAAATAGTCAAAAATATTCCAAAGATTAAAAATCCCTCCAAGATGCTTTGTGAACCATGTCAGCATGGGAAGAAGGTCAGAAGATGGTTCAAAACAAAAGAATACTTGACCACTTAGATGTTAGTGCTTGTTCACATTGATTTTTGTAGACCTATGAGAACTCAAAGCACTCAAGGTGATAAATATTTCATATTGCTTGATTTTTTATGTATGACTTGGGTAATGTTTTTGAAGAAAAAATTAGAAGCTTTCAGCCACTTCAAAGCAATCAAGGCTTTTGTTGAGAATGAAAATGATTTCAAGATTAAGTGCCTAAAATCAAATCAAGAGAATTCATGTCAGATGAGTTTATTGAGTATTGTGGAGACCGTGGGATAAAGAGACATTATTTAGCAATTAGAACTCCATAGAAAAATGGAGTAGTTGAGTAAAAAAATAGAACAGTTCAAGAGATGGCAAGGACAATGGTAAATGAATCCAAGATACTATATAAATATTAAAGAGAGTCAATAGGTAAAATAGTGCATATTGAGAATAGAGCATTGTTGAGAGTCAACAATGAAAAGACTCCTTATGAGATATGGAAAGAGAAATGAGCTATAGTTGATTACTTTAGAGTTTTTGGTAATAGATGCTTCATAAAGAGAACTAATGAAAAATTGGGTAAGTTTGAATGTAGAATAGATGAAGGCATATTTCTTGGATATTATAACAAAATCAAAGATTATAAATTTTATAACAAAGGAATCAAGAAGATTGTTGAAAGTGCAAGTGTCAGGATAGATGAAGATGTAGCATAAAGAATCAATGATCCAGTAGACTCTCCTAAAATCATTGAAGAAGAAGATTTTGATGAATCAGATGAGGATAGAAGAAGGATCAAATGGACACCAAGACCCCATTCAAATATGTTTATAGAAATCATAATAAGAGTGACATCATTAGAAATATAAATTAAGGAGTTAGCACCATAAAGATGATGGTAAGTTAATCTGAGCAAGTAAATTTTTATTTGTTATCTAAAATTTAGTCTAATGTTTTTTATAAGTTAGACATGATGAGCATTGGGTTAAGGAAATTGATGAAAAATTAAATCAAATAGAAAATAATGATAATTGGGAATTAGTGCCTAGACCAAAAGATCAAAATATGATAGGAATAAAATAGATATATAGAAATAAGTTGAATGAAGATGGTGAAGTTACCAGAAATAAATAAAGGTTAGTATGTAAAGGATATGCTCAAATTAAGGGTATAGATTATGAAGAAACCTTTGCACTAGTTGCAAGGCTATTAGAATGTTTCCTGTATATGAAGTGTTTAAAAATTTCAAAGTGTTTTAGTTGGATGTCAAGTCTACTTTCATGAATGAGAATATAGATGAGGAGGTATACATTAAGTAGCCTGAGGGATTTATTCTCTCAAATGATAGTATCTATGTATGCAGATTGAATAAATCACCATATGGATTGAAACAAGCTCTCAAAGCTTGGTATGCAAGACTTGATAAGTACCTGTAAGATCAAGGTTTCAAGAGAGGTTTTGTTGATAGTAATATCTACATCAAAATAGAAGGTGAGCATCATTTTATTGTTATGGTATATGTTGATGACATAATATTTAGAGGTAATATTAAAAGAATGACAAAATAATTTTTTGATAATATGCAAAAATAATTTGAGATGTCTATGCTTGGATAATTGTCATTTTTCCTAGGGTTGCAAATATTTTAGTTAGATAAAGAAATTTTCATATCTCAAAGTAAGTATGCCAAATAAATATTGAAAAAAATTGGTTTTGAGGATTGTGCACTAGTTGGCACACCAATAAGTACAAAGAACAAGATGAGTAAGGATGAAGATTCACCTATTGTAGATTAATATTTGTATAGATATATGATTGGTAGTCTTTTATATTTGACAACATTGAGGCCAAACATCATGTATATAGTGGACATAGTTGTGATATATCAGGCAGCTCCAAAAGAGAGTCATGTTTAGTTGGTAAAGAGAATATTTAGATATGTCAAGGGGACATTGGATTAGAAATTTTGGTATCCCACAGGTAGAGATTTCACTTTAGTTACTTATAAAGATTTAGATTGGGTAGGTTGTTTGGATGATAGAAAGAGTACAAGTGGAGGAGCTTTCTTCCTTGGTGATAGCTTAGTATCTGAGCTAAGCAAGAAGTAGAAATTAGTATCACTTTCTATAGCTAAAGTAGAATATATTGTAGCAATGTTGTGTTATACTCAAGTGATTTTGATGAAACAAAATTTAGAAGACATCAAGGTAAACTAAGATGAATCTATTTATATTTTTTGTGACAACACAAGTGGTATTAATATTTCTAAGAATCTAGTGATGAATTCAAGGAAAAAACATATTCCTATCAAATATCATTTTTTTAGAGAGTATATGGTAGATCAAAAGTTTAAAATGGAATATATTAGTAATATAGAATAGATTATAGATATTTTCATAAAATAACTACCAAAAGACACATTCGAGTATCTATAAGAGAAGTTGGGAGTAATTTTTTTTACTTCCTACCATTGAGGATCAACATCAGTTGAGGGGGAGCTAATTTTTAGCTCTAGGATAGGCATGTTGCCATTGCTGTTAAAGGGGGAGAAGAATAAAAATAGGTATAGTAAATAGGTACATGGAACATGTGCAAAAATAGGTACAATATACTGAAGTAAGGGGGAATTACTATATGTGTAGGTTAGCATGTGAAAAATAGGTTTTAGGATGTGGCAGTTTTAGTTTGAGGTTGCCATCAATGACAAAGGTGGAGATTATTAAAAATATTGTCATTGATGTTAAAGGTCTAACATTGGTGATAAAATCCCCATAACATTTATTGTCTAAAGGTGTTTTTAATGTTCATATTTTGGCTAAAATGTGTTGATATTTATTTAATATTAATGAATATATTTTTATTTGCATAAAATTCAAAAGAGAGCCCATGGAGAAGTCAAAGATTCATGAGGTAAAGACGAAACAGAAATGGGATGCATTTTCCCATGAAGAGTCATTTTGAAGAATTCCCAGAGTCACCAAGTGAAGACAAAAGAGGAAGGGTGCAATTTCTCATGAAGAAACACTTTGAGGAATTTGAAAGGTCACCAAGATAAAGAAAAAAGGGGAAAGGATGTATTTTATCATGAATGGTCACCATGTGACTTTTCAAATACAAGGAGTCTAAAGGTCATACAATTTTGGCACCATGTTCCATGAGGATTGAAGGGTCACAAAAGTGAATTCCAAATGTCATTTAGAAAGCTACAAAATGAGGCTTTTGAAGCCATTTGTAATATGCAAGAGAGTGCATGATTTGTAACTTTTTTATATAATAAAAGAGGAGAGAATAGAAAGAGATATAGTAGAGTTATATCATTTGTTGAGAAAATAACATTGAGAGATAGTTGTGTTTTATACACAAGAGGGGTTGGTGCTCACAAATGTTTGCAAGGGGTTAGTGTCCTACTATTTAGTGATTTTGAACATTATAATTTGATTTGGCATTTATTCATATGCTTGATATTGTTCTCTATGGTTTTTCCCACATTGGGTTTCCACATAAAAATTTTGTGTGTCTCTCTCTCTTATGTGGTGCTTATTATTGTTTTATTTTATTACATATCTTAAATATATGGTTAATTGGAATTTTATTAAGTGAAATTTTATAAGATATATGATATACTGATTCACTCACCTCTTAGTATATCTCATGCTTAACATTTTGCTTACAAATTTGAATGTAATGATATCACTCTTGACTATTGCATCTATAATTTTCCTTTGATTTCTAATGATGAAGAGTTTTAAGAGCCAACAAACTAGAAAATAATATTATTCCTGAAGTTTAAAATCTAATTATTGTATCTCCACCTTCTTTAGTTATTTCAACAAGTGAGTGTGATTCTCCCATTTCCAATGTTGAAAATGTCAAAGATCTTGAATATTCCTCCATTATATCTCATAATGAAAATGTTGATGAAATAAAGTGTGTGCCTTCTTCTCCAAATAATAGTAATGTTGAAAATCATGTCTTCTTTACATGATTCAAGTGAAACTAGACCAATTTATTATTCTCCTCTAGTATGTGATGAGCAAAATACATGTCTTCTGTCTCCAATTGTGATCTTGAAGAACATAATAAGAGTGTTAATGAACATCCTAAGGAAACACTCACAAAACTTACATTATTTGGGGACACATAGAAGGTCCCAAATCCTTTTGATGTCTCTTATACCAAGGTAAAACCATGTAAATTCAAGAAACAAAAAACCATGTTTCCCAAAGGTTTCCTTACAAAAGAATACTCTAAAATAACTAACAAGGATGCAAATGATATTCATGTCAATATTCCTTTCTCACATATCAATGATGCACCTAAAGTAGAAATTTGTAGTGTATTACTTAATCCTCCTTATATAGGATGTGACACTCCAACTCAAAGTGAAAATGACATATTTACATCTCTTAATATGGTACATGACATAGCAAATGTTTCTTCCCTTTCCTCCTTTGCATTTTATTATAAAAATGAGAGTGTTCCTCAAAATCAAATTATACCTCCCACTCATGTCATGAAGTTCCAATAGATATAACACCTTACAATGATAATTATATTAACCTTTGTACACTTTAAAAATACATATCTACATCTTTAGATATGGGTGTTCCCTTACCATATATTAATAAATCATGTGATGATCATATTTCCAAGAATGATGAAGATTCCATCATGCCTATGTTCTATACCCATGGTAGCTTGTGACCACTAGAAAAAGCCTTAACTTATTGTTATGAAATGTTATATAGTTTGACTCCTGTTAGAGATTTATAACAAGTTAATACTCTTAAATTGCAAATTTCTTCTCATGAAGCTATTCTTTAGGATAACACATTATTATAGTAGCCTCTTACTAGGGATGTGTCTGAGCATTATTATCCCTAAAAAAAAAATATTCTTAAATTCTCTTCCTTAAATGGTCAAGGAGATCCTACTATTCATTTACAATAATATACACAATCCTTTGAACATTAGACCCAAAATGGAAACTTTTAATTAAAGGCCTTCTATTGTAGCTTTAGCAAAGGGGAACTTGATTGGTTTTATACTTTTCCAAATGTTCATTATCAACTTTTAAACAACTTGAAGATGTATTTCTATCACATTTTCATCATTATAATTTACCATAATTACCATTATATCATTTACAAATGTTGACACAAATGCAAAATGAGTCTAAATAAGATTATATCATTTAACTTAAGAATGTTTTATATTCCTTGTAATAAATAGCCTTAGATTTGGAAATCTAATTTATATCTAGTAGAGGTCTTCTTTATCCACTAAGAGAAAGAGAATTACATAATCACTTTGCTTCATTTCAGATATTATATTGGGATTATCAAAAATATGCATGTTTTCTAATGAATACACAAACCATGTTACCTATTTCTCCATTCAAACCCACACATGGTAAAAATATTGTTTCCAAGGTAAATAAACAAGTTATAAAACCTTTTGAACCAATTCAAAAGCCTTATTCAGAACCAACCCCTTATGTCAAAAAATAAATAATAAATGTGTTGAATAAAGGAAAATAGCATGCTTATTGAGTATCTCCTATAGTTAGACCATATACCACTACCAAACGATAGCCTCTTCAGTTTGATTGGTACCAAGATAGACTACATAATATACTATGAACATTGTTGTATAAATTATTAATCAAACTCCCTCATAATTCACATTACCCACCTCACATATTTGAGAGGAAAAAGGGAAACACTTTTACACTTATCATGGTATTAATGGTCATCAAGAGAATGAATGTTTTACTCTTGAATAAAAGTGTATATAGCTAATAAATAATTAAATCAATGCATATTGAAAATACATATCTAAACCTATTTCACATACTTCTCCTATGATCTTGCCTAAGGAGGATGAGATATCCCATGTTGAGCCTTGAAAGGAACATATGGTTCATCAACCTTCATAGAGGATGATGTCTAGTATAAGTCCTTCTCCCACCATACTCTCTCTTAGGACTAATCTCTCCCACACTAATCCTACCAAGGAACCATTGGTTAATTAGATCTTTCATATAAAGGTGCATGAAAGGGGTAAACTTACACAGTAGATATGGATACCTAAATAGATACATACAAACTCATATCATATTTCTATAGATACTTTAAAGATGATTATAGAATCACCATCCATAGTCCCATTTTTCCTAATCATTACAGTCAAGTGTTCTTATACCCATACGAAATTCATTTCATACAGTGGTCTATCTATTGCTAATATAATACACATAATTTACCATATCTAAACCTAAATTACAAAAATAAATGTATGTAACTAATGGTACATTGTCATGTGACATAAGAATACCAAATACAAACCTATCAAAGAACCATGATATAAATTCTGTAATTCCTAATTTAGACATTTAGAGCACCTACACATGTACCTATTATTACTATTCAAAAGAAACCATAGAATACTCAATGATAGTTTTCATGAATCCCTACTCCTACTATCTCTCCTAGACCATAAATTCCTATTTTAAATATGGACAACATTGTAGATACTACAGTGATAAATATTGCACTTATGCATGCTCCTTAATAGCATCATAATATTATTACATTAATTTCATAGTGGAGAGATATTTATGACCATACATTGGTTGGAATCATAGGATCATCTTTCCCTTTCAAATATTTAAAAAAATACCAAAAAATTAAAACCATTCAAAATTCCAAAAACATGTTTGGCACTTACATGTTTTATTGGCTCATTGCCATCTATGTGTTAGTTTCATGTTGATGGAGGGATACCCAATTACTCATAAATACACATATGTGTCACACTGCTACTTAAGTGTGATATAAGAATACACAAATACATGACACATTCATATTCTAGATGTTAGGATTTCCCTCCACTCATGTCATATGGACATTGGAGGTATCTGCTTCTTTGTTCTTGATAAACATAGGTTATATGATTTGATAATCACTCTACATTATCATGTTTGAGATTATGTATGTACTTAGACATGCCTTTATCTATGATTATATTTTACAAAGGTAATTATTATGCTATAAACTTGACATAATTTTCCTAACACATTGGATCCATGGTTTACGATGACATCTTTATGTCGATTACTTATGCTTTACTTTATGCACTTTATTGAGTGTTTTATCTTACTATTGTATTCCTTGTTTGAGAATTTGAATATTCTCTTTTGATTTCATCCCTTGTGCATATGTATGTTTACATTAACATTTTCATGTCATTATTTATGTTATGGACATTTGAATATGTCATCCTTACTTTTATGGACACTGGAATAAGTCATGTCCATTTGATTGTACAACATTTGAATATGCCCCTTATTTGTGGTCTCCTCAAATAATTGCATTTTGTCTTGATTTTGAGTGTTCTTATGTGTGTGTTTGTTTGTTTTTTGAGTTTTTAGTATTACTATCTAGACATTACCATGATATATGTCATGATTCTTAGACCTACATATGATCACATTAGTTTTATGCACTTAAATAATACATTTACGTGGATGTGTTTATTTTATATGCTAAAAGGTTATATTTAGAGATTATTTAGTTATCTTATCATTTTGAGGTGAGGTAGCTACCAGTTCCTATCTTTGCCTCAACTTCAAATGGGGGGTATATTAGTGGGGTATGTCATAGAGGCATGTTCTCCACACTTGGAAAAAATTTCAAATTCAGTGAGGGCATGATTTGGAAGCATGTTTTCCACACTCATTTAGTGTATGGGTATGTGCACAAAGTTAGAGGATGATTCCATCGACATTTCCCATAACATGATCATGTAACATCAATAATGTGATCACATTATTGACATTATGTGGTCACATTATTTATATTATGTCTCAATAATTACTGATACATAACATGATCATGTTAATACACTATGTGATCACATTAATACATAATGTGATCATGTTAATACATAAACATGATCACATTCTTATTTTTTGCACATAAAAGCATGTGAACATGTACATGAAGGCATTCTCAGCTTGAATCTTATATTTACTACTCTGAGTATAAGTTTACAATTATAGTTTTACATTTATTTTCATATACTTTAAATTTATTTTAGTAAATATAATAAATTAGGGTCACTCTACATCTAATAGAGTTGGTCTAACAGTTGCACACCTTATGATGTGGAAGATAGTTTTTTCTAAAATCCAATTTGGTTAGTACTTAAGCATTTTCATGGTCTAAGTATTAAACCTAGGGATTTTAGGCCATAATTTTTGTAATTGATGTCCATTTTTGGTAAACATATCATCATTTTTTAGGTTTTTGTGCCCTTTAGATGGACTATTTCCTGATATTTCTAGGAGTCCTAGGTTTATCAAAATTGAAGTTTTCAAACCACTGATTTTGAAATTGATCTAAATTGGTGTGATTAGTATATCATAGGTCACATTAATGACTTACACACATCAAATGACCATTTTATGTTAATGTTAATTATTCACCATCCCTCCCTTATCCCTAATCACTTCTTACTCATCCCTCATCACCCCTATTCACTCTCTCATCATTCCTCATTATCCCTAATCACTCCCTTATTAACCCACATTATCCATCATCATCTTTATTAACTCCGTCATCATCCTTGATTACTCCCTTAATGAACCTCACTATCCCTCATCACCCTAATCACTCCTTCTTCATCCCTCATCATCCATAATCACTCCTTTATTAACCCTCACCATCCCTCATCATCTTTAATCACTTGTTCACCATCCCTAATCACTCCCTCATTGGATCTCACCATCCCTCATCATCTTTAATCACTCCATTATCATATTTAATCACCACTTCAACATCCCTCATCATCTCTAATCAGTCCTTCCTTACCCCTAATCATTCCTTTATTAACCCTCACCATTCTTCATCATTGTAGACACTGAAATCATGTCGACTCCCCTGGTCATCCCCCATTTTATTCTCCCTCACCTATTTAACCCCTGTCGACCACTTTCCCACTAGCCTTAACCCTGTCAACTTGTCAAAATGAGCAAAAGGCTAAAGTTAGTCTCTGCCCCCATTTTACATCTGCCGACCACGGTCGCCACCTGACTGACATCGCCGACGTCGGTCACTTCTCGGCTGACGTCGACGGTCCTACTGATGTTGGTTCTCCTTAGCACTGCATTCTCGATCCAAACGTAGGAACCATTATTCTGTTATTTGTTATCAATCTAGTTACCAATCCGTTTCCTGAATCAGTTATCAAACCGTCCCTCGCCTTCATCAGCAAAACCATTCAAAACTCTTATCATTCAAACAAGACTCTGGCAATCATTCAACCAACTCTGATAATCACCCCGAACTGTTACGATCAATCAAATCTAGCATCCAACCAATCTGCATTCACTTTCTCGAGCTCTGTTTCTACTTTAATCAACTTCTGTGGCACATCAATGACTTCAATCATGTCTTCAGTGTGTAACAGGTAAGTATCTTGCTTTGTGTTTTTGTTTCTCTCTAGGTATTATTTGTTTATTACTACTATCACTCTATTTAGACTCAGACTACAGACCCGAGACCTTACTCCTTTCCTTTACACCTCTGTCCACTATCCCCTAACTACACAGTCTGTAACTCTGCTCAGACTTCCTGCATAAAACCCCAAACGAATCCTCAGACACCATTCTGCACCCTGACCAGACCCTGTCCTGACTCGACCAGACCCGACCAGACCCGCCCAGACTCTATCCAGAACTGCTGCCTCGACCGACGCCGGTCATTACCCCGACCGATACCAGCATCTTAACTGACGTCGGCACCTTCCCCTGACCGACGCCGGCACAGAGACTGACACCGGCGACTGTGTAGAATAGTTTGCTGAATATCAGGTACATTTTTTATTTTTCATCTTTTATTTACTTTCATTTTGTCTTTTCATTATTTCCATTTCTGTCAAATATTTCTATTTTTAACTAGTGGGTTGATATCCTTCTAGGAAATCTTCGTACTTTTGGGATTAGGCGTTTGCTTGACAACCCACTGTCTCCTCGTCTAATGTTTTTTGTGTTTAGTCTCTTCTTCTTTGTAGGTGTCATTCCTCCACAACCAAAGAGGAGAACCTTCCAACGTCTGATTTTGGTGCGCACAATCATATCCAGGTATCTTTTAGCCTTGACCATCTTTTAGTTTCTTAATTTCTTCATTGAATGTAGAAAGCGAAATGGCATAGAAACATTCTGGCACACCCGGTGGGACCCTAGGGCCTTCCTTGGGTTCTTTCTTTCTTTCATTCATATAGGTGCATTAGGTTCCTTCCTTTTTTGCCTCTTTCACCTCTTCTAAACGACATCATAAGCAGGACTAAAAAGAACTTTTCTTTTCTTTCTTGCATTTCTAGACTAGTCAAAACTCATATTCTTCGACTCTTTCTCCATTCGTCTTCATACGAACAAAATTTTTGACTTGGACTTAAAACACTTTGCATTCATTTCTATTTGCTTGCATCTCTTAGACCACACATAGTAATTAATAAATGCATATTGAATTAATCTAGTCCACTTGATGTTACATGACCAAACCACTTGCACAAAACAAACATTTTAACTTACCTGAGACAAGGCCTGATTGGGATTTCATCCCCCAGCAGATACCTTACCCATCCCGATGATCCTACTTGGATTTCATCACCAAGGGGAAAGCCCACTCCGTTCTCTAGCAGAGCCTAATCTCTAGGGGAAGTATATTTTGGCTAAGTGGGCCCAGCTTACTACTGGACTGGTGAAGTGAGGGGAGCTTGCTCCTTAGCACTAGGCCTTGTACGAAACCTAACACAGACTTTTTGAGCACCATAACTAACCCAAAACCATCCATAGACTGCTTCTTCTAGGCCCAGACTCAAAATTCAATCTTCTTCTACACACATTCTAAGGCATAAGCCACTATAATCCTAATAATTTACTCTTAGGGTTTTAGGATCTGCTTGTGTTCTTCATCTTTTCTGTTCTTATCTACTTGTTTGAGCTTGTGAGGACGTTCTTCCTTGCCTTGAATAGTTCTGAATCATAGTCAAGCCAAGGCTCTAGTCGATCACACGAGGCATCACCCTCTTCCGTCCACCCCGTCCATAACCAGTCCTATAATGGAGTTCCACTCAGAGACTAAAAGAACTCCTACAGGACTGACCCTGACTCAAATTCCTATCATCCCTGAAGGGGACCAAGATTTAGAAAGATTCTTGGACCTTAATGCCCAGCCCTCTAAGACTATCTCGTGAAAAACCCAACACGAGACCTCTCGGGTGATGTGGTGATGACATCGACACCGTTCACCACCCAACCCTTTTTGACTCAGCCTTTCACCTCAACCGTTAACCCGACCATGGCCAATATGCAAAGTTTGGCCTCCTCATCTATTTTTAGACCAACCTCCATCGAGATTTCATTATTCCCTTAACCACCTGCAATTCAACCAAGTTTTACATCATACCAGAACTTGATTGTCTCGACCCCTCACACTCATGCACCCACAAATGTAGGAGTGCCAACCTATCCTTCTACCAATGCTGCTATTCAACCAACTTTGGTGGTATCTAGTCAACCTATACCTTTGACCTTCATAACGTGACCACCTTTGGCCTCTACTTCTGTCCCTGTGACTAGTTATACATACGTTGCACCCCCACAAGTGCAACCAACTACATCATATGCCCCTATCAATACCTTCCAAGCACCTTACAACCTAGGGGCACCCCATCTACCAATTTATCAGCAAATCGCATCAAAATGCTGATGGATAAAATGTCCAGTCTCAAAACCTCTATCTCTGGCTCACACAATGCTTTCTTGTATGAGCAAATTTGCAACGAGCCCATCCATCCTTCTGTGCCCTTCCGACCATACCCCAATCAGTGGGAACTTCCTAAGTTTTCTCATTTTCAAAGAAAGGAAGACCCACAACAACACTTACGGGCATTTAGACATGCCTGTTACCTTATTGCCCACGATGATGCATTACTTCTACGCACGTTTCCTATGTCTCTTTCTAGCCCCACCCTTGACTGGTATAGCTCCCTTGCCAGACATTCTATCTTTTCATTCATTCAACTCACCCAATTATTTCTTGACCATTTTTCTATCAACATCACCAAACAAGTCTCGATCACAGACCTTTACTCCATCAGGCAATTTGACGACGAATCTATAGTCAATTTTGTCGCTCATTGGAGAGGCCTGATTAACCAGCTCTCCTTCCCTTTGCCTCAACCTGAGCTCATCGAGCTCTTTTCTCAAGCATGTGATAGACACATCTCTTCTACCTTACGGATTCAGACATTTCACACTTTTAACGAAGCTTTCATCATGGCTCAAAAGCTTGAACTCTGTGCCCTTGAAGAAGATAAGATCAAATTGCGTAATACCAACGCAAGATCCACTGACCCTTCTTCTTCCAGACCTTCTTCTTCTGCCAATTCCAAATCCAAAGGAGTGGCCAACACTGTGGTTGTTAGATCACCATCATCGACAACAACTAATCAATCTCAACCTTTGACATCTCATAGCATCACTAAACAATTCCAACAACGGTACATCCAGCATTCTTACACTCCACTTGGAGAATCATACGCTTCTGTTTTGGAAAAACTTGTCAAGCAGGGGGTCCTCAATCTCCCTCCAATCTAATCACCTCAATTCGACCCTTCAAAAGCCCTCCCTACATGGTATAGGGAGGCTGACTTCTGCCACTTTCATCGCGTCCACAGCCATGACATCAACAATTGCCAAACCTTCAAAAACATCATCCAAGACATGATCGACAAGGGAGATCTTATTTTAGATAACCCAAACGCCCCACCCAACCAACATATCGACATCTTCAAACACCCTTTTCAAAACCACCCTCTTAATCAAAACCATGTCCAGACTATGACCAATGACCCTCAAGACCATAATATTCACACAATCAACACTATCTTGCCTCTTGTCCCTGACCAACCTCCTTCACAGGCAGAAGACCCTTCTTCTCCTATTTCTCTATCACAGGATGAAGAACCTTCTTCTCCTATTAGTCCTCCATCTACCTCTCTTATACTGGAGGATGCCTTGACCACACTAACACCATCAAGCCCACCTTCATCCGAAGACCCTACCTCGCCTACTCCTCAAGCACAAGTAGAAGGCACGATCATCCATGCCCTCTACCCACTTAAGGAGCCACACTCTTCTATTTCTTCTCCATTAAGAGAAGACCCAGTCTCTTTGCCCATTTCGACCGAGGAAGACCCAATCATAGTTTCCTCTTGCCTTTTGCCTGAGATTGCTACATCTCACTCACCTCCGTCCACATCTAAACCCAAACCTACATCTAACCTCGCCTCACACAATAGTGGCCCTCGACCCAAACCAATGAAGACCACTAGACCACATCAGAGGACTCCTCCCCCACCTTCGTCATTACCTTCAATCTTAGGCCCACATCCGTCCACTTTAATAAGAGTGCTTCCCACTCCCATACTTCACAGAGGCAAGTCACCTCCATTACTCTCTCAACCCATCAAACATATATCTCCTCCAAACCATTAACCAATGCCTCTTACGCCTCTCAAACCAAAGTCACCAACCCTCACTACAACAAAACATCCAGACCCATTAGTAGGTTCTTACACCTTGCTGTTACGGCAATTGTTGCAGTCCTCTCACATCAATCTCCCACCTCTTAAATAATATCAATCTCTCAGACCTAAACCCCCTAGTTTGATGACACTCTCATTTGTGCATATCATCGCATGCCTGGGCACGACACAGAGCATTGTTGTGCCCTCAAGGTCACCATTCACCAATGTCTGGGGAATGGCACCTTTCTTCTCGACCATGATATCAATAAGCCTTCAACACTGCCCCACTCATCAACTCTCAGATCAAGGCCATCTTCGTTTGACAACTCTAAATTCCATCATTATCACCACACTCCGAGACATGACACTGAGCATTGTTGCGCTCTTAAAATTGTCATCCGTCACCACCAGAAAAAGGATTCCCTTCTCATCAAGGATCTTGTTGACCACCCCTTTGACAAATCAACACCAATCCATGCTTCTCTAACCTCGTCACCTAAATCAGGATCTCCACGCCCGATTATGGTCCCTTCACTACCTTTAACCCCCTTATTCGAAATCCACACTGTCAATCTAACCACCAAGCCTCAACCAACCTCGACCAATCTATCAAACATTCTCCCTAGCCACTGGGGGAATTTAACCTTCATCCATGCCTCGACCAACCTTTCGACCCAGTCTCGACCACATATCAATCACTCTTTCAACTTAACCTCAACCAGACTAGAAACCAAACATTTAACCCAATCTCAACCAAACATTCAACCCAACCAAAGACCAAATACCAACCAATCAACCATCGACCAACCATTGACCAACTATCAAATGACCAAATTTCAACCCAAACATTCAACCAACCTTTTTATCAAAACATTCAACCAGTCTCGACCAATCAGTGACCATATCAACCAACTTCACATCCACTCATCAATCAACACCTAACCAATCTGGAAAGAGGCAAATGGGGCAAATTTGCTCCTAATTGGCTTGGACCTTTCATTATCATGCACAAGTATGGATCAGGGACTTATCTTCTATCCTCTCTTGATGGATGACCAGAATCTGAGCCTTTTTATGCGTTGCATCTGCGACCGTTCTACTGCTAGTCGAGTACTCATCCACTTGAAATTTAACTTGAGCTCGTCCCTTGAGCAATCCCCATCCCTTTAGTCCTAATTCCTTTCATCCCTATTCCTCTTAACAATTCCTCTATAACCCTTTTATGATGTATGGATGCTTTGTCCTAATAAAAGGGAGCCCTTGACCTTCTATAATCTTGTCCATGACTCACATTTCTGTAAAAACAAATCAAGATGTCAAAATATCTATATCAATATCATATCAAAAGGCAGACTAATCCCTTGAAGGACAGCTATACTATCATTTGCTGTAATTAAATAGACTGCTCCCTTGAAGGATAGCTATTCAAAAGTCCTTATCTATAAAGCAAAATATAGACCACTCCCTCGAAGGATGGCTATGACTAAATCTTGCTACAAATAGCATTATCTTAGAAGCTTCCCGTATCGATCATCTTCACAACTGACCACCAAGCAAATGACATCTCTATGTAGACTTCCCGTATTGATCAGTCTACACCTAAAAAAAAAAAAAAATGAGTCATGGACTTGACTTATAGTTGTCTCAGGGTCTCCTATAAAAAGGGGCAAAGTTATCTCTACTCTTAAAATGGGTTACCCTATTTTCCTCCTCCTATCACCTACTCAAGGGACTTCGAGCTCACTTTAATGTCACAGTGATTTAATTACCATTCTAACACAGCATCTGGTCACCGACGTCATGCATGAATGGGGCTCTTGGTTCTAATAACCCCTATCTCTACTGTCATTCTGGTCCTTGTCAATGAAAGAGCAATATGATTTTCACTTCTTCTGCACTTTGGTTACGTTCACCTTCATCACTTGTCAATCAACTCAACTCAAATCTCTTTTCATACCACTCCCATAACCTATTCACACTAGTTTCTATGAACACCAATACACATGGAAACTATCAACCGAACACAATTTATGTTAAGCATAAACCAATACTTGCTGACGCATAAATAGACCTCAATTCATCTTTAGCATACATCTATCACGAATATGGAAAATTGTTAGGGATGAAAGACATCTTGACCGATGTTGCAGAATACACCATTAAACAATATGGAAAAGGCTGCAACATCATCTCTTCTCCTCATCATTTCATCATGACCAAGACCAATCTATCGACCATTTTGCCCCACCTATCTACCACTCAGACCCTGTGTCAAACTACATTGGTCTGAGGCCCTACGATCAGGGATATGTAGGTAGCACTCAGATGATACAACACCATTTGGGGTTAGCTCGACCACCCTCATTTGTTCATCTCTCTGATGGACAAACCTTCTTTCCTCCTTTTGACTATGACCTTGCCCTCAACCTAGACCAATTCCATCCCTTTGACCCTTCCTCCCTTTTAGGGAGAACTACATTGGCCTGAGGCCCTTTCCACCAAGCTATGTAGGCAACACTCAGTTGACATAGGGTCATCTAAGGTTAGCTCGGCCACATCCTTTCATCCATTCCATCCACCTCGACCAATGACCATTGGAGATCATGCCTATCTCCTCCGACCTCGACCACTTCCAAGACAATGTTGCCTTGGTTGTTTTTTCATGTATGCTACCTCATGACTGGTTAGCAGAATTGTGCGTAAACTTTTTGGACCCTCACAAGTACAGGATCACAAGCTGGTTGATCTACACTACTTATGACTTTTTCATGTTTCTAGGAGCACTTCTTAAGCCCAGGATACCTGGAACACGACAACCCATTAGAGCTTCAGCTTAGATTGAATAACCCGATCAGTAGATGACTAAATGCTGGGGCCCAGTTATTTCAATTTTAGCACTCCTTGACCCTTGACCTGTGACACTTTAACTTGACCATCTCGTGTAGTTGTATGCATGTAATCACGACTTTTGCAGCATTCACCCTCACCCCTTCTTCATCCACTCTTTGTCAAATCAGCACCCGATTCCCGATTCCCTTTCCTCGACTCCTGATTTGAGGGGGAATACCCTCATCCATCATCGGGGCAATCTGTCTCCTATTTTTGTCTTGCAGTTCATTCAAACAACTAACAAGATGAAATCAACCTTATCCACACCTGGGGCAATCACTCCTATTTTTGTCTTGCAGTTCATCTAAAACAACCAACAAGATAAAAAAGGGCAAATGTAGACATCGAAATCATGTCGACTCCCCTGGTCATCCCCCGTTTTATTCTCCCTCACCTATTTAACCCCTGTCGACCACTTTCCCACTAGCCTTGACCCTGGCAGCTTGTCAAAATGAGCAAAAGGCTAAAGTTAGTCTCTGCCCCCATTCTGCATCTACCGACCACAGTCGCCACTCGACTGACGTCACCGACGTCGGTCACTTCTCAGCGGACGTCGACGGTCCTGCCGACATCGGTTCTCCTTAGCATTGCATTCTCAATTTGAATGTAGGAACTGTTATTCTATTATTCATTATCAATCTAGTTACCAATCCATTTCTTGAATCAGTTATCAAACCGTCCCTCGCCTTCATCAGTAAAACCATTCAAAACTCTTATCATTCAAATAAGACTCTGGCAATCATTCAACCAACTCTGACAATCACCTTGAACTATTACGATCAATCAACTCTAGCATCTAACCAATTTGCATTCACTTTCTCGAGCTCTATTTCTACTTCGATCAACTTCTGCAGCACATCAACAACTTCAATCATGTCTTCAGTGTGTAACAGGTAAGTATCTTGCTCTGTGTTTTTGTTTCTCTCTGGGTATTATTTGTTTATTACTACTATCACTCTATTTAGACTCAGACTACAGACTCGAGACCTTACTCCTTTCCTTTACACCTCTATCCACTATCCCCTAACTACACAATTTGTAACTCTGCTCAGACTTCCTACATAAAACCCCAAACAAATTCTCAGACACCATTCTGCACCCTGACCAGACCCTGTCCCAACTCGACCAGACTCGACCAGACCTGCCCAGACTCTATCTAGAACTACTGCCTCGATCGACACCGATCATTACCCTAACCGATGCCGGCATCTTAACCAACGTCGGCACCTTCCCCTGACCGACGCCGGCACAAAGACCGACACCGACGACTGTGCAAAATAGTTCGCTGAATATCAGGTACATTTTTTATTTTTCATCTTTTATTTGCTTTCATTTTGTCTTTTCATTATTTCCATTTCTGTCAAATATTTCTATTTTTAATTAGTGGGTTGATATCCTTCTAGGAAGTCTTCGTACTTCCAGGATCAGGCATTTGCTTGACAACCCACCGTCTCCTCGTCTAATGTTTTTTGTGTTTAGTCTCTTCTTCTTTGCAGGTGTCATTCCTCCACAGCCAAAGAGGAGAACCTTCCAACGTCTGATTTCAGTGCGCACGATCATATCCAGGTATCTTCTAGCCTTGACCATCTTTTAGTTTCTTAATTTCTTCTTTGAATGTAGAAAGCGAAATTGCATAGAAACAATCATTTATAATCAATCCTTCATTATCCCTAATCAATCCCTCATTGACCCTCACCATCTATCATCCATCATCATCTCTAATCACTCTTTCCCCATCCCTTATCTCCCCTAATCACTCCCTCATTAACCTTCACCATTATTTATCATCCCTAATCACTCCCTCAAATTCCCTAATCAATCCCTCATTTACCCTCACCATCCCTAATCATTCCCTCATCACATTTAATAAATCCCTCCTTGTCCCTCATCATCCTTAATCATTCCATCAAATACATTGATGGTGTTATTTTGTTGGGGTTTAACAATGATAGGATCTAAATATAAGATAGTGATCAAAATGATATGGAGGAAAATTTGAAACATAAATATTTATCACCTATGTAAAAATATGGGCCTATTAGAAATGATGTAATTCACAATTTAATATCCTCTAGAAAAAGAGAAGCAAGTAAAACCACCATAGCACCAAAAATGGGTAGTAAATATGAGGATCACCAAGCTATGTGATTTCTTGAAACCAATCAATTGCTTTCCATATGAGAACATTTTATTATTTGAATAATTACATTGAAGTCCTATTTATATGTTTATTGATTTAGTCATTTTACTATAGAGTGGAAAATAATTTTCAAATGATTAGAACAAGTAGTTCAAGATTGGAAAGTGGTGTTTAATTCATAACTTCAATATTCAATCCAATGAAGAGTGTCACACTATGAGCTATCTACTTTCAAAATTAATAAGTGGGTACAAGTTATCTATCACCATAAAGAGATAACTAGATAATAAATTATGAACCCAATGATATGGTTGGTACTATAAATATCTATACTTCCCCCAATAATAAATTACATGAATTAAATATATTATTTCATTAACAAATGTAGATAAATTATGAACTAATACACTCCATTTCAAATGTAATTCATAATAATTTAATTTATCATAAAGCATATTTTCAAAAATTTAACATTAAATTGATGCATCATCCATAACTATATGCTAGTGTATGGTCTAGTGTAGGCCTTAAGAAATAGATCACCTAGTAGTATCACTTGGTGTTCAAAATCAAACTTTTTAAAGATGCAATCCTTTGTGACATCTTACCATTATAGGTATGTGATGTTTTACATGTGGTCAAACATATATTTACCATTGACATGTAGTATATGAATTAAATTTTTGAAATGTTGTGATAGATTTATATAATGTGAAATACCATATATCATAGTTAGTTCATAGTATTTCAATCATTAGTTATAGGAAGTGAAATAATCTTGTCAGTTTTAATAAGAATTATACTCACATGATGGTAATAAGTAAATGTAATAACATCCTTTTGGAACCATATCATAGTGTGGTATGTACAATAATAACAAAGATAAAATAATTGAACCATAAACTAGATGAATACAAGGATATATTTCAGTCACCTAAATAAGTTCCTACATATTACACACTAAACAATAATATTGATTTGATCCCTTAACTATCTCTACCTTAAACCTCCTTCTACAACATATAATTTTTAGAGAATGAATAAATCAAGTGGTATATCCATGAAATCATGGATAATGGACACATCATGCCCAAATCATTGCCTTGTAGTAACCCAATTGTGTTTGCACCAAAGAAGGATGGGAGATGAGGTTGTGAATCAATTAAAAAAATCTTATCAAGATTAAAGCAAAGAACTATTATCCTTATCTAAATATTAAGTAATTTTTCTTTCATATCCATGGTGTAGAAGTCTTTTCCAAAATTGATTCTAAGTTTGGGTATCATCATATTCATGTTGAACCTCTAGACATTTGGAATATAGTATTAAAAACAAAGAAAGGATTGTTTGAATAGTTGGTTATGCCTTTTAGGTTAACTCATGTATCACATTCATTCATTAATATGTTCAATGACATCCGTAGGCCCTTAACTATTTCATTTTTTTAATCTACCTTGATGACATCCTAATCTTTATAAAACATGGGATGAACATATACACCATGTTGAACTAGTGTTTCTCATTTTCCAAAAACAAATTTTTATGATAACATGAATAAATGTTCATTTTTCATGTAATAGATAAAATATTTGGGATATATTACACACACAAGGAGTGCATGTGTGAACGGGACCAAGAGTCAAGTCATATAGGAATGAGAAACACTAGATAAATTTGCATAGAATCAACTCTTCTTAGAATTAGAAAATTATACAAGAAATTTGTGTTTAATTTTTATCCTTTTAACCAAACTACCAAATGTGGAACTGAATAAAGTTTCATCTAATTAGTTACATAATAAAGATAATTTGATGAACTAAAATTTAGACACTATTTTGTGTTTGTATTTGTGTTATTTGAATATAAATTTTGAATATCATCCAATTCATTTAATAGTAAAATTAACTATCATAAATGGGTATTAAAAACAAAACAAATCCTAGAAAATAGTCAATTACTATCATAAAGGATTAAACAACATATGATTGGAATAAACTTTAGAGTATATACTTATGTCAAATGATGAGGGAGTGATTAGGGATGATGAGGGATGGCAAGGATCAATAATTAAGTGATGAGGGAATTAGGGATGATGAGGGATGAGAAAAGAGTGATTAGGGATGAGGAGGGATGAGGTAGGACTGATTAGGGATGATGAGGGATGGTGATATTCAATGAAAGAGTGATTAGGCATGATAAGGGAGTGATTAGAAATGATGAGGGATAATTAAGGCCAATGGGGGAATGATTATGGACAAGGAAGGATGAAGAGGGAGTGATTAAGGATGATGACAGACAATGAGGAAGTGATTAGGGATGATAAGAGATGAGGTATGAGGAGGGAATGATTAGGGATGATGAGGGTTAGTGAGGGTCAATAGAAGAGTGATCAAGGATGATGAGGGAGTGATTAGAGATGATGAGGGATAATAATTATCAATGAGGGAGCAATTAGGGATAATAAGGAATGAGGAGAGAGTGATTAGGGGTGATGAGGGATGAGTAAGAAGGTGATTAGAGATGAGGGAGGGTTGATTAACAAGTGAAATTAATATAAAGTGGTAATTTAATGGGTGTAGGTCATTAGTGTGACTTATGTTACTCCAATCACACCACTTTGGATCAAGTTCAAAGTGAGTGGTTTTCAAACTTTAATTTTGACAAACTTAGGACTCGAGAAATGCCAAGAAGTAATCAAAAAGGCACAAAACCCTAAAAAATGACTATGTTTATCAAAAATGAACATCAATTACAAATGTTATACCCTAAAATACCTAATTTCAATACTTGGACCTTAAAAATTCTTAAGTACTAACCAAATTGGATTTTGAAAAACTATTTTCCACATCATAAGGCATGTAGCTATGAGATCAGCTCTATCAGATGCAGAGTGACCCTAATTTATTCTATTTACTAAAATAAATTTTAAATATATTATAAGTAAATAAATGTAACACTTAAAATTTAGAGTAGTAATATAAGCTTCAAGTCAAGATCAACTTCATGTACATGTTCACATGCTTTTATGTGCAAAACAACAAGAACACAATCACATTATTGCTTTTACAATAGCGTAATCATGTTATGTATTAACATGATCATGTTATGTATTAATGTAATCCCATTAATAACATAATCAAATTATTGAAACAATCATGCTATTTGAATTTGACTTAAAACACCAAGCCTTTTGGCTTGGGAATAGCTTGGACTCTCAAGCCAAAGGCTTGGACCTATCAATCTATAGCCAAGTCTGATAATTTTAATAAAAAACAAAAAAATTCAACTTTGATCACCAAATACACTATGAATTTCAATGGTAAAATTAAAAAACTTAATACCATCATGACGATCACACTCTCTTATTTCCAAAAATATGTTTTTTTATAATTTTTAGACTAATTTAATGTTTCAAACTATGTTGATTTTTAACTACACCTTTTTTAGGCCACTACATTACACAAATATACATTCCTATACATGTTCATGTAATTTTTGTCATCGATAAAAGTGTAAAATAAGTTATATGGTCACAAACCAGGCCTAATTCTACACACATTTAAAAAAAATTGATTTTTTCATTTTTTTGAGGTAGTTAGGGGCACTGCACGATCGGTTATCTAATTTTTTGTCTAGTTTAAGGACTATTTACTTGAAATTTTCACTAAAAAAAGAATTCATTGAAAAATATAAAAAATTATAGGTCACAAACTATAATATATTATCTAAATGTTCATCAAAGGGTTTCAAACAATATTAAATTTTCCTTTAAAAATGGTGCACTGCATGATCGTCTATCTACTCTATTTTCTTTAAAAAAATAGGAGTTCATCTTAAAATTTTAGATGTTTGACCTAGTTATACTTAACCATCTTTTTTTTAAAAAATAGTGTTTTAGAAACTAGAATCTAAATTCAACATTTCATGTTCTTACACCATCTTCAAATTTGGAGTGTAGATATCTCAAATTATCTACAAAAGTTTGAATTTATAAAAATTTAGTAAAATCATGTCTATGGGTAGGCCCCTATTTGTCCCCCAACTTTATGCACTTACCCATAACTTATTTTAACCTATGGGTCCAAGCACATATGGGGTAAACCCACTTGTAAAAAATACAACATTGAATATAGATAAGGGAAAAATAAAAATAGTTGATGAGCATGTAAATGCCTTTTATTTCATACATCCCTCTTGGTTAAAAGCACTAAGTCAACCTTATAATGGCCAAATGTAAGTACATCATGTAAACAATGTGGAGACTTCTCAAAAGCTTTCACATCCAACTTTACAAATCATGCCACAATAGGATACTATTGATATAATCTTATCTTTGTTACCTAAACATAATATGGTTTTTTTTATCTTTTACTCAACACAGATATAGTATTAGACTTATACCCACAAAGGGAGAACCATATTGTAATTATCATTAGATCATTATCCATACTACCAATCAATATGCAACATTGAAAAACATTATCCAATAATATAAGAATAAAAGATGGATACATATTACATCCACAATATGAAAAATGCTAAATCCTTCCTATATTTTAGATGAGAAACATCCCTCAAAGTGATAAAAGCATGAAGATTTAACTATTATTTCTTATATTGATGGGGTATATTGTCAAAATATCTTATTTAATCCAAATAAGTTTATGGTACCACTTTTATAGCATGATTTTGACATATTGTCAATAAGGTAGCATACTCTCCATTAGATTCAAAATTGTGAGGATAAATTTGATTACCCATTGCTTGAGGCTCATATGTCTAAGTTTCAACTATATGGATAACTAAATATGAACCACATTTAAAATTAAATTTTGGACAAAACTATCTTGTTGAGTGGAATACTAAACTAGATCCTACAAACATGTGTGTAAATTTTGATAATATGGGTACACTAATTTGCATCCAACATGATAGACATGATCATTTTCCTACACCATTGGCTACATGTAAACCATTACACATAAACATTGAGGTATTAGCACTACATCAATACAAACAAAACATAAAATCCTTTTTAGGTGAACCACTATGTTTTGAGGATGAGAACCTACTTGATTAAAACTACTCTAAAAACTTCTAAAAATATAAAAAATAAATAATAATAATAATAAAATAATATTGATACTTACCTATTCTATTGGTTCCTTGACATCCATATGTTACTTCTATATTGATGGACTACATACTCTATTAATCCTACATACACATATATGTCACATTTCTACATTGGGTGTGATAAATTCATATATAAATACATGATACACTCCTATTTTGGATGTTGGGATTTCCATCTATTCATGTCATATGGACATTAGGGGTAACCACTTATTCAATTTTGATACACATAGGTTATATGATTTGATGATCATTATACATTATCATTATTTGAGCTTACATATGTACTTACACATGTCTATTATCCATGATTATATCTTATACAAGGTACTTCATATGCTATACACTTGACATAATTTTCTAACACATTGATCCATGGGCCACTATGACATGTTTATTCTAATTGCATATGATTTACTTCATGCACTTCCTTGAGTGTCTTGTCTTGATTGTTTGAGAATTTGAATATGCTCATTTATTTGTAGCCATCATACCTATGTATGTTTTCTTTGACATTTATATCATATCATTATTTATGGTATGGATATTTAAATGCCATCCTTGATTTCATGGATATTCGATGAAATCATGTCACTTTGATTGTATGGAATTTGAATATGCCCCTTATTTGCAGTCTCTTTGGACCATTGCTTGTTGACTCACTTTTGAGTGATCTTATGTGTGTACTTGTTGAGCTTTTATCATTACTATCTATATGTTTTCATTATATTTATCATGTATCTTAGGCCTACATGTGATCACATTGGCTCTATGCACTTTAATGCCACACACACACACACACACACACACACACAATATTAAAATATTAAGTATAAAGTATATGTATCAATGATGCAAAATAGCTAGTAGAGTATCAAAAATAAATAGTATAGAACCAAGAGGCATCCCCCCAATACTCAAAGTGTTAACATTTGATATTACAATGTAAAAAAGTAACCCCAAATAAGTGGCCCAAAAAAATAGAAAAGAACCCAAACACACCCAACCTAACACCCAAAAAGAAGGTGGTACCAAAGTCCAACATCTAAATTATCTCATCATATGGTGCCCTCAAAGACATGACAAAATCTATATCATTATCCTCATCAAGATTAGAATCCATAAAGATAGGACCCACTACACTATTCAGCTTCATAGTAAATCCCATTTATTTCAAACCAAATATCGATGATAGAATGAAATAGTTGACCTTCTTCAGTAATGACTTCATGTTATTATATTTTACATACTTAAACATCTCATCCAATTCTACATCACCACCCATTTCCATGATTTTTTATAATTTTCTAGTAAAGACATTCACGTTATCTTCAATCATTTTCCAAATTCCACTTTGATCCTTAGTGCTCTATACCAAGGAGGGGAAAAAAGGGGGAAGAGGTTTAATAGGTTCCTTTTCATTAGAGAACATATCAATCTTGAGGTTTAAGGAATAATTATTTCCTCAATTTCTTTAATCATATTAACACTATTATCCACATCAGCATTTTGCACATTCTAAATCATATCATTGTTGGTAATAAGAAAACAATCTACACCATTCTTATCTGATTATGATGAATTAAACCATTCATAGACTGGGTCATCTACCTCATCAAAATAAGAATCTTTGATGCACTCCCATTCTTATTTAGATATATTTACCTCAACAACCAATCAATGATAGAATCCCAAATCTAAATGAGGACTCAATTTAGGATATCTACCCAAATCAATCAAGAACTCAGATATGATATTTAGCATCTAGGTCCTCAAAAATTGCTCCAATTGCACTTGTGGCACCTTCAATTGGATAAATATCTATAGATAAATAATGCAAATGATGACTTCAATAGTGAAGTCAGTAAGCACCCTTGATTTTTATTGAAAAACCTCTAAGTTCCTTTGCTTCCATAAAAATCACATAGTTTTAGTCGAGAAAATAGATAAAAACTTATGGAAAAAAGGGTGGAATTTATTTTTAGGACAAACATAACCAAAATCAGTATTAATCCATCCAATCTCACCAAAAATAATATCCCATCTTTTAAGTTAACATTTCTAGATTTGATAATCATAGGGACATGAGATAAAAAGATGTTTGACAAGTTTAGAATCAGTACAAAAGGAGTAATAAGGCTGACCAAAGCCACTCATAACCAAAAAATAACCAACTACAAGTATATTATAAATCAATATCCATCTAAAAATTGACTTTTTGGGTTCAATATAGGATGCCCATATAAAATCAAACATAAAGTCCCAAGAATGAAGGGGATCACAAACTTCCTAAATATGATTAAGGGTAAGATAAGGGACTTTAGAAAAGGAGAGTTTATTATATAGAATTTGGGTGGATAATTCAAAAAGAGATAGATCCTTCAACCATTTAACACTTTCCTAGAATTTATCCTCCTCATCCATAAAAGATACATTATTATTCCCCTACAAAGATTTTTGTAGGAGAGTATATGTTCTGCAGTGAGTAGATGGGATTTTAAATATCACTCTAATTTCCATCTAGGATGCCCAACCATTATGTGAGAAAAGTTATTTAAAATTCCTCAAACCTTTAGTGAACCACTCAAAGTTAGAACAACCTCTAATGAGTGCAAGAGGCCGCCTATTGACACAAAGATTCCACCAAATGGATCTATAACCCTAGTAGCATTGCCAAAACTAGATAAAAATATGTTTAGTAGTGATAAAATGTTTGATAGAATCCTAATCAGGCCAAATAGAAGCAAATATTAGAGAAACAACAACATTAATAAAGAAGGGACCTAGAAGAAGATCCATAATATTGAACCTTTTCCAATTTGGTTTTTCTCTAGGAAAACCTCATAATATATTATTTATAACAAGGACATTCTAGGGTTCTTCACCTTTGAATTCTCTACTAATCCATTTTATAACAAGATTAAAGCCTTGAATCCTTAAATATTTCAGACCAAGGCCCCCAACATGTTTAGGTTTGTAGCAGAATTACTAAGAAGTAACATGTCTTTTTCTCCCACCTTTACTATTAGACCACTAAAAATATCTTATAATTATGTGTAGCAGACTGATATGGGTTTTACAAAAAAAGCCAACAAGAAGGATAATATATGTTGTATGAGGTAATAACTTTTTGATAGACTTGGATCTTGCTAGGTAGGGATAGTAGGTGGCCTTGCCATTTCTCTATCTTCTTATTGATTTTAACAAATATCCACTCCCACATGAGTTTAAAAGAATGGGTAAGATAAATTGGATATCTAACCAATTTATTGGCCTTCCATTCTCATCCAAAAGGTGTAAGCCCATTTGGAGAGGTGTCCCACCAACCCAACATAAGATTTATGCATAACAACTTTAGATTCAAAAATCAAACAATAGATATCAAGTCTTAAGGCAACCTAGGTTAAATTATGTTTCTAAAGTTTGACAAAAATAATAGTATCATTTATAAATAAAACATCAATCAATTCATATTCATTAGGGATAGAAATCCCTTTGATAGGGGGACCCACATCTGAGCATCTTAGTAGGTAATGGAGGGCTTCAGTTGCCAACACAAACAAAGAAGGGTTAAAAGGAAACCTTGTCTAATGGAATGTTGAAGATAAAGTGATTCAATCAACTCCCCATTAACTTCAACAACAACATAGGCATATTTAAATATAACATTGATCATTTTACAAAATTTATATTGAAATCCAAAGGCACTAAGAATCCTTTCAATGAAGGACCATTCAAGTCTATCATAGGATTTTTCAAAATAAAGAAGAATCATTCCCTCATTTTGATTAGAATAATGGACCTAATACATCCCTTCCCAACTAGTTATAATATTATCTATAATGTACCTTCCTTCAATAAAACCCATCTAGATTTTAGAAATAATAGAGGGAAGAAGTGAAGAGAGCATTTTAGCCAAGATTTTATAAAAGACATTTATGAGAGTAATAGGTCTCCATTTTTTGACCAAGTGGGGGTCCCCTTTTTTAGGTATGAGCTTAATAACTATTTTAGCATATAATTTCACCCTTGTGGGAGATTTTTTTAGGCTCTCTTACTTATAGCTATAATATTAGAGCAATCTCAGGCTGTGGGTATCCTGTAGTGAGGTTGAACCTTCAGAGAAAGCCAATTTACTCTTGGTAGATCACCTAAACTAATAATTTTGCTTAGAAAAGGGATAAAAAGGGGGTAGATAAAAATGGGGTATATGATGACTAAGAACACTAAAAGGGTGATACACCAAATTAAGTGATACTCACATAAGCGTGAAATAAACACTAATTCAGCATAAGACAATCCTTGCTCACACAATCTCATAAACTAGCTAATTTGAATAAGTATCTCTTAAACTAGTCTCACTAAGCAATACATGAAGCAAATATGAGTTCTAAATATAACACCAATCATCCATTAATGGTGGAAAATCTTAATTTCAGACTTGTAACTAGCTTGAAAACACTTAAAAAAAGGTAAGGAAGAAGGATAATGAACATGGAAGACCACTTCTTCACAAAGTCATCATACACAAGCTTGATAAACACAAGTTAGAGGTAAGAGATAAGTGAAAAATGATATTTATTGCTTCAAGAGGTATTTATTATAAAATTTTATAGGGTTTTTCTATGTCATGAGAGTATCCTCAAAAATGGGGGAGAAATGGCAGATATAGGAGAAAAGGGAAGAGAGAAGAGAAGTAAGCAAACACAAATCAATAAATGAGACACAACCACCTTCCATGGAGTCTCAACCATCTTTGGATCAATTCTGACTAATATTTCCTCAACAAAATAACCAACATTAGTCTAAATAGCCTTCAAGCCCTCTCATTGGCTTAGAAACATAATATAAGACAATTTTTTTTGAGGATGATGATGTCATGATCCACTCACAAGGGAAAAGTCTCTAAAGACTTTGAAAAAACATTGAATTCTCCCCTTGTCCTGCCAACCTCCAAACTTACCTCTTGGACTTCTATGCCCCCTCACTTGCTCTTCTAAAAGATGTTTGGTAAAAGGTTAGTTGACTTAGCATTTAGTGCTTAACTGACCATGGAGGTTATCTCATGGAGTTTTATTTTTAATATTTTCTTCTATTTTCAACTTCACTTTGCTCCTCTAACCTAAAATACACTCCATGAAACCTACAACTCTATAGACCCCATTGATGGAGGCCTCAAGCTTAAGCCACCTTTAACCAACTACCCTAAAACTTGCTCCCAAGAACATTTCATATGATAAGGACAACTTATGGACCAATTAAAGACCTCTATACCTCTCTATCATGTATATGAGGAAGAAAATAAAGATTTTGAAAACCTTCTAGACCTATAATAAGGGCGGAAATCACCATTAACCTTGCAACATTTCACAAAATGTCACAAAATTGGGTTTTTTGACCCTTTAGCTTATCAAGGCACCATATAAACCCTTGTGAAGAGATATAAGTTCCATATAATGATATTTTAGGTCCCATTAGGCCTCTTTCATGGCTTTAGACCATTTCTCTCTTTGAAGACCTATAAAAGTAATCATTTTTAATCTATTTTGGACCTCTTAGTCACCAAAACGTGTCAAATTCTTTTGTAAAATAGGTTTTTTAGAAGATAGAGGGAGTTATTTACATGTTCTAGGTGTTTTCCAAGTGATTCTAGGCCATTTGATGGACATATGGGTCCAAAAACACAAAGCTAGTCAAAAAGCTCCTTTGGCAACTCAAACAAGCTCACCTTCAAGATGATTATTCATAAAATGTGGACCTCTATTACACCACTTATTTCCATTTATCTCTAGTACATAGACTCTAAGTTATGAAAAGATACATACATAAAGATAATTGTCTATAGGGTTTACAAGCATTCTAGACATACTTACACTCTTAGAGATTATTCATAAAATTAAGGCCCTTAAGTAACCTTAATACATAATTAATTTCAATTAAATAAGGTTAATCAAAACATACTAGAAGCATTTACCCCAACTCCTCATGGTATGAAAGATACGAGCATCTGAAGAGGGGTTAAAATTAGGTGTCTTAGGCCTCAAAAGCTTGAATTCCTCCAAAATACCAATTTGACCTTCCCAATAATATTCTTTTCTTGAAAACACCTTCATTTCACCTGTATCATATCATAACACCTCTTCAAATGATCCAAACCCAACTTTTCTCTTTATGCCTTTGAGACTACCTATGGGGTTTTGAGATTGATTGTGTGTTTTTAAGGAGTTTTAAGTGTGAACACTCTTGAAATGTGTTTAAGTGGATTAAAAACATCCTCTTATTATTTTAAAATGCTTTCATAATCTTTTAACCCTTAACCACACCTCAAAACTCTAAGAAGTATGCCTACACCAATGGTGACTGTATTGAGATGTGGAGGGGACTGTGTCAAAAAATTGGGCACTCTCACATTTCAAATTACTTTCAAAATATTATTTATAGGTAAATTATGTCATGTTGTAATATCCCCTCCAAACCGAGAATATAGCAACACAAAAACTCTGTACAAAGATACAATCCCTTTTGAATAAATTCAGAAGATAACAATAATATAGTCTCTCAATAGCAAATCACAAATCTTATCACTTGTCCTTCTAGACTATTACAAATACAGTCCTCTCTTATGCATATAAAAATATGAATTATAGTCTTGAAAACCCTAGCTTTGCAAATCTGGAAATGGAGTTTGAATCTGGAAATTCTGTCTCGGCCTGCTGTGTCGAACACACAGTCACTGGTGTCGGTTGATATACTGCAGACGTCGGTCACTGTCAGTCCTTCTCTACCGACATCAGTCTTCAGTCAGCCAATGTCAGTCATTGAGGATCTCTGTCTACCGAGGTCGGTGTCTGTGTGGATCTGTATGGACCTATAATATCCCCTCCAAACCGGGAATATAGCAACACAAAAACTCTATACAAAGATACAATCCCTATTGAATAAATTCAGAAGATAACAATAATATAGTCTCTCAATAGCAAATCACAAATCTTATCACTTGTCCTTCTAGACTATTACAAATATAGTCCTCTCTTATGCATATAAAAATATGAATTACAGTCTTGAAAACCCTAGCTTTGTAAATCTGGAAATTGAGTTTGAATCTGGAAATTCTGTCTCAGCCTGCTATGTCGAACACACATTCACCAGCATCGATCGATATACTGCAGACGTCGGTCACTTTCGGTCCTTCTCTGCCAACATCGGTCTTCAGTCGGCCGATGTCGATCACTGAGGATCTCTGTCTGCCGAGGTAGGTGTCTGTGTGGATCTGTACGGACCTGTACAATCTTCATATGGTTGCTAATTAAGCACAAACTATCTGTTTTCAACCCTGGATCTGAAGATATGTAGCTCTAATATAGAAGATATCTATCTATATAATTTATTGAATCAAAACATAAAGAAATAAATACCTGGAATATCTGTAATAACTTTTGTGTGAAGTTATCTCTCAACCCTGTAAATTTTGTGATAACTTCTAGATGAAGCTATCTCTCAATTTGGCAATAGATCAGCTAATATTTCACAGCCTCTAAATTGCACACACTGAAGAGGGAACGTTCTCCAATGCAAATGGAATCTTGGAACCCTAGGCTCAGTCTTCATAGAAGAAATTCTTCAAAATCAATAATCAATAATCAATGGCATATCAATAATGGCCTCCATGAGAAACCCTTATACCCTCAAAAGATATGCTTGCCCTAATTAGGGTTTTCTTAAATTAGCATTAGGGTTTCTAAATTAAAATTAGACCAAATAATTAATATTTGATTAAATCAATCAAATATTAATATCTCCCTCAATACATGTCCAATTGAGCCCAAATGAAAGCCAATTGGAAAAATTCTGCTAAACGAAGCCACACCAATCTCCATCAAGACCCTCTAACCATCCTATCAGCCTATGAGGGTCGCATAATAGGCTAACCATGAACTCAGAACATGTCAACTAAAAAGGGGACATGACAATCCGCCCCTCTTAGAATTGCTTGCCCTCAAGCAATCACTGAATGACAAATTAATCAATCCACCTGGATCCCAAATGTAATCATGATCTCCACCCCTGTCAATTAACATGAACTCCATGCCATGTCCATCCCAAATCTCATCTAATGGCATCAAATCATCTCTATTACTAAGATAAGCACCCCAACATCCAATCCATAAATGAAAATCAGCAAGCAAACTCCTTACCTGAATAATATCTAAAACTGGATTGTGAAGGCTAGAAATAGTCATATCATCATCAACCTGTGACCCAACTGTAACAAAAATTTGAGTCCCCACCACATGTGATAACTCCTGAACTGAACTCACCTCAAGACCAAGCTCATCCTCATACCTCTCCTGCGTTGGTGCCAATGTGCACTCGTCATCGCACTCTATCATGTCATGTGGTATAGGTACCTACATCTGATGAAAAAACATATATCTGAAGCTGCTGCCCCGTATTGCCTTAAGAATGTGTGTCTTCCCATCAACTATTAGGGTGTGGAGCTAAAAGCTACACCTTAAGGTAAACAGGAGGGTTTCTAGCGTATGCAGTCACCGGCGTCGGTAGGCCACACCGACGATGGTCAGGGGACGCAGAAGGGAAACCGGCATCGGTAGAAGATCGGCCGGTGTTGGTCACCTCCAGGAAGGCAGGGACCGACGTCGGTTGCCTATGGCGGTCTGAACTGCTGTTGACGAACAGTCAGTTAAGTGAACGTGAAGTTTGCATGTTAAAGGCTTGTTCGAAGCCTTGAGCGGCAATTCTAATTTGTGTATGCATGAGATCTATATAATAGACTCATGGGCTGTATTGTTAAGTGGAGAATTTGGAGAAGAGCTATGTGAAGCTTGGAGAGTTCTTCCCATGGTGGAATCAAGTAGGATTCCCCATGTATGTATAAGTAAGATCAGGTTTGATATGCAAGGATGTGTGTATGCGAGGGTCAGAAAGGAGATCAGTGGGGGAGCTAGATCCATGGTGACAATAATACATCAGCAGGATCATGGAGAGATCTACTTGGAGTACGGTTGTGTACTCGATTGTACAGATGTGCAATGAGGTGAACAACAACTTGTGTTAGCTATGTGTTGTGACCTATGAGAGAAGATTACTCAGGTGGGAAGATTACTTGGAGCCCTTGAGGAGGAAGCCTCACAGAGGTGGAAGAAGAGTGTGATCTCTTTATTGTAATCTCCTTTGTAATGAGTTGAATACAATTGTGTGTTGCCTCTCATATTCTGTGTGTTTTCTCATTGATAGTTATTTGTTCTTCTGGTTATTCCGCATATTTAATTGCTTATATTTGGTAATCATACTGTGCTCTTTCTGAGGAGCAAGATCCTAACAAGAGGAATCAAAACAGGTGTGTTTGTTCTTGGATTCCCACCCCTACAACTGGTATCAAAGCTTTTGGTTGGGATACTAACAGATTGGTTTAGATCTAGGTAGTGTGTTTTGATTATAGGTTACTCATAGGGTTTCTGTTTGAGTGGGAGTTGAGCAATGGCAGAAGACAGTAAGCTATGAATGGAAAAGTTTAATGGTAAGAACTACCAATTATGGAGGATGCAGATTGAGGACTATATGTATCAAAAATATTTGTACTTACCGTTGGGTGGGGTTAATAGCAAACCCTCGGATATGAAGGATGAAGAATGGGAGGTTCTTGATCGGAAGGATCTGGGATCTATTAGATTGAGTCTTGCATCATTTGTGATTTCTAGCTTATCACAGTGTAAGACAACGGTGGAGTTGATGGAATCTTTGGCAAATTTATATGAAAAACCCTCAGCTTCTAATAAGGTATTTCTTATGAAGTGTTTATTTAATTTACAAATGTTGGAAGGTGGATATATTCATAGCCATCTTAGTGATTTCCATGGTTTGGTAAACCAGTTAGGTTCAGTCAATATTGTATTTGATGATGAAATTAGAGCTCTCTTAATCTTGTGTTCATTACCTGAAAGTTGGAAAGGTTTGGTAATGGCAGTTTCTAATACTGTGTCTCCTTCAAAAGTCTTAAAAGTGGATGATGTTGTGAGTGTGATATTGAATGAATAGATACGCAGGAAAAGCACAGGTGAATCATCAGGAGATGCTTTGAGTGTTGAAGGCAGAGGAAGGCCAAGAGAGAAGATAGAGCGTGGGAGATCAAGGTCGAAGATAGGCAGAAGATCCAAGTCCAGGTATGGCAGAATAACGTACTGGAAATGTGGAAAGCAAGGGTACTTAAAGAGAGATTGCAGATCGGGTGAAGATCAGCATGAAGGACATGGAGAAGAAGCAGATGTTGCAGATTACATTGCATTCAACTCTTTGCAAATAGTAGGAACAAAAGGTTGCTGAGATCCAGGAGCACCGGCATTGGCAGCAGGACCGATGTTGATCGTGACCAGTGCAGAAGGCCACCGGCGATGACAGGGAGTCAGCCGACGTCAGCAGAACCAGGCAAGCAGGGACCGGCATCGGTCGCCTGTGTGTTCCAAAATTGCTCGTTGCATGGATAGTTAGTTAAGTGAACGAAGAGTTTGCATGTTAAGATTAGTTAGAGTCTTGGGCTGCGAGGATAATTGTCTAAATTAAGAGTCTAAGTTATTGTTTAAGTTAGGGATCTATTTATAGACCCATTGGCATGTACTGTATAAGTATGAGATAGAAAGGAAGAGTTCCTTCTATTGTAAGATCATTGAGTTGTAGGTTGTTGCAAGCTCATAGGGGATCTACATGTAAGTTTGGTCTGTTGAATTGCAGGTTGCAGGTTCATGGGAGATCAACTTAAAGTGCTATAGAGTGCTTGGTGTACTGGCAGGGTTATTACTGACTGGTTGGAGAGGTGAACACCAATTCTATGTGTGAGTTGGTTGTTGGGACCATTTTTTGTGTAGGAGAGTGTTGTGTAGAAGAATTACTGTACACTTGAGGCATGGGAAACCTCTGTAAGGTGGAAGAGTGTGGCGGCTCTTTGTAGTATTCTTTTTTGTAAAGTGTTAATATAAGATAGTGTATTGTCTCTCATATTCTGTGCTATTGGTGAATTCTAGTTACTTGTGTTTTTGGTTATTTCCGCATATTTAATTGCTTATATTTGGTAATCATATTGTGCTCTTTTTGAGGAGCAAGATCCTAACAAGAGGAATCAGAATAGGTGTGTTTGTTCTTGGATTCCCACCCCTACAACTGATATCAGAGCTTTTGGTTGGGATACTAACAGATTGGTTTAGATCTGGGTAGTGTGTTTTGATTACAGGTTACTCACAGGGTTTCTGTTTGAGTGGGAGTTGAGTAATGGCAGAAGACAGTAAGCTACGAATGGAAAAGTTTAATGGAAAGAACTACCAATTATGGAGGATGCAGATTGAGGACTATCTATATCAAAAAGATTTGTACTTACCGTTGGGTGGGGTTAATAGCAAACCCTTGGATATGAAGGATGAAGAATGGGAGGCTCTTGATCGAAAGGCTCTAGGATCTATTAGATTGAGTCTTGCATCATCTATGATTTCCAGCTTATCACAGTGTAAGACAACGGTGGAGTTGATGGAATCTTTGGCAAATTTATATGAAAAACCCTCAGCTTCTAATAAGGTATTTCTTATGAAGCGTTTATTTAATTTTCAAATGTTGGAAGGTGGATCTGTTCATAGCCATCTTAGTGATTTCTATGGTTTGGTAAACCAGTTAAGTTCAGTCAATATTGTATTTGATGATGAAATTAGAGCTCTCTTAATCTTGTGTTCATTACCTGAAAGTTGGGAAGGTTTGGTAATGGCAGTTTCTAATACTGTGTCTCCTTCAAAAGTCTTAAAAGTGGATGATGTTGTGAGTGTGATCTTGAATAAAGAGATACGTAATAAAAGCACAGGTGAATCATCAGGAGATGCTTTGAGTGTTGAAAGTAGAGGAAGGCCAAGAGAGACGATAGAGTGTGGGAGATCAAGGTCGAAGATAGGCAGAAGATCCAAGTCCAGGTATGGCAGAATAACCTGCTGGAAATGTGGAAAGCAAGGGCACTCAAAGAGAGATTGCAGATCGGGTGAAGATCAGCATGAAGGACATGGAGAAGAAGTAGATGTTGCGGATTACATTGCACAGGATGCTCTGGTATGTTCTTTGGATAAAGTAGAATCTTGGGTTTTAGATTCTGGTGCCTCTTTTCATACATCCCCACATAGGAAATTTTTTCATGAGTATGTCCATGGAGACTTTGGAGAAATTTGTGTAGGGAATGGTAAGCCTTGTCAGATTGTTGGCAAAGGAAAATTGAAGCTGAAATTGTAGATATGTGACACATGGTTGTTAAAGGAGGTCATGCATGTCCCAGTTCTGAAGCAGAATTTGATTTTTGTTAGAAGTTTGGGTGATGAGGGTTGCACAGTAACTCTCACAGCGGACTCTTGGAAGGTTACCAAGGGTACACTTGTTGTAGCTAGAGGTAAGAAAGTAGGTATGCTTTATCTATCTACTTGTATTACTGATTCTCTTTTTGGGTTATCTACTTCAGCTGTAGATTCAGAGATGTGGCTTAATAGGCTTGGTCACATAGATAAGAAGGAGATGCTTGTTCTTGAGTCAAAGAGTATGCTTTCAGATTTAGAAGGCATGGATCGTGGTTTTTGTATGCAGAAGAAGAAGGTGACATTTCTTGAGGAATCCAATGTTAGTGATAAGAACAAGAAAGCCTTGGTTTTCAAGGAGAAGGTGACAGACAGAGTTTAGCACAAGGTGCAGAGGAATTCTAAGTAGAGCAAGGGTGATTTGGACAAGGGTTTGATCCAAAAAGAGCTCGCAGGAAAAAAGTCAGGTCTCACTAGAAAAACACAGAGACCAACGTCGGCAGGAAAATTGACGTCGATGTCCAGACAGGGACCGACGTCGGCTATGTGAAGCCCGATGTCGGTGACTCGGGGCAGATAACGACCGGAGTCGGCTAGGGGAAACCGATGTTGGTAAGGTGGCAGTCGTAGGGAACCGACATCGGTCGGCTGTAGACTGAGATGTGACTGGCATCAGTCATTGAGATGAATTTTGGGTAGACAACTAGCTGTCATGGAGTCTCAAGTGCCCATATGGAGGACTGAAGGCATACGTAAGTTCTTAAATTCATCATTTCCCTTCTTTACACTACTTGTTGCTCACTTGTGGTATAGAACCAGGAAGTTGTTAAAGAAGTAGAACAGGTAGATCCAGGAAACAGTAGGAGCTTGGCATGGATGAGGATGTGATTCCTTGGAGGAGAACCAAACAGGTGTTTTGGGTAGAGTTTCCAGCTGGAAGTAAGCACTGAGAGACGAATGGATGTTCAGGATGAAGAAGAGTGGAAATGGATACATGAGATGGAAGATCAGGGTATATGGTCTTGTATTAGTTGCAGGGCAATGGAGGTTTGATCATTGTGTTTCTCTTTACCAGGTTGGATAATATTAGCTACATTATCCTATTTCTGTATGATGTGCTTGTTGCAAGGTTACATATACAGGTATTGCTGAACTAAAGGTAAAGCTAGTTCAGGTGTGTGTCATGGAGAATCTAGGAGCAGCAAGATTCTTTGGCATGAATGTGTTCTAGAGACATGGAGGTCTTGTTGACTTTGTTTCAGGATGATTGTGTGAGACCGGTTAGCACGTCGATGGTTGAAAAATTCATAGAACAGGTGTCTTGATTCACATAATGAGGTTAAGTGCATAATATGTACTAAACCTAAGTTTTCTCAAGCAGTGGGAGTTGTCACAAGTTTGGAGTCAATCCAGGAAAGTAATACTGAAGGGTAGTTCAGTGGGACCAGTAGCAGGTGCACATGCTATGCAGGGTCAAGTTATTATCTACATGGTTGTAGATGTAAATGTGGTAGGTAATTTGGATGACAGTTTTTGCACTACAAGATTTGTGGTGGTTGGTCTTCAAGAGTGATCTTGAGGAGGGATACAAAGCCAAGGGAACAAACTAGATGGAGTATAGGTACAGGTATAGGTTGCAGCTATTTATCTCCAAGTGGGAGATTGTTAGGTTGTGGAGCTAAAAGCTTCAACTCTTTGAAAATAGTAGGAACAGAAGGCTGCTGAGATCCAGGAGCATTGGCATCAGCAGCAGGACCAACATCAATCATGACCAGTGCAGAAGGCCACCGGCGACGGCAGGGAGTCAGTCGACGTCGGCAGAACCAGGCAAGCAGGGACCAGCATCGGTTGCCTGTGTGTTCTAGAACTGCTCGTTGCATGGACAATTAGTTAAGTGAACGAAGAGTTTGCATGTTAAGACTAGTTAGAGTCTTGGGTTACGAGGATAATTATCTAAATTAAGAGTCTAAGTTATTGTTTAAGTTAGGGATCTATTTATAGACCCATTGGCATGTATTGTATAAGTATGAGATAGAAAGGAAGAGTTCCTTCTATTGTAAAATCATTGAGTTGTAGGTTGTTGCAAGCTCATAGGGAATCTACATGTAAGTTTGGTCTATTGAATTGCAGGTTGCAGGTTCACGGGAGATCAACTTGAAGTGTTATAGAGTGCTTGGTGTACCGGTAGGGTTATTACTGACTGGTTGGAGAGGTGAACACCAATTCTGTGTGTGAGTTGGTTGTTAGGACCATTTTTTGTGTAGGAGAGTGTTGTGTAGAAGAATTACTATACACTTGAGGCATGAGAAACCTCTGTAAGGTGGAAGAGTGTGGCAGCTCTTTGTAGTATTCTTTTCTGTAAAGTGTTAATACAAGATAGTGTATTGTCTCTCATATTCTGTGCTATTGGTGAATTCTAGTTACTTGTGTTTCTAGTTATTTCCACATATTTAATTGCTTATATTTGGTAATCATACTGTGCTCTTTCTGAGGAGCAAGATCCTAACAAGAGGAATCAGAACAGGTGTGTTTGTTCATGTGTGCTCTGATACCAGTTGTAGGGGTGGGAATCCAAGAACAAACACACCTATTCTGATTCCTCTTGTTAGGATCTTGCTCCTCAGAAAGAGCACAATATGATTACCAAATATAAGCAATTAAATATGTGGAAATAACCAGAAACACAAGTAACTAGAATTCACCAATAACACAGAATATGAGAGACAATACACTATCTTGTATTAACACTTTACAGAAAAGAATACTACAAAGAGCCGCCACACTCTTCCACCTTACAAAGGTTTCCCACGCCTCAAGTGTACAGTAATTCTTCTACACAACACTCTCCTACACAAAAAATGGTCCCAACAACCAACTCACACACATAATTGGTGTTCACCTCACCAACCAATCAGTAATAACCCTGCCGGTACACCAAGCACTCTATAGCACTTCAAGTTGATCTCCCATGAACCTGCAACTTGTAATTCAATAGACCAAACTTACATGTAGATCCCCTATGAGCTTGCAACAACCTGCAACTCAATGATCTTACAATAGAAGGAACTCTTCCTTTCTATCTCATACTTATACAATACATACCAATGGGTTTATAAATAGATCCCTAACTTAAACAATAACTTAGACTCTTAATTTAGACAATTATCCTCGTAGCCCAAGACTCTAATTGGTCTTAACATGCAAACTCTTCATTCACTTAACTAACTATCTGTGCAACGAGCAGTTTTGGAACACACAAGCGATCGACTCCTATCCCTGCTTCCTTGGTTTTACCGACGTCGGCCGACTCCCTGCCATCACCGGTGGCCTTCTGCACTGGTCACGATCGACGTCGGTCCTGCTGCCAACGCCGGTGCTCCTGGATCTCAGCAACCTTCTGTTCCTACTGTTTGTAAAGAGTTGAAGATTTTAGCTCCACAACCTAACATCAACATCAAAGAGAACCTCCATGTCCTTGAGACAAAGAGTAACTTCCTCACATGAATGAAGCCACTTCATACCCAAGACTAAGTCTATATCCCCCATGTTCACCACATAATAATCAGCCTTGAACTCATAGTTGTTCAAGCGCAATGGGAGGTCTCTAATCATACGCTCACACTTAAGAGTGTGACCATCAGCTACCTTAACCCTGATGCCCTCAAAATCTTTGGTAGTGAGTCCACGCTTCTCCACAAATCTAGCATCTATGAAATTATGTGTGGCTCCTATATGAAGAAGGGTGATAACCTTCTGCCCTGCCAAAACTCCACAGAGTCTAAATGACTCATCTGAATGAATACTAGATAGGCGTGCCTCCTGTATGTGAAGCTCTAACTCTGCCTCTTCCTTAGGCCTTAAAGCCTCTACCTCTACCCCCTCAGAACTATTATGTTGTTCAAAATCCTCTGAATCTGAATCCTCATAATATGCCCACATCACATGATTTGCCTTGCCCTTAGGCCTCAAAGGACAATCGTGATGGATATCATATGGACCTTTGTAGTATAAGTAAAGCTTCTTCTTGCGTAGATCATTAAGTGCCTCACGATCCAAAGGTGGTGCTGCTGGATTGGCCTTTGAATCATTTTTAACCCCAGATTTATCTATGTTAAAATCCGGTCTCTTTGTATCCCCGTGGGAGTGCTTATGTTCTCTATATGAAGAAGTACCTTTGGAGTTAAATTTATTAGATGGGGCTGCCATCTCCATACTATGTGCCTTCTTCATAGCTACCTATAATGAAGGAGGATCAAAGGCTTTGATCCAACCTCTCAATGGCTCTGTCAATCCCTCTATGAAGAGAACTACCAATCTACGCTCTGAAATATTGGGCACCATGACTGCCAATCTCTGAAACTCACCAATGGACTCCAAGTTACATGTTTATCTCAACTATGCTAGATCTCGAAAGTAAACCTCAGGATCTTTCCTGTCAAACTGCTCAACCAATCTATCCACAAAGTCCTGGTACTCTGTTACCTGATTATGCTGAAGTGTTACCATACCATGGTACCACCAATCATGTGCTACTCCATCCAAGTGCAAAGTGGCGTATTTGATGGCCTCTATCTCTAAAATTGGTCTCAATGCCAAAAAGGTGTCAAGCTTATGAACCCAAGCTTGAGCTGTCATCTTGCCGCTGCCGTCAAAAGTAGTCAAAGAAAGCTTACCAGTAGCCTTTTTCAGCTCACTGAATTGAACTCTAGGCCTCCTGTCCTGTCTAACCAATCTATAGTGCTCTCTCCTCAGATTGAAAAAATGATCAAAGGACATCCTCTCTTGAACATGAGGAGGTAATAAGTCCCACTCATCATTTGCAGCCATGTAAACATCTGCAAATGGGGAATTCCCTGCCTCCTGCTCTGTTGGTGCCTCTTGTTCTTCTTGAACAAATGTAGGACGTTTAGGTATATCAGCTATTCTGGAGTGAGTCTACTATGGTCTCTGATTAACCATAAAACTCCTGTCATCTCTTTGGTCCCCATTCTATCCATTAGGTGCGTTCATCCCCCTTATCATAGTCATAAGTGCCTGTAGTGTCTGATTCATCTGCTGTTGGCTTGTCATCATAGCACAGTGAAATTCTCTAGTGTCTTGATCAGTATCATACCTGTGGCCCCTGGGTGGGCTACCCTCACGTCTGTCACTCATGATAATCCATTGATGTTCTAACAATTGGGTACCTTCAAGCAAGGCTCTATTGCGTGTGTTATACATGTGTGGTCCCAACTCTTGTGGCTGCATAAGATTGTCACACCCTCAAGATGGCAAGATTTAGCTCTGATACCACTGTAATATCCCCTCCAAACTAGGAATATAGCAACACAAAAACTTTATACAAAGATACAATCCCTATTGAATAAATTCAGAAGATAACAATAATATAGTCTCTCAATAGCAAATCACAAATCTTATCACTTGTCCTTCTAGACTATTACAAATATAGTCCTCTCTTATGCATATAAAAATATGAATTATAGTCTTGAAAACCCTGGCTTTGCAAATCTAGAAATTGAGTTTGAATCTAGAAATTATGTCTCGGCCTGTTGTGTCGAACACACAGTCACTGGCATCGATCGATATATTTCCGATGTCGGTCACTGTCAGTCCTTCTCTATCGACATCGGTCTTCAGTCGGCCGATGTCGGTCACTGAGGATCTCTATCTACTGAGGTTGGTGTCCGTGTGGATCTATACGGACCTGTATGATCTTCGTACAGCTGCCAATTAAACACAACCTGTCTGTTTTCAACCCTGGATCTAAAGATATGTAGCTCTAATACAGAAGATATCTATCTATATAATTTATTAAATCAAAACATAAAGAAATAAATACCTGGAATATCTGTAATAACTTCTATGTGAAGTTATCTCTCAACCCTATAAATTCTATGATAACTTCTAGATGAAGCTATCTCTCAATTTGGCAATAGATCAGCTGATATTTCATAGCCTCTGAATTGCACACACTGAAGAGGGAACGTTCTCCAATGCAAATGGAATCCTGGAACCCTAGGCTCAATCTTCACAAAATAAATTCTTCAAAATCAATAATCAATAATCAATGGCATATCAATAATGGCCTCCATGAGAAACCCTTATACCCTCAAAAGATATGCTTGCCCTAATTAAGGTTTTCTTAAATTAGCATTAGGGTTTCTAAATTAAAATTAGACCAAATAATTAATATTTGATTAAATCAATCAAATATTAATATCTCCCTCAATACATGTCCAATTGAGCCCAAACGAAAGCCAACTGTAAAAATTCTGCTAAATGAAGCCACGCCAATCTCCATCAAGACCCTCTAACCATCCTATCAGCCTACGAGGGTCGCATAATAGGCTAACCATGAACTCAGAACATGCCAACTAAAAAGGGGACATGACAATGTTTGCCTAATGTTATTCACTTTTAGATGCCTTCAATTTTCTCATAGACTCCTTATTTATCTAAAACACTAGGGTAAGTAAAGGTATGTGTTTTTCAATTATGTCCTTTCATTTATCTCATTTTCTCCTTACTACACTTTAATTAGCATTAGCATTATGTTTTATCTTGTTTTATTCTTGAATCACCATCCCATGTTGCACTCACATGGCACGTGATGAGCTTTGAGTGGGGTATATGTATACATAGAATATTTTCAAACTTTTATCTGTTATTAACACTTGATATCTTTAAGTAACCCATCAAGTCTCAATCTCTCTAAGTGCATGCCTTAAGGGGTGTACCAAGAAATGGGTGAGTATACCATTGGTGCTTCATAATATTGTTGTCCCTTTTACCACTTTTTATCTACACACTTTTCTACTAAAAAACTTATCCCTAAGTTTGATCTTATCTCTTGCACACCCCTCAATCATTTCCTACCTTTTGTCCCCCTTTTTCCTAACCTTAACACCTTTCAAATGTTCACTATACTAGGTCAACATTGTCAAATCTGTATAATTTTTAGCTTCTATTTACTATACTACATTGAATGCATCAACCCTGTAGAATTTTGGTTGAAATTCACTTAGGGTCTAGGTTGGCTCTTAGCTAACCTAGCACATGACCTAGTAAATTCTTGTCCAAAATTGTGTTAGGTGAATTGGGTCAACCCTATCATATAAATTTTTTAGAATATATTAGGGTTAAATATACCTATATATAAAAGATTATTTTTCCATTATTTATAGAATATAAGAAGTAAGAGATATTACACATCTACTTATCCACCATTCTACTTGAGGAGAAAACTTAGGGTTTCATACTTTCTTTGGAGATATGTATCTTGTATTATGGAGAATTCTTTTGGATGAATCGATATGTTGTGTATCCTAGAGATAATTTGATTTTATCATCCTTATATACCAAAATAACCTCTTGGAAATCACCTTGGCCAAGAGAGAGATTAAGGCTCACTGGGTTCTTCTTTAAAGGTAAGTATTCATAACTTTGTTCCTCCTTTGTAAGAGTTGATAGACATGAATTTTTACTTATCTTCCATGTATTAGGATTATATATACATTGACATGAGTATATGTCTCTTTTTCATGTTTAATTTTATTGTTTCTAACCCCTAGTTTGTGCCACAAGCTTTGGTGAGCACTAGATTAGACTTTACTTGTTATTAGTTTAGTGAATATGAAACATAAGACTTCTTTAGGGTTATTATGTGATTTTTCTTGACTAGAAGCTTTATAACCCTCCCTATCATTGTGTATTGTGATAAGAGATCCCCTAATTAGGTCTAAAGGATCCCCATATTGGTCATGTTCCTAATTATCTAATGTGTCCCCAATTAGAAGTATATGGTATGATCTATCTTCTCTAAGTTATGATTGATTTATAGACATGATACATTTCTAATTACATACAGAGCTCCTATATGCTCAATTTCACTCACACCAAGCTCTATCTTAATAGTTTTAAATACTCTGGGAGATTATTGGGAAGGATCCCCTTATTCCTATATTGATTCCAAGGGTTTATTGACCTAGAAGTTTGAAGTAGTCCATCTTCCAAGTGGTGGAATCCTTATGTGATTTTATTAAACTAAAATTATATGTTCTCATTGAATAATTTTCAAATGTTATTCTTTCAGTCCTACAAGTTGTGCCATTTCTATGACTTAGGCATCATCTTTTGCATTTAAGAACAAAAAATCATGGTCATAGGGAACATGCTGGTATGGAATACCAAAGCCCTAGATACGTTTTTGAATACAAATATGAGGGTCCCAATACCTATGAGGTAGGGTGTGCAACTGATAATGATTTCTTTTATTACCCAAATCCCTAAAATATTTTATCATCATATAACATAGTTGGCCTACGATCATATGGGACTTGTAGAGCATATTTTTATTCTATTTTATCAATCTTCTTCTACACTCCACCAAAGATTGAATTTAATTTCATACTCTATGAGCTTATCAATCACATACTTGGGGAGGCACAAGGGTTGAACTTATTTATGGAGACTATGATCACCTTATAGTCTAGGTATAGCCAATAGCCACCCCAGGGTACCAATGTATCGAATATACTTTTAAATATCCTAGGTAGTAGGGCCTCATGAATAACTTGCCACACCTATGGATATATTTCCTCTTAAATCTAAGTGATATTATTAGTGTATGTATATATGTGAATGAATGAAAATTAATCATAGATGTGATTCTTTATGCAGTTAGTAGTTGGGCTCCAAATTTCCCCATAATAACTATACACAATTCCTATTATTGCATCAAGGAGGTATGACATCATATAAAAATGGCCTATTTAATTAGACCTTTTGCCTTTATACATAACTTTGTCCCTTAGTTTAAAATTGATAATATTCAATAGGGTAAAATTCATGTTAGAATTCATCAGCATGTCTAGTAGTGGCATCCAATCTAGGTGGAGAAAATGGATACTTGGCATGCCATATAATGTGTTTAACAAGGCCATCCCAATGCAAACCCCCATCATAAATTTACTAATCAATATGAGGGATTTTACCTTAACTATCGTAAACTCCCCAAGAATAAGCCATGAGCTTAGAGTTTTCTCAATTGAATTATTCTTATTCCATGTTATCACCCTATGCATATAGAATATAACATCTAGAATTGGCAAAGATAAGCACCTTTAAAAATTATTACTTGAGATACATTCCAAAAATATCTTACGATCCATGTGATGTAGGACAATCTCTTGTGTTACCTTGTTAGAAAATAACAATTCCCAAAATAGGTTGATATAGGTCATAACCTCAGGCTTGGCTATCACAAAGTACAATCTTTATCTCTTAAGAGAGAGTAGGTCTATCATCAATCAGTGTTGTGTTGATGATAGATCTCTTTCATGAGAAAATTCATCAATAGCGTCAATGGCATCCCATAATTTTAAATATTTGACATACCTATCAATGAAAATTATAACTTTGAACATAGTGTCTATATATTTTGAAGAATTTTAATGGAAAATTGGGATGGTGGTCGTACTCCTCTAAAAACATAGGATGATGAAGTCATTGCAATTTGATTAGTTTGTTAAAATTAAGTTTCCTAGACTGTGAAAATTCCTTTCTTCTAGTTTCTTATTTACAATTAATTTGTAGGTGGCTAGGGCTTTGTTCATATGGTAGTAATTGAGGTTGATATTTTCTTGTGATAAAATGAACACATCGATAGCCACAAGTCATTGATATATATTTTACATTCAATTCTAGTTCATGCACTTTTAATATCCAATGTTTATAATTTAGATTTACCTATATAATAAAAACCTTGTTAGTTTAGTTGGTGGGGAATCCACATCTTTACGTTCTTTGGCTAATGTCAAGAAGTAGTTTTTCTTTGCTAGCTAATTCTAGTGAGCTTTTGGTAGTTAGGCGTTAGGTTTTGTGTTAGATTGAGCCAATAATTATCATAAATCAAATGCTCTAAACATAAACCCCAAATAATATGTTTGAAGACTAAATCCTTTAGAGTAACATCTAAACAAAATGAATGAATAAAATCTTCAAACATAAACCTCAAAGAATGAGTTATAAATAAAACCAACTCTGAACAAGAGAAACCCCAAACATAAGTCACAAATAAAAGTTCTAACTAACAAGTTTTGAACACAATCTTCAAACACAAAACTCAATGAATAAAATCCTAATAGAGAGTTCCAAACAAAAATTGAACAAAATTTTGACTTACCAAATCCATCGAAACAACATCTGAATAAAACCTCTAAACAAAAAAATCCCAATGAACAAGTCCAAAATAGTTTATCCAAATACCAAGACCTTGATAAAGAAATTTTGAACTTAACAATTTCCAAATAAAATTCCTAAAGCCTACATAAGTACAAAAACTCCTAAAAGGCATTAATAAGTTATTCCAAAATGCAAAACACCATTTTTTATACTTTCAAGTTTTGATAATAAGGAGGAATCCAATAAAACTTCCATATAATGAAGAGGAAAACTTAACAAATAGGGCCAAATCAAAATAAATGTGGGTCACCATTATTTTTTAAAGAAAAGGTGAATGTTGTGTACAATAAATGGTGACTTAAAGGGGTAATAATTTCAAGTATTATAGAACTTAGAACTTTGTTTATCAATTTTAAACTAGACATAAACCATGCCATAGAAAAATATTTCAATCAAAGATATGAAAGAAACTCCCAAATACCTCATACAACATAATTGCCTTCACATCCATGGATATATGTGTGCTAAAGTGACATTATTTAACCCTTGTTTTGAATATATTTACAAAGACTTGGATCTCATTAAATTAAGGGAGCTCATGCATTGCTCTATTACTAGCCAGACATCCATAACCCTGATAAAGATACCTTTAGATTCCTTCTCTCTTCTTCATTTTTTGATCATATTGTGTTGTATATTGACCTTATTTCATCATGTGATCTTTTAATCTACTTTCATAATGAGATCCAAAACCTATGTGATCTAGTGTAGTTATAAAACAAATTATTTACTATAATGTCCCTACCAGCTACATCTTCACTAGTGATTATCACCTCCGAACAAGTATTTTTTTGAAGTGTGCTTCATCCAATGGAGTGAAAAAAATCTATAAATTTATATATAGAATTTGAGAGCTTATTTCACATCCCTGGTATAAAGATTCAATTATGACATAATCCTGAATGACTATAGTTACATACTCAAATCCTGAAAACCTCAGACACAAAAGTATAATAGGCTTGTGAACAAACCTCAAATTATGAATCCTTTTGAAATTTCCCTTTCAAATATATATATATATATATATCAATTTAAGCATAAAATAAGGTTCTATCTAGTAGGATGTTATTTTGTTCATGTAAGGATAAGCCAATTAGATTATCATAAGAAACAACAAAATGTCTAACCTAGAAAGTAGGAAACTAAGCTAGAAAGAAAGAAAATAGAAAGTGGGAAAATAAAATAGAACTACCTATACCACACTTTTTTCATCACTTGGGGACAACTTCAGATTGTACATCCATGAAATAATGTTTCAAAAATTGTCTGTTATTTAGATATGTGAGTTCTTCACCTTGAAGGTCCCTTAGAATGAATTCATTGTTACTCAGGATCTCTGAAATTTGGTAAGGTCTAATCCATAGTGGGGAATATTTATCATGATTCCCTTTCTTTTCATGAGATTTATCCCATAGAAGTTATATATCATGGATTTTGAATGCTTTAAATTTTTTCCCTTCTATCAAACCATGTCTTGACTACATCATAATGTTTGTTGAAAGTCTATAGGGCCTTAGTTATTGAATATTTCATTTCTATTATATCCAATAATTGAGATTATGCTTTGTCATTTGGTTCTATATATTCTTGTATGAATTTATTGGTCAACAACTTCAACATGATTAGGAATATTGGTCATCATTCATATAACATAAAATATGGTGAAGCCTTAAGGGCATCCTTATATCTTTTTTAGTTTACCCATAAGGCATACTTAAGTAGATTATGCCAATCCCTAGTCTTATCCCTAGTTGATTTCACAATTACATCTATTAGGTTCTTATTCATTAATTCATTCAATCCATTTCCATGAAGATAGTGGTTAGAATATGACCTGATAGTGATCTAATTATCATGAGCCCATTTAGTGAATTTATTTAATATGAATGTTGTCCCATTATCACAAAGTAGAGAGATGGGAGTGTTGAATCTAGTTGTGACGTGTTCTTCTAAGAAGTAAATAACATATTTTTCTCTAAAATTATTTGTGGCCACTACCTCAATCCATCAAGTGAAATAATCTTTGTTAGTTACTATAAACTTATGACCTACTAAAGAGTTTGGGTTGATGATGCCAATGAATTCCAACCCCCACTAGTCAAATGGTCTTCCCTCAATACTAGGTTACAAGGGCATTATTTCATGTGCTTATATTTTTACTAATGTCTAGCATTCATGACATGTGCTTACATGGGCATGGGAATCATTGAATATTGTTGGTTAGTAATATCCCTTTCTTAGGATTTTGTGAGCTATGTTGTTCCCAGATGGATGACCACTACCTATTTTTTGGTATAATTTTTCTAGAGTCTTTTGAACCTCTTCTATTGATACACAAAGGTAGATGCCTTCATAATTTCTCCTATAAATAACTCCTTTCTTAATCATGTAGTGAGTGGCTTTGAGCCTCAAAGCTCTCCTTCATTCTCAATTGAATTTTGGAGGAGAAGTACTTGTAATTAGATATTGAATTATTTCATTATATAATTTTGCTCTAGATACCTAGGCTTCACAAACCTCTTCAATAGTAATGCATGGGTTAGGGTCAATCATGAGTTAGATGATGAAGGGATCCTAAATGACATTATTAGGCTTGATTTTTTTATCAAATTATTTCAAGTTTGCAATTCATTTACCTCTACATTCTCCAAATTCATTTTATGAAAAGGTAAGCTTAATAGTAGGGTCATGGATGATAGCAAAATTATTATTTATCATGATGTAGTGGCAAAATTTATTCACTACTTTCATAAGAATGAATATTTGCTTATTGATCATGAAATACCTGAGGATTGTATCCTTAAAATTTATGCTCATTAATATAATGAGATGCTCATTCACATCTTTATTTTGTATTATGATAGCATCGATTATATGTTATGAATAAAACAAGTATAATTAGAAGTCCTTTGTGAAATCTAGACTAGTTAATATTGAGGCTTGAGATATAACATATTTGATGTCTTGAAAAGACCTTTGGGCATCGAATATCCATTCCAATTTAGCATCTTATTTGAGTATTGAATTTTAGAGGTCTTACAATTTTTGCAAATATTGAAATGAAATTTCTTATAAAAATTATCTTTCCAAAGAAATATTTAAACTCTTTCTTGTTATTTGGTAGTGCAATATTTCAAATCCCCTAGAGTCTATCTTGACCAATGATGATCCCTTCTTTGGTAATGATATGTCCCAAAATCTTTCCCTTAGTAACTTCAAATATTTTTTTCTTTGGGTTCAGTGAGATGCCAAAAATTTGGCATCTTTTGAAGATTGATTACACATGGCCTACATGATCATTCCTATTCTTGGAGAAAATAGTGAGGTCAGCCATATAGTTAATTATACACTTACCAATTAATCCTTGAAATGTATGATCCATTTCCCATTGAAATTTGACTCCTAAATTATTTAGGCTAAAAGGCATCCTCTTGTATGCATAAGTACCCCAATTTGTGTTAAATGTAGTTTTCATTCTATATTATAATTATACTAGCACCTAGTTATAACCTAAAAATCCATCCAAGATGGACATCATTTTAAATTTGTTGACTATCTAAATAACCTCATCCAAAGAGGTTAGTGGATAGTTTTCATTTTCAAAAATGTATTTCAATTTTATTAAATCAACACATAATCTATTTTTTCCATTATTCTTTCTAACTGGGACTAAATTAGCCACCCAAGTAGAATTCCTGATTAGTCAGACTATCCTTGCACTCAATAGCTTCTTTAATTCTCTTTAAATAAGAGGTTCTAAGATAAGATTCACTAGTCTCTATCTTTATCTGAATCACTTATGGCTTGGTTTTAGTGGAATTGTATAGGTGATGACCTTTGGGTCATAAACCTTCAAGTCCTCATATGTCCATGTAATCACGTCTTTATACTGGGTGAGTAAATCTTTCACCCTTTTCCTTTCTTATGGAGTGAAACTAAGGCTAATGTTAATATAGTGTCAGATATTTTCATCTCTCAAATTCTCCCTTTTGAAGTCAAAATCGCTAACTTTGGGTTGCCTTTGCTGCTAAGCTTGAGGATCTATATAATATTCTCTTTCTAAGGAGACCATTCCAAGTGTGAGATGATGTTATTTAAGCTAGATGATACCTTCCTCACCTGACTCATCTTAACAAATATAACTAACTTCTTTCTCATCAATGATTTGGGACTCAAATTGTCCTAAGTTGGTTAAAAAATTGAGATCTTTTGGTCATCATCAAAGACTTAGAAATTATCTATGTTTTCATGAACATAAGGACAAGGTACTAGATCAATAAAGAATATCTTTACCTTGGATTCTTGGAGAGGCTCCAAATTGGTAGCCAAAGCAGTTAGTGAATCCATCACTTGGTTTTGTTCCTTAAGAACATCCACTCTATTAAAATCCTAAAAAGATTCAATCAAATCCCATTCTTTGTGTTTATATATTTTTATTTATGAAAACTTACGTTGGTATTTATTTTTAACCTGATTGAATACCACTTCTGAATTATCATATGCCAAAAACTATTTGAAATTATTTTAAGGGAAAAGTGCAATCCCAAAATCAATGCTTCATATTTAGCTATATTATTGGTGTAAGGGAACTATAATATGTATGTTTATAGGAAATTATTTCATTATATATTAATTAATTCAATTCTTATGCCTGATCCCTCTTTGGATCTGGCACTATCAAAAGGGAGAGTCCTAAGGTAGAGATAGTTGGGTAGGGCTACAAGATTCTAGTTCTTATTTCAATTCATGTGGTGAATGTATAAATACCAAGGCTAGGTGATTCATAAATTAACTCTTCATTCTTGACATTATACTTTATGATAGGATAATTCATCCTTGGTTCCTAATCAATCCAGATTTGGTTTGGAAGGCCTCTCTATGGTAGCCAAATGTGAGAGAAATCTATTAAGAGATATTCATTGAGTATCTTAGACCTGTCCCTATTCAATAATAGTCCATACCCTTTAATTATGTCTACTATAAGGATTTTGATATTTATCTATACTCATGGATCAGATACTACTTGAATACGCACATTATTTATCTCTCTAATCACTAGTACAACTATTTTATCTAACTATGAGAATATTATCTTTTATGGGCTTAGAGTTAAGCCAAGTTTTTGACAAATAGAAGTAGGAATCAAAGTTTTTAAAGCTCCATAATCAACTAAGTAATTGTGATTTTTTTACCAAATGCACTTGGTTAGCAAAAAACATGGTACCTTCAACTTAATTTTATATATGATGTTGGTGTCAGAGGCCTTTTTTTTCTCTATATGAGCTTTTGTATTTTATACAAGGTCCTTATCAATGATAAACATCCATGGGAGTTCATTCTATTTAGTAATCTATGCCAATTCATGAAGGGTGATGTTTGCCTTAATTTTATTCAGGTCCTTGATAATGTTATAACCCCCTTTGCTATGTTTCTCCAAATTATGAGGTTGATCATTACCTTTCAAGGGAGGTGATTTATTGTCATCTTTTAGATTTGGTGGAATGGTTGTGATATTTGGAGAAGATGTTATGAAGGAATACCTATTCCTCAAGTTTTAACCACCTTTATGATAATAATGGAAGTCATGGATCTCACCAATGTTGTCCTTTGTTATGTTATCATCTTTGTTTGGGAAAGGAAACTCATGGGTCTCAAAAAATATGGAAATACTTAAAGAAATAGAGTCCTAGTGGACTTCTACTAGGATGTGCATCAAATCTTGCCTCACCACCTCTCTTTGGATGATCTCAAAAGCTAAAAAAAATCAGCATAATCAAGTTCACCATGATGAGATGTGTTATGAATTATGCACTAGTTAGGCAAGGCTATCTCTAATATATTGATTTTTTAAGGCTTGTTGGATTGCTCTATATTATTTGTAGGCCTATTAAAGGATTTATTATACGTTTGGAACCCACAATTTTGATTACTATTTGGGCTATTAGAATTGTCTATCTTTATTTTCGTGCATAAAAAATAATTTATTATTTTCTATACCATTTTTTATATGGCATCTAACTCTAGTTTATTGGAGTCTATGCCCTAGATAAAAATAGTATAGGATGTAGCTAGATGCTAATTTGATTGGTAACCATTGCCTTGTGCATGGTTATTTAAGAAACTATAGTTTGGATGTGATGTCTATGTCAAAGGAGGCAATGTGTACAATTGATTCTAATTAAATGTAAGGACTTTCTATTTGAAATATGAAACTAGATTTAAAGCTAGGAGACTATTGCTGATACTAAGTGCATTAGGCACCTGAGGATTAAGTTGTTTGTCAATGTTGATGGCCTCTTCATAGTCCAATGCTAAAGTGTTGATAGAAACAACCCTTCATAATAAAACTATAATAATTGGATTTGGAACATTATTTTATATATCTAATGCCAACACTTCTATTGGTTTATATGTTTGGCTTAACTAGGTATACATCTTCTAAAATCTTGCATTGAAATATTAGATTGGTTTGTTGAGCTCTTTATTCATGCTAGTAAATAGTTGGTATATCAAAATGGGGAAGGTGACTTTCCCAAACTATGCAAGAAAATTAGTTTAACACTGATTCTCAGAAGTAATGGAATTCTCTTATAAATTAAGGTAATAATTATGAGCAACATCCATTAGTGCAAAAATAAAAAATTTGCATACAACATCTTCATCAATAACATTCATCAATCTTAACACAACTTTGAAAGACTTGATGTGTTCTTTATATGTTCTTCTTTTTGAAGGAGAGAAGGATGGTAGATACTTTTTAGGATTCCTTGGTAGGTCATGCACATCCCCTAGGATGGCAATAACATATCTAACCAACTAAGGTGGTTGAGCCATGGGATAATTAATATGGGGAGTGTTCCTTACTAGGGAAGGTGTTATAGCTCTATTATTTATAAGGGTAGTTGGTAAAAATATAAGCCTTCTATGATTTGATAAAGGTGAGACTAAAATACTAGACTAAGATCTAATCTAGTTACTCTCTTGGGTGACTCCAGTAAAACTCAATGTAGGGACTAACCTCTTTTATCATAAAGGCCACACCCTCATTCTAATCCTAAGAAGAATGTTGATGTGGTTTTTATGCACACTAATTCATAAAGAGATAGCCTCTAACATTTTAGGATCACCATGAATATAAAATCCACTCTAGGCATGAGCTTCAAGTATGTGGTTAAAAAAACAAGTGATGGAATAACATGCAAGACATGCAAGTTGTTAATTGGGACAATGTATCAATTAATCATTCCTAAAATAAATACAAAACTAGGTGAGTTGGTAGATGGGTGTATATTAATCTAAAGTTGTCAAATATTAGAAATAAACTTGAAAAAGAGAGAGGGGTAGAGTAGGAAAGAAGGGCTCAAAGATTTCAAGAGTTTCCTTTTAGGCTAGATTATTCATGGATAAGTGTTTTTAGAACTAATGTTTTCTACTAGGAGCTGTTGCACACACATATACAAAAATAGTTAAGCATTATATGATAGTTTGATATAAAAAACTCAAGGATCTCAGTCAAAGGTTGATCCTTTTGGGGTGGATGTTGCACAACCATAATTAGAAGATTATGACTTGGATCAAGAAGATATCTAAGGTAGTTATTGCACACACATATAAGACTATATCATAGAACACACCTCTACACACTTAAGAAGATGAGATAACCTACCCACTTGTAAATAATCAATAAGAATGTTTAATTCTTCAATAGTGATTACACATCTAAAACTAGAATATTAGTCATAACAAGAGGAATTATTTATAAATATTGCACACTCAGAATTATTGAATCAAATAACAAAAAGGATAAAACATGATTTCGTAGAATTTGGAAAGAAAATGAACCAGCACATGCATGACAATAAATTTTTTATTTTTCTCTTGTGTTGATTTTTCTAACCCTTAAAAATAAGGGTTTAAAATGTATATAGACTTTGGGAGGGGTCACCTCATCCTCCAAGTGCATGAAAAATTGTATTTACACAACATAATTAGAACCTTGGTTATAATTTTAGTTTCAAAACTAAATGTATATATATGTTCATAGTTAACTTACAATTATCAAAAAATAAAGTTGGCCTTTACAATGTGATGCAATGTGTGCATGATTACAAAAGAATTGAACAACTTTCATATGTAAGTTATAACAAAATCACACTATGAGTAAAAAAGTAACACCTTTGAATTGATACACACAAAATTGGCCTTTGAACTAAGTTTGGGTAGATATTTTCATGGATGCATTAATTATTGGAATCATTATTGTTGATACTTTTGTTGAACTAGAAGTTGCAGCATCAATCTTCTTCTTTGATTCCAACTCTAGATAACACTTGTGTCCTACGTCATGCTATTGTTTGATAATGTTCAAGTCGAGTAACAAGGGTTTATGCACCTTGTTGACGTACTCAAGGATATTTGCATGCTCTAACTTAGTGTTTTGGAAGTTAATATTCAAAATCCTTATTTTCATCACCTTATTTCTAGTAAAACTCAACTCAACTTCAGTTTCTTCAAGTGATAATCCTTGAAGGCTCTACTTGAAAGTATTGAAATTTTCCTAAAGGACTTGATAAAAATTTATCCTACTAATCAGCTTACATCTACTATCCTTTGCTTTAGGTAACTTCAATTATTTGAATATTTGCAAAATGAGAGCTTCATGTTCTTGATATTTAGGTAGTACTACCCTAGTTATTGGAATCCACTTTCTAGCCTCCTAAGTTCTAATCATTACTAGGTTCAAGGCATTTGAATATTCTAATGGTATCATTAAGTCAATATGGCTATATGCCTTATTAGTAGTATAAATAACTAATAACTTAAATTTATTTTCATCTTATTTCAAATAATTAAATAATTAATGAGTTTGAGTTATATGGGGATCCATTCCACCCTCATTGCCTCAATTGATTCAAGAGTATTAGATAACTTGGATGTAGCTTGCTAAACCTCAGTCTCAATTCTTTGAGGAATATGGGTTGTTTATTGTTTCTCCTTTATTTGTTCTAATTCATGCTCAAGCTCTTGTATAGCCATTTTAGTCCCCTCATGTAATGATATCATAACATCCTTATGATTTTCTTCTAAGGGACTTAAAGTCCTCTATATATGGGGATTGACCTATCTTCCCATTCTTCCCTTTGGCCAATGTAAAGACTTCTTGCCTTTATTTAAAAAATATTTCTCTACTTGATTCATCCTCCATTTTACTCTTCCTGACCCTTTGGATGCTTCTTGAGTTTTTATCAAACATGGAGCTTATAAAAGGCAAATCTATGATTTTGAAATTGTGTTTTTGAGAAGCCTTTGAACTAAGATTAGTTTCCCATGGAGGGATAACTAGATATGATGGGTTTATTGTTTATTTATCCTCAATTATGGTATCAACTAATTTCTCTTTTGACTCTTTATCTAAATCTCCTTTGAGTACTAAATCAGTAAAGGAGGGGCATATGATTTTACACCAATCCACAACTCCATATTGAGGTAATGGTAGACTATATATACCTATTTTTTCATATTAGCCTTCCTTAAGGATGTTACAGTAGTATCTTGGGAAGAGATAGTGGAAGGCATTGGCAATTGAATTTTAGTGGAAGAGACATGGAGATTGTCAATGTTGTTTCAATCTTATTAGAGGCCCTCCTTCTAGTCTTAGGTTGGACTAAGGTAGTCCCATTAGGAATTTTAGTAAAAGTGATAGCAATGGATATGGTTGTAAGTATTAGTGGATAGATAAAATAGGGGTAGAAGTAACATCCTCTATCTTTGGTGTGAAAAAAGGTTTTTTTGCCATGACACTGAGGGGAACTAAATAAAATGAACTTATTAAAGAAAGGGGAATTGAATCAAATGAAAATTGGGAAGAAGGGACTAAATAATGAGCCTTCTTACCTAATTGGTCATCTGTCATTAGTCTTCTCCCTTTATCATCTGTATGGGTTAGTCCCTTTGCTCTTTATAATTCTTCCTCTTCCTCTATTTATTCCTCTACTATTATTTTTTGTTGAATTAAATATGTACTTACTTATAGTTCATTAGTAATTGGGTTCTTTCTTAGGAGAAGATCCTTTGGCTTAATCTTGTAATATATTATAACATTTTTATCTAGGGAAGAAGCTCATTGAATTGAGGTAGTAACAACCTATTTACCTATAGATTTATGTAGTGGCAGTATAACTAGGTGACCTTGGCCTTCTAAATCAGATGATTCCAAGTCAATTGGATCCTCTTGAGCCCCTATATGCCTAGTTTCACTCACACTAGGCTCTATCTTCATAGCCTTCAATACTTTGGTAGATTCTTAGGAAGTCTCCCTTTGTTCCTCTTTCTATTGCAAGGGTCTCTTAAACCAGAAGTCTTAATTAGTCCATCCTCTAGGGGGTGAAAGCCTTGTATACATTTATTAAACCAAAATTTTAGTTTCTCCTTAAATAATCTTCAAATTTTCTTCTTTTAAGCTTATAACTGCTGCCCTTTCCATGACTTGGGCATCATCTTTTGCATTTAAGAACAAAAAATCATGGTCATATGGAACATGGTAGTATGAATACTAAAGCCCTATATATGTTTTTGAATCTGACCATGAAGGCCCTAATCCATATAAGGTAGGGTGTCTAACCTATAATGATTACTTTTATTTCCCACATACCCAAAATGTTTTCTCATCACATAGCACATTTGGCCTATAATCATATGGGACCCATAGAAAGTGCTTTTATTTTGCTTTATCAGATCTTCTACATTTTACCTAAGATAGAATTATAAATTTCCTACTCTACAATCTTATCATATATGTACTTAGGGAGGTGCATGGGGTTGAACTTATTTCTTATGACATGGATCACCATATATGCATGGTATAACCAATAGTCACCTCAAGGTGGAAATGTATATGCTATACTTTTAGATATCTTGGGTAGTGGAGCATCATAAATAGATTGCCACACCTATGGATATATGTCTTATAAAATATAGGTGATATGTTTAGTGTATGCATACATGTGCATGAATGAAAAGTAGTCACAAATGTGATTATTTATGTAGTCAATAGCTAGGCTCCAAAGTTCTTCATAATCCCTATACACAGTTACCATTACTACATCGAAGAGGTATGACATCATATAAAAATGGCCTACAAAATTAGACCTTTTACCTTTATACATAACTTGCTCCATTAGCTTAAAACTAATAATCTGTACTATGGAAAAATTCATGTCATAAGTCATCAAAATGTCTAGTAGTGGCAACCTGTCTAGGTGGAGAAAATGGATACTTGGCATGCCATACCACCTATTTAACATAGCGATCCCGATGTAGACCCCCATCTTAAATTTATTGATGGGTATGGGGAATTTTCCCTTCAAGACCATATAATCCCTAGGAAGAAGCCATGAGCTCAAAGTTTTCTCAATTTAATTATTATTATTCCATGTTACCACCCAATGCATATCAAATATGGCATCTAGAATTGACAAAGATAAGTACCTTTAGAAATCTTCACCTGAGATACATGTTAAAACTATCTTTTGATCCATATATTGTAGGAAGACATCTTGTGTCACCTTGTCAGAAAATAAAAATTCTCATAGTAAGTTGATACATGGCACAACCTTGAGCTTAATTGTCATGAAGTACAATCCTTGTCTCTTGATGGAGAGTAAGTCTATCACCAATTAGTTTTGTGCTAGTGATAGATCTCCTTCATGAGAAAATGCATTGATAACATTAATGACATCCCATAATTTTAAATATTTGGCATACCTATCATTGAAAATTGTAACATTGAACAAAATATCTATATATTTTGTGGAATCCTCAATGGAAATTTGGGATGGTGATAGTATTCCTCCAAAAACATATAATGATGAAGCCATTAAAATTTGACTAGTTTGCTCAAAGTTAGTTTCATATACTATGAAAAATATTTTCTCTTGGTTTCTTTTTTATAGTTGATTCATAGGGGTATACGTCTTTGTTTTTATATTAGAAATTGAGCTTGAAATTTTCTTATGATCAAATGAACACATCAATAGCCACAAGTCATTGATATATATTTTTCATTCATTTATAGTTCATGTGCTTTTAATGTCCAAAATTTATATAATTTTTTTACCTACATAATTCAAAACTTTTTAGTTTAGTTGGTAGGTAAACCACATATTTACATTCTTTGGAAAGTGTTAAGAAGTAGTTCTACTTTGTTATCTAAGTCTACTGTGTTTTTAGTAGTTGGGAGTAAAGTTTCATGTTGGGACCAAACCAACAAATTTTGTAAATTAAAGTCTCTGAACATAAACCCTGAACAAAATGTCTAATATGAAATCCTTCAGAATAATTTCCAAACAAAATCTCCAAACATAAACCCCAAAGAAGGAAGTCCAAATAAAACTATCTATGAATAAGAGAAACCCTAAACATCAGTCATGAACAAAATATCTTACTAAAAAGTTTCAAACACAATATATGAATATAAAAGTTGACAAAAAATACTAATAAACAATTTTGAACAAAGCCCAAACAAAATTCTTGAAGACAAAATTCTTTGAAACAATGTCTGAATAAAACCTTCAAAAAAAAAATCCCAATGAACAAGTCCCAAATAGTTTCTTCACAGACAAAAACCCCAATAAATAAACTTTGAACTTAAGAATTCAAAAACAAAAGTCCTAAAACCTAAATAAGTATAAAAACTCTTGAATAGCATTAATAAGTTAGTTTAAAATGTAAAACAACATTGTTTTATACTTCATAATGTTGAGATTAAAGAACAATCCGATAAAACTTCCACATAATGAAGAGGAAAATTGAATCAAAATAAAAGTGGGTCCCAATTCTTTTTTAAATAAAATGGGAATATTGGGTACAATAGGTTTATGAATGGATGATGAAAAATTAAAGAAAATTTTTGAGTGACCTTTTCCAAAAAGCATCATATAGGTAATAAGTTTCCATGGTTTGGTAAATTTTTATAGAAAGTTCATTAGGAATTTTAGTAGTCTTATTTCACCAATAACAAATTATATGAGAGGAAAATAATTTTCATGGACAAGAGTAGAAAAATAAATATTTTATTTATTGAAGAAGAGAAATATAGAAAAATCTATTATAGCATTACTAGATTTTAACAAAGTATTTGAGGTTGATTGTGATGCTTCATTTGTGGGAACTTGTGTTGTGTTGAATCAAGACGAAAAGCCAATAACATATTTCAATTAGAAATTGAATGAGGTAATAATAAATTATTCTACATGTGATGTTTAATTTTATTTCATTGTACAAGCATTAAGACATTGGAAACATTACCTAGTGCTTAAGAAGTTTGTCCTATTTACTGATCATGAGGCCATGAAGACTCTAAATAAGTTATATATTAGGCATGAAAAGTGAGTGTCTTTCTTGCAAGGTTATACTTTTGTGTTGAAGTGTAAATTATAAAAATAGAATTAGGTAGTTGATGCTTTGATCAAGTGATGGGATTTGATAACTATGATGGTGAGTGAAGTACTTGGTTTTAAATTTTTTAAGTAAATAAATGATATTAGTCCAAATTTTGTCAAAATAGTTGAGCAATTCAAGAATAAATTAATAGGTGAGACAATTAATTTTTATGATAAGTATCTTATGCAGGATGGTTATCTCTCTAAAGGGAAATAATTATGTATTCCAATTAGATCTCTAAGAGATAATACTATAAGATAACTACATAGTGGTGGTTTGGTTGGACATTTTGGTAAGATGAAGACAATATATTTGGTGTAGAAGTAATTTTGGCCAAATATGAAGAGAGATGTAACAAGATATGTTCCATAATATAGGATATGTTAGATAGCTAAAGGACATGCACAAAACATAGGGTTGTACATGTCATTACTAGTTCCAAGAGGACCATGGACAACTTTGAGTATGGATTTTGTGTTGGAATTACCAAACACACAAAGAGGTAATAATTCATTTTTTTTATATATAGGTTTTCTAAGATTAATCATTTTATTCCATGTAATAAAACTAATGATATCACTATAGTTGAATAACTATTATTTAAGGATATTATGAGATTTCATAGTGTTCTGAAAACCATTTCATCATATAAGACACAAAATTTATAAGTAATTTTTGGAGGAATTTTTTGAATAATATGGGGACTAATCTACAATTAAGTAGTGCATACCACCCCCAAATAGATGGATAGATAGAATTTGTAAACATGAGCTTGGGAAATTTATTGAGATGCATAGTTAGAGAGAAGACCAGGCAATGGGACTTGGATATTTCACAAGCTAAATTTTCATATAATAGTTCAGTGAATAGATCAACAAAAAAACTTGTATTTTATATTTTTTATGATATAAATCCTATGAGTGTTTTATATTTGGTACGGTTACCGATTATAGAATGAGTTATTGATAATGCATAAGTGTTTATAGAACACATACAATAATTAAAATAAGAAGTAAAAAAAGTTGTATGAAATTAATGGGAAGTATGAAGTAGAAAAAAATGTTAGAATAAGGTCAAAAATAATTGAAGAAAGATATTTAATGATGTTTTAATTGAGTAAAGATAGATATTTAAAAGGCACATATAACAATTTGAAGTACAAGAAAATTAGACCATGCAAAATCATGAATAAAATCAATGACAATTCTTATGAGGTAAGTTTACCACAAAATTTTGATATCTCTCAAATATTTAGTATTTAAAATTTATATTATTTTCATGAATAGTATGGTGAATGTGAATAAGATGAAGTAGATTGGAAGTAACAGGTGCCAAAGAAGAAGAAATAAAAATAGTGTAGATTCTAGATAAGAAGAAAATAAACATAAGGGAAGGAAGTTATGATAGGTATTTGGTACAATGGAAATTATTAAAACATGAAGATAACACTTGGATTATAGAATGGGAGTTGAATAAGATTGATAATAACAAATGGTAGTAGTACAATCAGAGTAACTCACAAGATTTGAGTTGTTTTCAACTAGAGGAGAATGATGCAAAAAATGAGGCCATAACTTTTAATCTATATTTCTATTTGAGACCTTCTTCTTGAAAAAATGACCATATATAAAATATTTTTATAGACATAACCTGCCCTATCTGATTATGTATATTTTATATATTTTTTAAAGGCCATGCATGACCATTTGAGGGTCTAAAAATGTAGTTTAATATTTTTGTCATGTTTTTTCTATTTTTATAAATTATATATTATTATAATCAGATGTGAAATTTAGTTTAAATTCATCTGATAGGATAATTTTAGTGTTTAGTTTATTTTTTAATATTTTTAGAACTAATCATTCTTAAATGCAAAAAAAATCAGCTTCTAAAAATAGTAAGTTGAGTTTTATTATTTTTTAAAGTTTCAAAATTTTCATGTCAACTCTAATTGTGAGTTGAGGTTTATTTATGCATGGTTTTTAATTATTTTAATAATTTAATATGAATCAATAAGGATTATTTTTTTATAATCTATGCCTATTGGTATTTTCTTGTCTTGGTAGTATTGAAGTTCATTAGAGCACAAGGTGTGCAAACTTGAAAAATCATTGTATGGTTTGAAACAATCCCCTCGAGTATGGTATGATAAAATATCTTAGAAACTCATTTAAATAAGATTGAAACATTTGATTTTTAAGATTAAACTCTTTGTGTTAAAATAATTTAAAAAATAGTTGTATTTGTGGTGGTGTATGCTGATTATTTGATTAGCATAGGGAACAACGGATGGTACACTATAAATTTCAAATCAGATTTGATGAAAATATTTGAAATGACTAATTTTGGTCATATTCATCACAATTTAGGTGTTTTATTAATTCATAAACCAAATTATATCTACATCACACAATAAAAGTACATTGGTGACAATCTAAATAAGTTTGTAATGGAATATTATAATCCTCTCAGCACACCCACAAAATAAAATCTAAAATTGACATCATAAGATACAACAGATTTAGTCGATGCCACTAAATACATAAAACTCATTGGAATTATGATTTATGTGACCATAAGAAGACCAAATATCCTTTGTTGTTGGTGTTATTTCAAGATTCATGCAAAATTCTAGAGACAATCATTGGGTAGTGGCAAAAAGAGTCTTTTGATATCTCAAAAGATCATAGAATGTTGGGTTAAAATACTCCAGGGTAGGAGACTTAAAATTGGTTGGATATTATGATTCTGACTATGTTGGTGATCATTAAAAATGAGAAATTCACCATTAATTTTTTGATGAATTTGGGACCAATAATTATTAATCATTAATCAAAGAAATAATCAATGTTGGTAATTTATAAAACAAAAATAGAGCATATAAATACTTCAAAGGAAACTAGAATTTTTTTATGGCTTAGAAGGGTTATTTTATATTTTCAATAACAAAAAGTCTCATCAACACCTCTCTAGTTGACAACACTTCTACAATACAAATAATAAATAATTCAATGTTTCATAGCCAAACCAAGCATACTAATAATAAATTTCATTTGATTCAAAACTATGTGAAAGATGAGAGTTTCAATTTGTAACATTCCCCATATGATAACAACCAACAAACATATTGAAAAAGGCTCTTGTAGAAAGTTTTTTTTTAAAAATTTTAAAGGAATGTTTTGGTTCACAATAACCCCTGCATATTAGGGAGGGTGGGGGGATGTAATATTATTGTATATAATATTTCATTGTTCCTAGGAGTAGTTGTATGATGCTTTTGTATTATAGTGAATAAATTAAGAGGCTCATAGGTAGTTGAATGGAATTATTGAATATGAAGTGAAAATTCATTTCTTAGATTATATATTTATATTGTTTTATCTATCAAACTTGAATCCTTAAATAACAATTATGGCTTTTTCCAAAATTTGATTGTTCATTGTCATTCCAAATTTATGTCTAGCATGATAGTGCATTTTAGTGTTGAGTCTACTATTAGCATTACAATACCACCTATACACAAGTAAATATTATAATATTCATGTATACAAATACATAATATTAAATGTGTTTTCATAATTTATGGAGAAAAATTAGTTGTGCAAGTATTGTCAAGTTGATATATATATATAATAATCCATAGTTTTAGTATATTTTTGTACTCAACCCTACTCTTTCATTTTTTATGGCTTGATAAATCCAAAATAAAATTCTTTTTAAATTCCTATAAACACATGCCTTCTACAAGTGTGCATCTTAGAATTTCTTTTATGACTCTAAAATACAAATTCATATAGAAAGTAAACTCTACGATTGATTGGTAGACTTAGTATATAAAATCATATAAACCTAGTAGAAAATGATACTTATACCAATTGGGTGATTAACAATGGAAGTTTCCTTGATATACTAACATAATGGCTGATTGGTTTTGGAGAAAGTATTCATGCTTGATAATATAAAATAAATTCCTTTTCAAATTTTGTTAAATATATGCCTTACTACCAATTTATATAAGCCTCTTATAATCATGCATCTTTTAATTTCTCATGTGACTCTAAAATCCTCATTCATATATATAATCAATCCCAAACCAGTAGGTAGACTTGACCTATACAAATAATAAAACCAAGAGAGCATGATCCTTATATCAATAAGGGTAACACTATAATGGAAGTGGTAATAATGTATTAATATTCAGTTGAATTATAATAGTGTGTCCCACTTTTTGGTACAAAGGGGACAACAAAAAATTAAAATGTGAACTTTTCTCAATTTGTATAGACAATAGTGACATAACCGTATAAAATGTGAAAAAGGTGTAAACTAATGAAATGTTGCATTTGAAGTGTAAATTAAATTTATTATTATTATTTTAAAATAAAAAATAAAAAATAGATTTTTTAATTCCTAAATACAATCTGTATGTTTCATGTACAAAAGTGTTTTATTGGGTGCTTGATTTATCCTCCTCATAGTTTTCTAAAAACATAATCTTTTCTCAAGATTTATTGGAAAGTTCTCCTAGAAACATGGACATAATGTAAGATAAATTTTTTACAATTTTTTGAAGAAAAAATAAATTTTAATTATTTTTTTAATGATTAGGGTGGGTAACATTAACACTTATGATTTTTCTTTGTGAGATTTATGTGTGTATTTGTACATGGACTATTTTTTCACCATTGTAACAAGGAATTTCAAGTCAAGTGTAGTGATAATTTTCAATTTTTTTCCCATCATCTCTTACTTTTCCTAGTGCCTCAAACATATCGTGCTTCATTTTATAAATAAGTATATTTTACTAAATAAATATTAAATATTATAATTTTTTTTTAAATCATATTATTAGAAAGCTCATAAAAATACTTTTTATATTTAGATCCACATGTTTTTATTTTATTTTTTCACCTTAATAAGTGGAATTTGAAGTGGTAATTTGAGGCCAATAGTATCTTTCAACTTGAACTGGTGACGATTTGATGCCACACGGGGTTACAAAAAATTATGTTAGAATGAACGGTGTTCAAATGAAACCCCTTTGTTCTAACCCCCTTCATTATAACACACTCAAAATAGAGCATTTCATTTGATAATTTATTTAAATTAATTACATGCATATTATAAAAATTAGAAGCCCTTCATTCAAACCCCCATTTTTCTAAGCCCATGCAAAAAGTACGCATGGAGGTTAGAATGAAGGGGGTTGGAATGAACCCTATTTTTCATTTTTATATTTTGATGGACTTAGCTTCCAAGTGGGACTCACTTATGTGTTTTAATCCATAATGATTTATTGGCTAAAAATGTAGTATGTTTTCTAGATCGACCTTCCCTTTTCCTCCCCCATGGATTCATAATAAAAAATAAATAATAATCCAAATTCCTTTAAATACTTATGTTCTTACCAATTTGGACATGCTTACTATAAGTGTTCATATTGGAAATACTTATATGACTCAAAACTGCTCATTTATATAAAAACTAATCTTAGATTAGTTGGTAGAATTTATCCATGACAACATATAAATCTAATATAACATTATCCTTATTATAATGGGGGTGACACCATAATCGAAGTGGAAATATTTTACTAAAAAAATTATTGATTGGTTGTGAAGCTATTATGTTTACAATTTTGGCATTCCCTTATCATCCTCTATAATTTCATAATAAAAATTAAATTCATACTCAATTGCATCTAAATGCATTCCTTACTAGTAATTTGGACATGCCTTTTACAAATGTGCATATTACAATTTCTTCTAAAGATCTAAAATCCTCATTATGTTTAAAATAAATCCCCCACTAGTTTATGAACTTATTTCATGGCAACATATAATACCAATAAACCATGATCCATATACCGATGGGGATGATACTATAATGTAAGTGGTCCACGTGTACTAAAATAATGGTTAATTGGTTGTGGATCCTTAATATATTTGCTTTCTTGAGATTCCCCTCTCCTCCTATGTGGATTCATAATCCATAAAAAATAACATTCAAATGTCTCTATATACATGTACTATTACCAATTTAGACACACCTCTAACAAGCATCTTGTAATTTCTTCCATGACTCCAAAATCACCATTCATGTAAAAAATTATATTAGTTTATTTATTTATGTTATGTTAAGGATATGAGTTTATTTATCATGAGTTATTCATTTATGTTAAGGATAATATGAGTGTAATTAAAAATAACAATGATAATGAAACTGATAATAATTACATACTTGTATAGGTAACTAGTGATACCCAACCTAGATTGCATTTTGTAGTTGATGAAATTTTAGTAGATATATATTTTTTAATTCTATTTGTGTATCAAGATAAAGTTTTTGCCTAGGGTCACTTGGTTTGGACTCAAATTTTAGTTAGAACATAGTTATTATATATGTTTTTAACTTCAAGTAAGGATAATTTACCTGATATATTTATATTTATATGTGCATCTCTAACCCTATATGTATGAACCATAGGAATAACCATCACTTACATGTTCGAGGTCACCATGCTCTATGAAACCTTTTAGGTGGCAAACTAGTACCTCACATAATGTGAATCCATAATTTTATTATTTTATTTTGATATTTTATATATTATATGTTGATCATAAAATGCTATATTATTTATTGTTTTAGAGTAATGTTTAAATACCTATAGATGTTTATCTAGTAGAAAATGTGTAAATATGCCAAGTAAGAGAAGACATTTTTTTGTACTTCATGAATAGTTATTAAGATGAAAATGATCAATTTTTTTATACATTTTAAACACAAAAATATTTTCTTAATTTATCATGTGTACATGTTAAAATCATTGAGAGACAAATCTCTTCTTGTATCCAAAGATCCAACACCCCTAGTTCCACATCTAGGGTGATGTAGTGAAATTTATTTAGAGACACTAAGAAACATGAGAGCTAGTTTTAGTGTTAGGATAGTTGTGGGGGAAATTTATTTATTATATGTCTATACGGTTCATCTTTTATGCCTCTATGATCCATTTTATATGATGATGTTTCCTTTTTTATATTACATTATGTACCATTTTATCTATCATTAAGGAATATTTTGGATACATGCACATATTATACTCACTTTTAATATGTAATACAATATTATTATTTTATATATATATATATATATATATATATATATATATATATATATATATATATATATATATATATATATATATGTTTATATTATTTATGTTATATGTTTCTCTTATTGTATATTATATTTCTTAGAATTACTATTACATGAATAAGTTTTCATAACATGATTTTAAAAATGAATGGGTGACTAATGCTTAGTTTTGATGATTCTTTTATAGTAAATATGTTTATATAAAGTTACATTTGTGTCCTACTTGAATCATCTTGATATGTCTTTATATAATATTATGTGTCATATTGAAAAAAATTACATCATATTTAGTGATGATTAAAACAAAAATTAGGGATGTTTAGATAATTTGATTTTAATTCACAAATATATTCAGTATCATGCTTGACTATATGGTTGTGACCTAGAATAATTAAATCTAATCATACTTTTTGTTTAAGTATTTTTTCATTTTCATTTTTCATTTAAATTTGACTTACTAAAAACTAGAAATAACAAGGTTTATGTGGATACCTATGGATCAAAAGCATTTTGTGTACTGCTTGAATCCAGTGATAGTGAGAAACTCTTTCTGGTTGGGAAGGCTAACCTACACACATGTGAATACTTGACAAAAATAAATTAATAAGAGAGATGGGTGGACTGCTTGATGAAAGATAAATTTGAAGAAGTGGTACACTTCTTTAGATGGATGTCAGTCCACTTTCTATGTAATTGAGCAAAATAAAAGCATAATAAATTTCAATAGATAAATGATTTGATAATAATGTTAATTAAAATTTTCCTCCTCAATGTAAATAAAGTATTATTCTTAGTAATCAGAAGAAAAATATACATCATCTTGAATAATATCTAATGATTCTTCATAGGGTTCATGAGAGGGTACATAAACAATGGCACAAGGGGTTAGCTCAAAGGCTATATTGCTCTGATCCATAATTAAAAGCTGAGAGACTATGGGGAGATCAATGCTTCTAGTCACATCATGAACTAAACTAGGTAGAGTCATCTACAAGGAGAAGGACATTTTCAAATAATAGTAATCAATAAAGGGATTAAAAATAGCAACATAAGATAAGGTCATGAATCTTATGTAGTAAACACAAAAAATTGATGTCGATCCTAATAGGATCATTGTCAATTAGCAAAATTGGTATTCATTCAGACTAATTGACATTAATTAGTTATGTCTAAGTTTAATTAATAAAGAATAGAAATGGGGTAAATTTTCTAACAAAAATGGATGAAATAGATAATGAAGGTTATTAATTCTATTTTATTGATTAAATGACTAGATAAATAACTAATGATTAGAAAGATAATGATAAAATGAAATGTAGTACTTACCTTTAATTGGCCATAAATAGAATGGTACTTATTCCACATGCATATGTAGTAGTTCTGGTTGCATAGAGGATGAGATTAAATGAACTAAAATTATAGTGAAGTGTTGGTATGAATGTTGTCAAAGTCTCAAGAAATTCAAACAACATTTTGAGGCATTTAATGATCTGGTTCCATCCTGAATGTAAACACAGGATATGTATTTGTATATCAATGTTGATCTTGAAAATCATTCTCAATCATGATGTAATCATCATTGATTTGCCTAAAATGGATTATTTTTTAAAACCATGGATGAGAATAGGTTGGGAATGTGTGGAATTTATTTGTAATGAATCCACATGGGGTAAGTTTGTTATACGAGTATATTCCTAAGTTGTATCTAATTATAGGAGGTTAGGAATGATAAAGGGGTAAAAGTAAATTCTATTTACTAGGCTAGTAAATATTAAATAATCTAACCTTTGTGATAGGGTTTATTTAGGGATTTAAATATATAGGACTTATGACACCTAATTAATCATCCCTAGGGGTACAAAATTATAGTGTCTACATTTTCCCCTTTTTATGGAGAAATATGGGATATGTGCTATGAGACAAAAAATATGAAGGGTCCACTACCCCAAATTTATGTGAGGAGGTATCCCCCCTCAAACTAAGAGTTGATAGAGAATAAAGAGAAATTGATGGGTTTTAAACATGGATAGGATGGATAAATAATAGATTAGATCTAAGAAATGCATATGCATAACATGAAGTGTATGTTTTTCACTAGTAGGATAGAAGATAATATAGGTGGAGATTCCTCAAGGTAAATACTATAACTAGATTACATAACTATGAATAGTTGGGCTTAATAAAGTCTAAATAAGAGAATAAATGATAGGGTTGGTTGATTGAATGATCTGGTGGGATAAATAATGTGAAATATACCTATAAATAGTTTTTCTCAAGGTAAAATGGAATCTTGGGACCTGTTAAGGGGAGATACCTAAAATAATATATGCTTTATGTAGGCTATGGGATTATCAGTGGGTCAAAATATACAAACTTGAAATTTTTTAGGTCAAATAATGGGGTAAATATGGAAAATAACTAATAAGAGATAATGACCAAGACTGGAATTACATGAGATTATAATTAGTGTGAAGGGGGTCTAATAAGCATCGATCTAAAATGAGTCAATGATGATCCAACTAAATGGTACTAATCTAAAATGGATCAACATCAATCCAAAGTCAGGTATATAAGGAGGTATAATATAGAAAATATCTCACTTACAATCTAAGAGACCCCAAACAATGCTTGAGATCTTAAATGATGAAAATGCTATGAGGCAATATGGTAGCTAGCAATAGTGGTTCATGATGATGATGTTTCTCCCAGGATGAGGTAGGTCATTTAGTTTTTTTTTTTTTTTGACTTTTAGACTTTTTAAGATTTATAGGGTTTTTAAGAGCTAAATCTAGGTTAGGTTATGAAGGAATGGTATTATGGAATCATTGTTGATTCCCTAGTGAGTTGATGATGGTTTACAGGGAATCAATGCCATTTCATCAAAATGGTGCCAATTTAGGAGCACCAAGTAAAAAGGGCTTAGGAAACTAACTAGGGTTTAGGGTAAGTTATAGGTTTATAAGAAATTTTTAGGCTTATAAGAGATATTGATGAGAAGCATGAGGGACACTATGACTATAGGATCAAGCACTATGATTACTAGAGTATTTATGAGTGTGATTGAGTGATGATGACTTAGCCCACCTTGAGGTTATCGACTTGGGAGGGATGCATCATTATCAATTCATCCATCAAGATACTCAATTGATGATTGCATTGATAGAGAGATCGGATGTAATTACTGGGACTTTTTGGCTACTAACTAGTGAGATGACTATCACCAAGGAGGACATTTATCAAATATCATGACTTATAGTGTAAGGAATGCCCATGGTACCTACAAATGAGTAGGGCCATGGAGAAGCTTTGATATTCCTTTATGAAAATGATATATATGGGATTAGATTTGTTTAATGGGGGTTTCACTTTCAAGCCACTTTACCATACAAACATAATAGGGAGAGGCATGTTGATGATGCTAGTGATCTCCTACTACACATTCTTAGATTCAAGGGGATGGATATTTCCATGGGTCTTGACTAGAGTTGTTATGGATATTTTTTGAGAACCACACCATTTTTACATGGGCATCCACTCTACTAGTGCAGATATATAGGGAAATCTAGGGCTGGAGGACCCATAGATGATATGGTCTAGATGTGATAGTGATACTATAGTGTTAGGCTTATCATCACATTTAGATAGTGCATCCCATAGATACCCCATGGATAAAGTGGTACGATATCAATTATAGTGTGGCCTTACTATGGTGGAAGGTTGATCTAGTGTACAGTATCATAGATGGAATTATGAGAGATCTAGATTATTACAAGGGTTTTATAGAGGGGTTGAGGGTGATAGATAGCATCTAAAGGCCCTATCTATGATTTCTTGAGTGGCCTAGGATGGAGGTAGTGCTGGTGTAAATATGAAGGGAGAGGTGGGTTATAAGGAAGAGGAGAGATCAGTGGAAGTATCTCTAGTTTGGCTGACTGTGTTGATAGTTTAGCTTAGTACATAACATACCATGGGCCCCACATGTATATAGGTGGGATGAGTTGGAGTAAGAGCTATTGGGACTAGTGATAAGAGATGTCCTAGTAGTGGAGGATCAGGTGCCATTAGGGGTGGATGTAGAGGATGCAAGATACACTCCTACATATATAGCTTGGTAGGTGGATTAGTGGGGGGCATGGTAGGATAGGGTGGTTTGGCCATGCCAAGGAGGAGAGGATGATGAGATGGAGGATGTAGAGGAGGAAGGGGGGATTCTTATTTTGAGGATATAGGGAAAGAGACTAGGGATGAGATGGAAGATGAGGTAGTTAAGAGAGGGGTTAGGGGAGATTATGAGGAGATAGAGGAGGAGGAGATAGATGTTATAGATTTGATTTTAGAAAGAGACATATTATGGGAGTGGTGTGCCTATTTATATGGATAGCTAACTACAACACAAGGGGCCCTGACTGTAGCATGGGTAGAGTGGGATATAGTGCATACTCAGATGGAAAATTTATACGTGGGATTTGATTCCTTATAGCTGAGTCATGACATGGTGGTAGAGGAGCATGATAGGTATAAGGTAGAGCTAGAGATGTTGAAGAGGGAGGAGTGGGAGTCTATAGTGTAGGTGATTAGGGAAATGGTAGGGCTCAGCATGAGGCTAACAAGGATAGTGAGCATAGATTTATATAGGGAGGTAGTAGTGGAACTATGATATTATGAGAGGATTGTTCTAGAGTAATTGCTATAGATTCCCTGCTATGAGACCTATATGGCTAATAGGGTAGGTACACTAGGCACATGCACATAAACTCCATTAGTATGGTGAGTCTTACATGAAGGGGAGATATGGATGAAGATGGGGGTGGGGATGGGGATGAGGGTGGAGATATATTGAGTATCAACCTAAGAAAATTAGAGTTTACATAGTAGTTTTATATGTATATCTATTTATTTGTACTTGCTAGAGAGCCATCGACATGTATACAGACATCTTTGATGTATATTAATTTTTGATGTGTGTGTGTTTGTGTGTGTGTGTGTGTGTTTAATGTTTTATGGATTATGTGATTGATGGATTGATGGATGATTATGCTTATAGATTGATTATTTATTTTATGGACGTTATGGATTTAGTTGTTTATGGATTATGGATGTATAGTTTACAATTTGATTATGGGTTTTTACATATGATGGTTTGAATGCTATGGATTAGATTAGATTACTATGATTATGATTTTTTATGTGATGTAATTAGATGAGTTAAATTATGAAATGCATGGATCATGATTTTGGTGTATAGTTTTAATGTTTTATGATTAAAATGAATATAATTTATATGGATTATGGATACATGGTTGTGATGTGTTTAAAACAAAAATGGATATGACTATGATTATGTGATTATGTGTTAATGAATTTGTTTATGGACTTATAAATGGGTATTTTTTTATTTGATTAGTGATTTGGTATATTTTATGCAATGTGATTATGCATTATGGATTTAAAATTTATAATTTGGATTATGGATTGTGGAATATGGATTATAATTAATGATTATGAATTATGGTTTTAATGGTTTATAGATTAATTAATTTTTAATGGTTTATGGGTTATAATTGTATGGATTGTTTTAGATTTGGATTTGGATATTTTTTTAATATGGATGGAATTTAGGTAATTAATTTAATTTAGAAAAGAATTAATTCTCATTATTGGCTTATACCATGACCCAAGAAAAACAATTTATAAATAATGCGCATGTGTCCTTAACTTAGTGCTAATAGAAGTATTAACAACTTACGTCAACTAATTTTAGGATCTAATTGATCTAATTTTTAGGATGTGATAAAAATAATATCTAAAAATAAGATGTTTCCATCTTACATACCCCAAACTAAGGGTTAACCTAGAATCCTAGTGTGTCAATCTATGTAGACTGATCAATATAAGAAGTCTATTAAATTAAAGAAAGTTGATTGATGTAGGAATATTTTTAGGTATTATTTATTCATGATAGCCATCCTTTGAGGGAGTGGTATATATATCAAGATATGCTTTTGAAAACATCTATCTTTCAAGGGATCAATCTATGCCATGAGGATGGGATAAATTGAACTATAGAATTATCCCATAAGGAAAAAAAACTTTGAATTATAAGATGAGGATGGGATAAATGAGGCTAGGGAAGCCATAGTATCTACAAATTTGTTGGTTGATCAATGGGTGACATGGATTACAAAATGCTCAAAGGTGGCTAGCAACTGATCAGCTAAGATTTTATACTTTTGAAGAGTATCATTCTTACACTGATAGATGCCCTTGATCTAGTTAACCATGAGATAATAATCACCATAGATATTGATAATTTTAATACCCAAGGCTAAGGTAGTTTGGAAACCTATGATTAAAGCCTCATATTCTACCAGATTGTTATTGTAATTAAAATCTAGTTTAAAGGATAGAAGGATAGGTGTCCCCTAGGAAGAATTAAGATAATTATGGCTCCCCCACAACATTCACATTTGTATCCATTAAAGAAGATATTCATTTGATATTGTGGATCGAGTTGAGATTTGGAGGCTATAAATTTATCTATAAATTCATAGTTAATAATTTGACTATCAAGAAGAGGCACCTCAACAAGAAGATCAGCAATAATTTAACCTTTAACTAATTTTTCATGGATAAACTCAAGATCAAACTCTACCAAAATCATAAGCCATTTGGCCATCCACTGATTTTGATAAGGTTTGGAATGCATGAATTTTAGGGGATCAGTGTTTGTAATAACATAAGTTTTATGATTAAGCAGGTAATGTCATAGTTTAGTAGTAATGAGAATAAGAACTAAGCATAAATTTCTAGTATGAGAATAATTTGGATCATATTCAACAAGAATATGATTGATTTAGTACACAACCTTCTCTTTGTGTTTCTCATCATGATGAGATAGCATAGCTCCAAGGGCATGGTCAATAGTATAAATGTATAATAAGAATGATTGTCCTTCTTTCAAAGGGGTGAGGACTAGTGATGAGAGAAGGTAAGTCTTAAGAGATTCAAAAGCCTATTAACAACCATAATCACACTTAAAGTAGATATCCTTTCATAGAAGGTGATGGAAAGATTGATAATGATTGGATAATTTGGAGATAAAATGATTGATAGATTGCAATTTGCCTTGTAAAATACAAAGTTGCTTGAGAATGGATGGAGGTGGCATTTCTAAGATGACCTTGATTTTAGTGGGGTCAACTTATATCACATGGATGTATTAGTGTAGGTTTTTATTTTTCCCTATTATTTAATTAGGGAAATTATATTTGTGCATACATGGAGTTTTCCTACATTTATGGGATAGGCTAGCTTATGTGGAGTTGTGTGTCATAAAAGTGTCATAGGTGTCATAAGAATGTCATAAGTAACTCCTTTGGTGGGAGTTACTTATCTATTCTTAGCACCTTGTCACCACCTTTCATGGAGGAGTTACAGTCTATTCTTGGAGTGCCTTGACCACCTTTTGTGGAGGAGTTACTTTCATGCTCTCCTATATGTATTCCTCACTTTGGCCATCTCATGTTAATCAGATTTTGGTTTTCTCCATTTTATCTTGTGCAATTTATCTTCTTGTATAATTTCAAATTGCTTTAGCATCTATGTGGTGTGCACTTGCTTCATCTCATGTGATCATGTCTCCATTGCATTCGCATTATCTAGATTCTGGCAATAAATCCGATATGGTATCAAAGCCACTCCGGTAATCATGTATTTGTTTATGCTATTAGTTTATTCTAAAATTCTTACTTTGCTTCCTTAGTAGTTTTTTTGTTTAACTCCATTTCATTTGAGAGTTTTGGCAGAGTTTTTTGAAAACTCATGCAAATCCATACGAAAACTTGTTAAAAAAAATTACTTCTGAGTTAAAATTTGCCAAGACATCTTGTATAGATCTATTGTGGCTATAGCAAGGCAATTTGTGGAAATATCAGTAGCTTGGCATCCATTTCCAGCAGCCTGGCATCCATTTCTAGCAGCTTGCAATCCATTTCCAGTAGTCTAGCGTCCATTTCCAGTATCTTGGCATCCATTTGCATTTCCTACACCTTATTCTGGTGAGAAAATTTTGGTCTTATTTTGGTGATAAAATTCTGCCAAACCTACTATGCATTGAAATTAAAACCTTGTCACTTGCTGTTGTGCGTTGAGGTTTGCAATTTCAATTTCTTTTTGACTAGCAAAATAAGAATTGCACCTTTTTTTGTAAGATAATTCTACACCTGTTGTTTCTTTTGAAAATGGTGCTCTTTCCTACACTTGGTATCCTTTTCCTACACTTGGTACCTTTTTCCTACATTTGATTTGTCTCTTCTATGTTAAATTCTGTGTTGGAAGTGTTAAAGTCTGTGATAGAAGTGTTAAAGTCTGTGTTGGAAGTGCTAAAATATGCATTGCATTGGAAGTGTTGGAAGGGTGCATGTTTATTGGTAGAAGCCCTGATCTCATCTTCTTGGTAGTGCCTATCAAGGCCTAAGACATCAAAACAACAACTATCCAACTTTCTTTCCTCTTATAAAAAAAAGTAAAAAAACTAGCTGGAAATTCTTTTTTTTTTTGTTATTAGTATTTTTTACTAAAAGAGAAAGGTAAACTTGATTTCATGCATACCGAGACAATCAGTTAAACTTGATTTCACAAAAAAACTTTTTTTGGATTCCTCACTCTGTGTTGAGTCTAATGAGTGGTTGGAAGTCCACTTTCTCTCTCAAAATACGCATTTTTTGAATGTTTTAGTGCTTTTTTTGCAAAAACACTAGTTTACGGGAAAATTGAATCTTTAATATCTTACAAATGGTAGCTCAGATTTGGGTGCCATTTTTTGAAAAAGTGTTTTTAATTCAATTATCCATAGTTTAGGCTTGTTATTCATTAAAAATTCACTAGTTTATAAAGTGCCAAAAATTTGGGTCTCTCAGGACGCATTTTTGGTTGAGTCAAATGTCTTGTTTGCTTAAAGTCTTGCACTGATTACTCTAAGATGCATTCTCAGCTAAGCCTAACATCTTTTGATCATGCACTTTCATATTTTTTTGGGGTCTCAACATTTTGGGGGCGTGTGATTTCTTTTCACAAGTTGCAAATCTTTGCTTTCATTCTCCTTTCTGCATAGTTTCACAACTTGCAATCAACACAACTTCACCTAAATTCAGCTTAAAATAGACTCTTTTAAACTTAAACCCCTAACACCCTTCAAATATCATGAATTTAAGGTTAAAATTTCAATCATTCTTATAAGCAAAGGGTTGTATAGGATCATCATGGGTACTGAAGTAAAACCTAGCACTGATGTTGAAAAGGTCAAGTGGTACAATCGTAGTGATGAAGCCTATGGATTACTGAGCTTGTCCATGTCTCCAAAACTTCTCTTCCATTTAGAAACCTCCAATAATCTCAAAGACATATGGGACACCTTAGAACTCTTATTTGGGAAGCTTGATGAGATGAGAGGTCATGAGCTCGAAAACGAACTCATAAGTCTAAGTCCTAGCAACTTTGACACCCTATAGGACTTCTTCACTAAGTTTAAGGCCCTTATATTGCAATTAAAATAATGTAGGATAGAGAATAAATATGATCAACTCATCCTTTCTATTCTCTCAAAGTTAGGTCCAAGTTATTCAGTCTTTATCTCCACTTTCCATGCCACAAAAAGTGCCCTTGGCACTACATAGAAAATGCCTTCTTTTGATTCATTCATTGCTGACTTGACTAGGGAGCAAGATAAGATAATTAAAATAGGCACAATTACGTCTACTCAACCCCAATCTTTGATAGCTAGCAATGGTAAGGATAAGACTTCAACAAAGGAGAAGAAGAAAAAGAACAAGGACCAGGAGAAGAAGAAAGAAAACAACAATCCTGCCAAAAAAAACACTGAGTCTTCCTCCTCCAATGCTAAACCTAAGAAGGAGAAGGTTAAGTGTGCCTATTGTAAAAATACAAGGCATTATGAACACAAATGCATGAAGAAACAAATAGATCACCTAACTCATCTTCTTGAGAAGCACAACATAGGTGTTCCTGAGTCCATCAAGCAGAATTCATCTACCCAAGATTCTACCAAGGCAAAAGGCAAGGGTAAGGAGAAAGAAAAAGGCAAGGCCCTTATAGATACTACAACTTCTACAACATCATGGGACATTGATTTAGGTGCTTCTCACCACATGGGATCTTCATTAGTTGAGTTTTCATCTTTAGAACCTTGTAGCATGACTTCAATTAGTCTGGGTGATGACACATTAGTTTCTCTTGCAAGGAGAGGGACAATTGAAATGGAAGGAGGAACATTCAATAATGTTCTAAGTGTTCCTTCTCTCTCAACCAATCTCCTATTAGTGTACCAAATAACTCACATTGGTCAGGGCATGAGAGTTGAGTTTTCACCAAATTCAGTGGCTATCAGGGAGTTGCATAGTGAGACTACAGTGGCAGTGGGTAGGGTAGATCACCAAGCTAGGTTGTACACCTTCTCACATTTTGCACCAAATTCTTCTCCAATAGCATTGCTGACTCATTCAGATGGAGTTAGCAAATTATGGCATGAGTGGTTTGGCCACCTTAATTACCACTACCTTGAGCAACTTTGTAAACATGACATGGTCATTGGCTTGCCTCGTGTCCAATTCTCAAAAGCACTTTGCGAGGGGTGCTCCCTTGGGAAGCATCCCGAAGAAAAATTTGATAAAGGTAAAGCTTGGAGGGCTTCACAACCTTTGGAGTTAGTCCACAGTGATGTATTAGGACCCTTTCCCAAATGATCTTTCATAAGGGCCAACTAAATCCTCACTTTCATTGATGATTTCTCTAGGTAGACTTGGATATATTTTCTCAAACAAAAGTCTGAAGTGTTTGAAAATTTTCTAGACCTCAAGGCTCTTGTTGAGAAATAGAGTGAGAAATCCATCAAGGTTATTTAAACTGATAATGGAGGGGAGTATGTCAACATCAAGTTTGAGTAGTTTTGTACCACAAAGGGGATTGATTTGCAGTGCACAGTCACTTACAGTCCTTCACATAATGGGGTTGCAAAACACAAAAATAGGTTCTTGAAAGAGATGGGTAGCTATATGATTCACTCAAAATCCTTAGCACCATAGTACTAGGCTGAAGCCATCAATTGTGCTTGCTACATTCAAAATAGGGTTCATCACAAAGCTTTGAAAGGGATAACACCCTTTGAAGCTTGGCATAAAAGGAAACCTGATGTTGAGCACCTTAGGGTTTTCAGATCCCCAGCTATGGCCCACATTCTAAAGAAGAAACACAAAGCTATGAAATGTCAGTCCAAGCCTTACATCTTTATAGGATATCTAGATGGTATTAAGGGGTATCACCTTCTAGATCTAGTCACTCATGATTTATTCATCAAGAGAAGTGTCCACTTTCAGGAGAGTCCTAGAGACTCAACACTTGGCATTTCTTCTCCCTCATTAGATCTAATTCTTCATGATGATTCCTCATTAGATTCAAATCAGCCAAAGACATCTTCTTCTTCTTCAAGTTTAGACAGTAAGGATAGTGATGTAGGGTCATGCACCTCTAGTTAGTTAGAGGATGAGGAGTTAGCACCTAACTCACCCACTTTTGGGCCACTTTGGGTTAGACAGACACTTGAGAGTTCTGGCACTTGGACAGGAGATCCCATAGATGATAAAAGTACTAGGGGGATTTTTAGAGAGATCCACATGCCTTATTTGCTTCAATTTCAGATCCATAGACTTTTTGAGAGGCATCAGCGGTACTTGAGTGGGATAGTGCTATGGAGGAAGAATATTCTTAATCAAAAATCACACTTGGGATTTGACTTCACTTCCTAAGGGAAGAAAGATGGTTTGATATAGGTGGATATATCAGACCAAGTTTGCATTAGATGGGTCAATTGATAAGTACAAGGTGTGATTAGTCACCAAGGGTTTCTCACAAGTGGCAGGCATTGACTACTCAAAGACCTTTGCATCCATTGCAAAGATGACTTCTATCTAACTCACCTTGGCTATTACTATAGGACATGGTTGGGGTGTGCACTAGATTGATGTGAAGGGTACCTTTCTTCATAGAGACCTAGAGGAGGAGATCTATATGGAGTAGCCACTAGGATTTGTTCAGGATTCTTCCTTAGTATGAAAACTTAGGAAATCTATCTATGGCCTCAAATAGGCCCCTTGGGCTTGGTATGCCAAGATGGATTCCTTCCTTCTCACAATGGGTTTCACGAGGTGCCATTCTAACCCCAATGTCTACTTCTTGTGATAGGATGATTCACTCCTAATTTTTATTTTATATGTTGATGAACTTTTGATCACCTAGAGTTCTTCATCAGCTATTGTAGTGGTGAAGGCATCTCTTTAGGATAGATTTGACATGATAGACTTCGGTTTGTTACACTACTTCCTTGGCATCAAGATCTCATAGTCAGATTTAGGGATTTCTCTTGCATAACCTAAGTATGCTCTTGACTTATTGGCCCAATTTCACATGGCTAATTGCAAGCCATCTCTGACTCCCTTTCTATTAAGATTCAAGCTTGAGGCTGAATGTTCTTCACCATTGGTTGATTTGGTATCGACAACTTGTTGGTAGTCTCATCTACTTGATTCACACCAGGCCCAACATATCATATACAGTGGAACTTGTCTCCATATTTATGCAGGAACCTCATGAGCTACATTAGAAAGTAGCTAAGAATATCTTACATTAAATTTAGGGTTCACATAGATACATGATTCATTACAGATTTGGCATAGAGGTTGACTTGGTTGGATATATAGATTCAAACTAGGCTGGCAATTCACAGACTCGCAAGTCCACTTTTGGCTACAATTTTTCTCTAGGTTCTGGTCCTATCAGTTGGTCTAGTAAGAAGCAGAATGCTATTTCTATATCATCCACAGAGGTAGAGTAAAAGGGAGATATTAATGAAGCCACTGAGGCTATTTGGCTTTAGGGGATTCTTTCTGAGTTTGGAATTCCTATCAAGCAGCCCACCATCATTTTTGTGACAATCAGAGTACCATTCAAATTTGCAAGAATCCAGTTCAGCACTAGCAGACCAAGAACATAGAGATTCACATGCATTTCATTTGGGAGCTTATTCATAGTCAAGTCATTTACTTGATATTTTGCTAGTCTTTAGAGCAGGTTGCAGACATCTTCACTAAACCTTTCACTAAGTAAGTTCATTCATCTATGAGCTCTTCTTAGGGTGCAGTCTACATCTATATCAACATCATCTTCAAGGGGGCCTTCTAGCCTCTTCATTTATTTTATGTCTCTATTTTGGGGGGGAGTTTTTTCCTATGAGTTTTCTCCTTTTCTCTATCTTATGGTGGATTGCATTTGTACATGGGTACCTCATCAGGCCTAGTTACCAGGACCCATTTTATATTTCCACACTGCCCACCTAAGCTGTGCTTATGGGGGGTATTAGTGTAGGTTTTTATTTTTCCCTATTATTTAATTAGGGATATTATATTTTTACATACGTGATAGGCTAGCTTATGTGGAGATGTGTGTCATAGATGTGTCATAAGTAACTCTTTTGATGGGAGTTACTTCTCTATTCTTAACACCTTATCACCACCTTTCATGGAGGAGTTACAGTCTATTCTTATGGTGCCTTGACCACCTTTTGTGGAGGAGTTACTTTCATGCTCTCCTATATGTATTCCTCACTTTGGCCATCTCATGTTAATCAAATTTTGGTTTTCTCCATTTTGTCTTGTGCAATTTATCTTCTTGTATAATTTTAAATTGCTTTAGCATCTATGTGGTGTGTACTTGCTTCATCTTGTGTGATCATGTCTCCATTGCATTTGCATTATCCAAATTTTGGCAACAACTCTGATAGGATAGAGATAATAAATCCTATTATTTTACCCATCAATACTCTAAAAATACATTTTTTGGATTTTAGACGAATGCAAAATTGGATTAGGTGGTCAAATATAACCTTTAGAATAGAAAGGTGATCTTTTCATAACTTTAATTTATCGAGGATGTCAGCCACATAATCTTCCACAATATTATGGATAATGTCATGAAAAATATAATTAATGTCTCTCTAATAGGTGGTTTTTGCATTTTATATGCCAAAAGGCATAACACAATAGTTGAAAGTCCCCTAAGGAGTGATAAATGAAGTCTTATGTTGGTCTTTTGGTGTGATAAGGATCTGATTATATCCAAAAAAAACATCCATTAATGATAACATTTCATGGCCAAAAGTAAAATCTATTAACTAATCAATATTAAGGAAAGGGAAGTCATCCATTAGATGAGAGATTGAGTTCTCAAAATTTAGTACAAAGGTGAAGTCCCCCTATAGACTTCATTATGGGATGATGTCATATACCCACTAAGGGTAATTAATGGGTTGGATAAAATTAATAGTTAGGAGCTAATGTAACTCTTCTTTAACTAAGAATCAATACAGGAAATGTAATGATATTATAGATAGGCATATTGCTATGCTATAACACCAAAGGAATGCCTCACTATGATTAGCTAGAAATATAATGAAGTCCTAATATTCTTGAGGATCTAAAGATTTATTGACATTAATAATATGTAAATTCTCTAGGGACCTTATTTTTATGTAAATGGTGGCCTCGTTTAGAAGACTAAAGGTTTCTAATGGGAGGGCTTTACGCAAATGAGAGTTCTTTGTGCCTAAATGAGTTAAGATGGATTCATCATCCTCACATTGAAGAATAGGGATTGTGGGAGAATACTACCCTATCATGTTAGGGTAGGATAGAGGAATGGTTTGAACCTCACCATCGTACTGATAGATGAGAGGCTCTATAAAAAAATTATTCACTAAAAAAAAGTTATGTAGAATGGATACAATGTTTTCAGTCAAGGAAGAAGTGTCGAATGGTAAGGATGGCGTATCCTCTTTAGGGATGTGGGGAAGAGTAAAATTTAGGGAGGATTTAGGGATTTTGATTAATCTAAATCCATGTTTCTCATGGGGTTTTCTAAACTCCCCAATAAAAAATCATATGGGCCCTATTCATAATGTCCCTTATTGAAACTTTTTCAAGTGCATTATTATATGTATTTTTATATGAAATGAAGTTTATCAAGAAATGAAAATTTGGATGTAAACAATTTTATTTTATTTTATTCATAAGGGTATATATAAGGTTGGTCAATACCTCCATAAATTAGATGGATATGCAGAAATGGTGGACCAAAGGGAATAACTTCCTCTAGATTCAGACAATGAGCTAGTTGTTTATTATGGCATCCATATTATTTTATTGTAGGGAGGGTATTAAGTGTCAATAATTAGTAATATTCAATTGAAATCTATTGGAAGGTAGAATCAATGCTTTCCTTACTTAGTATCAATGCATCGATGTTTGTACTAGTAAATACTTCATTAGATAGGGATGGGGTAGCACTTTGTAGTGGGATTAGGACCTCATTGGGTTGAAAGGTAAGGTTACAAGTTTTGAAGGGATGGGGTTTAGTTGGGACATTTTGTATTTTTCCGTCATGTTTAAGCTTAATTCATTAATGTAATGTTGAGGGGATGTAGTGTATATAATGTATCCAAGGATGTCCTAGGAGAATATCATACTAAAACTCTCCTTCAAAAACATATAATAATTTAGGGATAACTTGAGTTCATACTTGAATGTGAAGTACTACCATTTATAACTCAAGGGAAAGAATATCATTAAAGGCTCATAAGATAATAGGTGATTGGTCTCCCACTATCTTAGGTAGCTAAAGTTGTTAAAAACATGGGAAAAGATAACTTTTATACTAGCACCATTATCTATCATGACTCTTTTAAACCAAGTTTGATCTATTTGGGTAGTGTTAAACAAAGTAGGATCTTGGTCATCTAGATATAAGGGTGGTATATATAAATCATGAAACATAATGGATAAGGGTTTATGAAATGACACAATGAATTTCAATAATGGTTGGGGCTCATTTGTTTCTATTTATTTAGCATTTAAGGTTTATATCATGGCTTTATGGTGTTTCAAAGAGTTCTATACAAGTTCATATAAGGACATATTGATTATAAATTGATGTAATTACTTTAAGATAGATATTTGTATAAGCTCTAAAGAATTATTATTTTTTGCCTTTCCTAAAATGTAGATGTTAAGTTTTGAGGTAGGTGTTGTTGGATTATTTATAGTAGGCATCAGTGCTTTAGTGATAGTTAATTTAGCCTTCTCATGATTATGGGTCTTATGACCTAGTGCTTGGGATCATGTCGCTATATGAATTATCTCTATTTATAATAGAGGGGGATTCACACTCTTAGAGTAATGTTGAACCCAATCCATAATTCTATCCTCTTCTACAACTTGTTTTGACATGTTATTTTTTGTGATAGATAGAACTATAAGGGATTAGAATAATTTGATTATTCTATTAAGAGATCATCTTTATCTAATAGATTTAAGATTACAACCTTTAATGAATTATAAATTTCTATGTCATGCCTAGATATTCGATGGTATGCACATGATTTATTTTCTCTATACCATGATGGTTTTTGAATATGAGGGTTGATAGGTTTTATAGGTGGTATCTTAATTAAGGAATTCTAGATAGACTTATCAAGGATCTTAGAATAATATCCCTTCAATGGGTCCTGACTCAAATTTTCCATCCTTTGAGGTGCTAGTAAAAGAGAGGTACATAGCCTTGAACCTTGGTCTCTTGAGCTATATTCTTGGATAGCCCTTATGTTAGGTATTTTATGTATATGGTAAGTTTTGACTCCTAAACTAGGTGGGTAATAGGGGTTCAATATATTATGTTTTGGTATGACCATAGTGGGTATATTTCATTATGATGGTACCTATATTTTAGTGTTATATTCTATAATAGTAGCTTTCAATTTGACTGAAGGATGGGGCCATGGTATAGATGATCTAATCTTAATAGGAGGTAATGGTGTTTTTCCTTTTTGTATCTATTCAAGAATTTTGGGGATGTCTTATTTAGGTAATTCAATATTAACATGAGGATGTTGTAGATATTTTCTGCTTAGGGCTCTTAGATTTTTGTTTCTAGTATCTACAGTTTCCCCCTTATTTTATGTACATTTTAGTGTCTCCCTAGCAATGGGAAGAACTGATCTAGAGATAATTTGAGGTATGATAGTTTCTTCATAGGGTAATAAGCTAATGGGAATAGGTATATTAGATTTAGGTATCAGAATGATACAAGGAATAGAATCTTGCACAATGTCAACACAAACATTTTCTTTAACAAGTTTTTCATCTTTTGGTTCTTAAGTGTCCTTAGATGTGGATTCTTGCAATGGGACATAAATAATGAGATATATCATATTATAGGAAGTTATTTAGATTTATTTTCTTAGTTTGGATGGTTCAAAAGTGTCTCCTATGAGGAGATTATGGATAGAGGCATCAACAACTTCTTTAGGTAGAAGTTGGTCACAGATGGTGTTAATTATGTGAGTCTCATATTTTGATGTGGATCTTGATTTATATTGTATATAATTTGATGTAGAGGAATGATTTATGAAAGGTTACATGAATATATTGATATATTGGTTCATGGGGGCATTAGGATTGTATAATTGCAATTCTCCCTTATATATAAGATTTTGTATTAATCCTTTCAAATAAAAACATTTGAGGACATCATGGCCTATCATGTGATGAAAATTACAAAAATCATTTTCCTTCAACCAACTAGGTTTAGTAAAATATTCATCAAGAGGTCTAAAAATAGGGAGGTTTACAAGAGAATCCTATAGGATTTTATCTAAAATAGATGCATAAGATTCTCCTAGAGTGGTATATTGTCTTAGGGGAAAGTGTGTTAATGGATTTTGAGATTGTGCCTATAAAGTGGAGGACTTGGATTGGTTTTTGGCTTGAGGTGGTGTTGAATTCATAGCTATTGCATCAGTAGTCCATTTGGTTTTATTGTTTTTATTATTAGTATACCCTTTGAAGGGTTTAGATTTAAAGTTCTTGTTTCACAATTTGACATTCCCTTCATTGAGGGCTCTAATTTTAAACCTACATGCCATTGAAAAGGACTCATAATTTTTTTTAAAATATTGTACCTATAGTGTTGATAAGATGTGTTTAACACATGACATCATAAATAATTTGATTAAATTGGGTTGTGGTAGAGAGAAGGTGAGTTGGTTGATTAAATTTCTCCATCTAGATATAAAGTCAGTAATAAACTCATCATCAAATTTCTAGATGGAATAAAGGTCCATAATGGTAAATTTTATCACTATATTAATGGAAAAGTGTTATAGGAAAATTTTGGCTAACTTCCCAAATGAAAAGAGAGAATGTTAGGGTATCCACTTTTACCAACCTAGGGTAGGTCCAATTAGAGACATAGGGAATGTGCTAAGAAGGTGTGTGTCATCATGTGCTATGAGGTAACATGCATGTTGAAATTATCATAGATGATATTTTGGGTCATCCCTATTTGATTATTTGGTAAAATTAAGGAGTTCTCATTATGGAAGATAAGTTTAAATAGGAACTACCAGGTTGATGGGCTCATTACAAATTTATTTTTAGGTGAGAATGTTCTTCTACCTAAGAGAAGAAGCTTCCAATTTATCCATCATGTTCATAAGGATTCTCATGATATCAGATTGGACATTATGTTGAGTAATCCCTCTCAAAATTTTATGTTGCAGGAGTTGGTATATAGATAATGGCATGGAAAAATCCTGAGATAGGGGATATCCTATTGGCATGGTTATGATGGGTTGAGAAGCCCTCACGTACTATAGAGATTTCAAAGGGATGTTCATAGACCTAATATCTTGTGTAAGTGAAATATATTTGGTGGTAAAGGGTACATATTATTGAGGTGGTTGACTCATAGTGTCCTATTGTAATGGTTATGTTTGGGTACTTAAGGATATACTAGTTTTAATTGGTAGAAGTGTCATTGGGACCAATATGATTAGGTTCTAGAGTGAGGTAGTAACTAGTTGGGTATCTATAGGTTGAATAGTTATAATGTTATAAGTTTGACTAATGGTTAGTGATGGAGCACTAGATGTCATCAGAGGTGAGTATCTTAAGGGTTACATCACAATGGTATCAAAACTAGTAGGAGGGGGATTAATATGGGAAGTTACCATAGCAATAGTAAATCCTTCACCCTCCTCAAAGGGCATGCCACATGGATGTTGAGATAATTGTGTATAGGGAGATATTGGGATACACATGGATTTAGAGGTGAGATAATGGTTAAGAGCTATGGGATTGTTATCTAGTATGGTGGTGAACTCACGATCTCCCTAAGTGTAGTACTATAGGATGCCTTCTCCTATGAACTCAGGAGAAGTAGGGGGCTAGGTGCATTCTCCATAAATGAAGACATAGATAGGGGTTCAATATTATTCTATGGATGTTATCACGTCAACACTAGGTAGTGATAAAAAAATAAATAAAAATCAAACAAAATATTATTTTAGGATTATCTCATTTTAAGTGAGGATAAAAAGATTCACACACTAAAGTTGTTCCTAAAAAACTTCTACTTTCTCAACTTTAAAGTGTGGAAATAAATAAAAAAGGATACTAAGGGTCCTAAAAAATGGTGATATATGGATGGTCTCATTTTTTTTTTTGGCACTCAAATATTTTTATATTGATACCAATACTAGGTTTGGTGTTGGGGCCTACCCCCTCATTTCACACACTATAACATAAGGGTGTTGGGTGCTTAAAAAAAATATACTAATAGACCAGAGTTTATAATCAATATGAGAATTGAGTTGGTCTTCCTCTTGGTGGTGAAATCTAAGTGGGATCATTGGGAAGAAGGTTATTGTGAGGTGATGAAATGCCCATCAGTTTCCTTATGTCAAGTGTTTTGATGTGTATATTGTGAATGTGATTTGGTTTTGTGTGTCATAAAAAGTGATGACTATAATAAATTTACCACCTAGATTATTGTATGTGAGAAAACTAAATATGCAAAATGAATGCAAATTATTTAACCTTTAAAAAATAAAAATGCAATTTTGATTTTCTTTGAATGAATTGAATAAACAAAAGAGAGGGAGAGAGATCAACAAATTTAGAAATGAATTTTAACAAAAAGAGTGAGACCTTAGGGGTCCCACCAAGTGTGCTAGAATGTTTAATTAGTTTTTCATTTTATTTTTTAATTGAAATTTGACTTACTAAAAACTTGAAATAATAGGGTTTATGTGGATACCTTTAGATCTTAAGATGTTTGTACACCGCTCGAATCCAACGATAGTAAGAACTCCTTTTTGGCTATGAAGTATAACCTACACACATGTGAATACTTGACAAAAATATATTAATAAAAGAGATGGATGGATTACCTGATCAAAGATCATTTCCAAGAAGTGGTACACTTCCTTAGATAGATGTTAGTCTGTTGTTTATGCAATTAAACAAAATAAAAACATAAGAAATTATAATAGATAAATGATGTGATAATAATTCTAATTCAACAATGTAAATAAAGTATTATTCCTAGTAAAAAGAAGTAAAATATACATCCTCTTTAATAATAGCTAATGATTCCTCATAATATTTATAATTGGGCACATAGATGATGGCATAGAAGGATAGCTTAAAGGCTATATCACTCTGATCCATAAATATAGGTTGAAAGACTATGGGAAGATCAATGATGTTGGTCAGATCATGAAATAAGATAGTTAGAGTCATCTACAAGGAGAAGTCCATTTTCAAACAACATTAAGCATCAAAGGGATTATAAATAATATCTTAAGATAAGGTCACAGATCTTGTATAGTAAAAACAATATATCGATGTTAATCCTAAAAAGATCAGTGATGATCAGTAGAATCGATATCGATTTAGACTAGATCAGTGTTAATTCTATATGGCTGAGTTTAATAAATAGAGAATATAAATGGGTTAGATTTGATAACAAAAAATGATGAAATAGATAATTAAGGTTGCTAATACTATTTTACTGATTAAATGGATAGATAAATACATAATGATTACAAAGATAATGATAAAATTAAATGTAGTAATTATCTTTAATTGACCATGAACATAATGGTCCTTATTCCATAGGCAAAAGTAGTAGTTATGGTTACATAAAGGATGAGATTGAATGAGCTAAAAATATAGTAGATTTTTGATATGAATTTCATCAAAGTCTTGAGAAATTTAAATAACGTTTTGAGGCTCTCAATGTTTTGGTTCTATCCTGAATGCAAACATAGGTTGTGTATTTATAGATCAATGCCAATCTAGAGAATTGGCACCAATAGTGGGGTAATCATCATCAATTTTCCCAAAATTGAGAATTTTTTTAACCATGGATGAGAATAGGTCGAGAATGGATAGAGTTTATTTGTAATGATTCCACATGGGGAAAATTGGTTATATGGTTAGATTCCTAGGTTATAATTGGTTTTAGGAGGTTGGTAATAGTAAAGGGGTATGTTTAAAAGCAATTTACTAGGATAGTAAATGGTAAATAATCTAAAAATTAGGATAGGTTTTATTTAGGGATTTAAATATATAGGACCTATGACACCTAATTAGTCGTCCCTTGGGGTACAAAATTATAGAGTCTACACTTTTGATTAAATATTTATTATAAATATGAAATATTTAGTTATTTTTATTTACTCAAATTATGGGAAATGATCATAAAGATTAAATTATGTCCATTTCTCAGGCGGACTATCAATAAAGTTGAATAAGAAAAACTAAAACTATAAACTTAATTAAGGAAAAAAATAAATATGAATCAAACAACAAGAAACATGTATAACAAGAAAACATGAAATGTGAATAATACTACCTCAAAATATAGGTAAAAATTTTATTATAATAATATAAATTGTGACTTGGTTAATTTTTTCCATACTAAATGTGATCTTGTGGATCCTAAAACTAAGAATGAAAGGAAAGTAAAATAGATTCGGAAGAAGATATTTAGGTTGTGATAGAGCTATTCTAGTACAGAGGTAAGAATATTTTTTTCCTCATAATACTCTAGATGAATTATATTTTTATATCTTGCTAGTGGATATAAATCCATGTGAAAACCATTCTAGTCTATTTGAAGTCTACAAAAAAAATAAGAGGCACTTGCCAATCTTAAGGCTAAATCCATAATTAGATTCAACATGCACTTTCTCATAAATTGAGATAGGTAAACATGAAATATATTATATTACACCTAAAGATGAAAATTATTTACATATCCCATGATATTTTCCTCCATTAAAGATGAAAGGGAAATGACACAATGTCTTCTCTTGTAACTAAAATTTTCTTTAGGGAGAAAATTTGGTCACCAAAATGTGTATCTTTATTAACAGGCACCCAATTGATAAAAAAATAATTTGGTCACATATATATGGATGTAAAATTTAATTAAATACTTAGTTATTCCCTAAATTCACCTGAATTTCCCAATATGTATCCTATTAGGCACATCTATTAAGATAATCTTGCTAGTCCTAAGGCTAAATCCACAACAAACTTTAACATGTAGTTTTTCATAAACTAAGACATGTTCATAAAAATAATGCATATTTATAATGAGTTATTTATGCATTCATATAATTATTTTATTCAAATCATTATTATGGTAAAATGGTACCACATTTTGTCTCGTATCTAAATTTTTCTCTAGGAAGTAAAAGTTTATTATTAAAACACATTTATTTTGAGAGGAGTAGCCAATTGATGAATGAAATTTGTATTAATGTGTAGATGAGAGTAAAATTTTATGGATTACCTTAATTTATTTTCTCCAAAACATATAAAACTTCTAATATACATGCCTTCAAGAGTGTTTCTTAAGATAAGTGTATCGATCCTTAGGATAAATCCATAGTGAACTTTGGCATGTTATTTCTCAAAAATTGGTATATGTAAATATGAATCATAAAATCCTCCAATTTCATGTTTATGTCATATAAAAATATATTTTATGATTATTATTCACTTTATATTATGGATAAATGGGTTTATATTTACTATCATACCTTAAATTTTATTTAGGAATAAAATGTTTCTTAGTGTAATGCACAACTTTTGAATTAAACACCAAACCGATGAGTAGACTTCACAATCACATCTAAACGGTCTTAAAAAATCAATATTAATGTTAATTTACACCCCCATTTCCCCTAATTCTCTTAAGATCCACATTTTTATGATAATTGTTTAAAATAATCTTGTGAGTCTTAAGGTTAAGTTCATAATAAAATTCAACATACAATTACTCACAAACCATGATATATAAATAAAAATGTAGGATCATATAATTTCATGTGTGAATAATGTATATATCCATTATATGATTATAATCCACTCAATATGAGGTAAAATTACACCATATTTTCTCTTTTAACTAAAATTTGATTTAGGGGGCAAAATTTTCTTAGTAGGATGTATAATTTTTTAATGAAAGGTCCTATCAATAAACAAAATTTGTGGTCACATATTTATTGGTGTAAAACATGAATGAATTAATTAATTAAATCCAAAATTTTCCTTGAATATACTAAATCACATTCCATTATATGGATTTATCAATAGTAGTTTTTCATTCCTAAACCTAAATCCACAAAAATTATTTAGTATGTGCTTGCTCAAAAACTAGGATAGGTAGAGATGAACCATAACATTATATAGTTTAATATTCTCATCCTTTATGAATATACTATATGATTATCCTATAATAATTAAGAGGAAAAAATGGGACCACTTTTTCTATTGCAACTAAATTTTTTTTTAGGGATATAAATTTCATTAGTAGATGACATAAGTTTTGATTGAAGCACCATATCAATGAATAGAATTTTAGAATTTTCAATCCTATTTACATAGGTATACAAAATTAATAAATTTTTTTAAAGTCCTATTACACCCTATAAATTCATAAATTTCACATCACCAAGGATATTTTTGAAGATAATCCTATCTATTATAAGTCTAAATCCAAAACAAAATATAACACATAGTTCTTTGAAAACTAGGATAGGTAGAGATAAAAATCAAGATCCTAAAGTTTCATGTATGATTTATATAATTATATATCATAGGACTCTCCTTAACTCATTTTTATGTAAAATGGAACTACATTTTCTCTTGTATATATTGGTTAAATTAAGGAGAAAAGCTTTCTTAGTAGAATTCATAAATTTTAACTAGAGTGTTTAATCAATGAAATAATAGTGGAATCAAACCTAGTTAGGAATATAAAATTAAGAAATATATTATTTTTTTCCCTATATTCATCCAAATATCCCAATATAAATCCATTTATATTCATCATTTAAGATAAACTTGGTGTTCTTAAGGGGTAAAATAGTGCAAACTTTGCAAAACCATTACATGCAAAATCAAGTGGGTAGAGATATACTAAAAATTACTATTACTGAAAATAAGATTCCTCTGATCATTATAAGGATTTAAAAAAAAACTCAAATAAAATATAATTTTTGGTAACGTTTCTCATGCATCCAAAATTTTCAAAATGAGTCAAAAGTTGTTTAATTGACTAAGCAAGTTTTGTGTTATGAATTATGTAGTGTGAACATTGAATTGATATATATTGTTGTAATGTGAGTTGTACATGAGATATAATAAATCAATATAATATATAATTATGGAGATTATTTATGGATAATATAAATATTAGGAAAAATTTGAAGGATTATGGATGGATTTTGACTCCTTTGTAGGAGAATAATACACTATATATTATAATGTTTTTTATTGAATAAGATGTCTCGTATGAATTCAAGTAAATTATTAGTGTTAGAGTTTTAAATTTTATTATGATTTAATTTTAATATACTATGTAAAAATTTGATATTTGGTATCAAATAAGGTATCCCTATGAAAGTGAAGTAGAAATGAAGAAGATGGTTGAAAGAATCTAGTGAGAAACATTTTGGTAGATACCTCCCAATAAAAAGGATTTAGTTTAATAATGTGATATCAAATTGATGTCCCTTTTTTTGTTGGAAAGATATAAAATGTTAAAATTTACATCATATTCATATTTAATGTGTGCCTAAATTTATGTGTAATTCCCATGAAAAGGTTTGGTAAAAAAATAAAAACAATAACTCTCATTTAAATAATAGGTTTACTAGTTAATTAGTGTATCAAAATATTTTCAAAATTATATGTTTAATGACTAAATTATATATTATAATTATGTTTATAAATATTATTATAATATTTGTGTAAGGTCATTAATTTATAATTATATATCTAATCTATATTATAAATTCTAGTTTTTGTAGTCATTGTTGGTATTTAGAATTCTAGTCAAAAACCATGATGTGTTTATCAAAATAGGTTTTTTTTATATGTTTATAAATTGGATGAAATATTATAGAAACTAAAATTATTATATTATTTAATTTAAAATTTTTAAAATGGAAATATGAATTTTGTTCATAAATTTGAAGAGATTTCCATACCTAGAAATTATAGATGCAACTACTCTTGATTGAAAGGGATGTTTGAAAAGTCATCAAACCAAATGTAGTCACACCAATAGGTACAAATGAAATATTAAAATGGATCCTAAAATATCAAAATACGCTAAGGACCATTTTAATTTGTCTCTTAAAGGTGTACCTACATCATGTGGACTTCAAAAAAATTGTTAAAGAAATTTGGGATTCATTAAACAAAAATTTTGGGTGTAAAGTTGATAATGATAAGACAAAGATGAAACATGTATTGAATACAAAAAAAGAAAAAAAATGGTGAATCACATTTGTAAGTTTCACTCCCTTTTAAATTAGCTTGTTCGTATAAATGAAAAGGTTAAAGATGATGATACAAAGGTGATTCTTCTAAATAGAATGCCTAATGTTTTTTTCTAACATAGTATTTACTTTTAAAAAAACTTAATATTAGTTTATAATTTGTCATTTCAACCCTAATTAGTAAAAAAAATATAGATGAGAATTATGAGAGTGAATAGGTTATGTATGTATAAACTAAGGAAACCAAGGCTTCAAAGAAATACATGCCAAAATAAAAAAATTCACAAGGAAAATACAAATGTTACTATTGTAACATGAAATAGGACATGTAATACTGAATTTTAATAAGAGAGAACAAGATATCTTAGTTGAAAAATTGGTTCATAAAGGATTGATTGTAGAAGATGGTGACATAGATAATAACATTCCTCTTCCAATTGAATAAGACTATACTAATTCAAGTAAAGAAGTAATTTTGTATTGATTAGTAAACCTTAGAAGATGGGGGAAATGGAGGAAGGAGGTTCATACAAGACCTTTTTTGATCTATTAATGATAAGGCTACACAACTGAAGTAGTGGCACAAAAAATATTTATTTTTGCTTTGTGTGATGTGTATGTGAATAAGAACAAATGATCTTTTATTTTCAGATGTTTTTAATTCCCAATGTAATTTCTTGGAATGGTTATGATATGGCATGGAAGGTGTATAATTTTAATTCTATTTATGTATATAAGAGAGCAACAAGATTATATGATGTGTAATTTTTAGTGATACATCGGTGTTAAGGTCACTAAAAGAGAAACACGTGAATAAGATAGAAATAATGTATGTAGATGATCATTACAATTATGTGATTGGCTGGTGAGAAGATCACTAGAATTGAAAGCATACTGAGGGAGAGTATGTATGTAGGTAATTAGTAAGGGAAAAATCATGAGTAATAGATTAGAGACCAGTACATGTTGACATGCACTAATTTTTTTAGGTGCTCCTTATCCCATGTACACACTAAGATAGATAATTTTTGGAATTATTTTGTGTAAACATCCAATTGATATATTTTGTTGTAATTTTTATTGTACGAGTTATGGAAACTCACTATATGATATGCTTATGGAAAGTCTTTAGGGATAAGATAAATATTAGGAGAGATTTAATGGATTGTGGATTAGTGTTAACTCCTTCAATTTAGGATAATAATACATTATATATTTTAATTTGTTTTATTTAATAATTTTTGTTATATTAATTTTATTAAATTATTATTTTTTAGATTTTTAGATTTTATTTTGATTTAATTTGCATAGTCTCTAATCAAATTCAAGATTTTGAAAAAACTACCAAATATAAGAATAAACTTTATGGTCATAATTATAATAGAGGAAAAATGTAAAATGAGCCTTCTTATACTCTCTATTGTCCACCAAAATTTTTAATTTCACACCATTGGATCCATCCATTAAGAGAAATCCATTTTTATTAAGAGTAAAATAGTGAAAATTTTGTGAATCCTTTACATGCAAATAAAGAGGGGTAGAGATGCACTTTGAGTTATTACCATTACATGTAGGAGTATCTTAACAATAAGAAATATTTTTTGAGGCCATTAAAAAATATGTAAAAAATTTGTGTAAAAAAATATCATATGTCCAAAACTTTAAAATTGAGTCAAACATTAGCCAATACACCAATTAACATTTGAACTACACATCTAATTGACAAATTGACTTCATGGTCACATCTAAAGTGGAGTATAAATGTATAATAGACATTATAATTTACTTTATCATCCCATAGACCATGAAATTATAACATATATATGTGTCCCTTAATATAAACTTGCTTTTGTGAATGGGAAAATTAGTGTAATAACCCCTATAATAAGACACTAGGAAAGTGCAGAAAATGGTTTTACATGCAATTTGCTATGCCCTTAACCTATAATGCCTCTGGGGATATGTTTGTTAAATTTTTAGCTTACATACCTTCATATTATGTTATTTCATTTCTTTATGTTCTTATTATGGTCATCATATGGAATAACCATGGATAAGTAGACTATATGTAGGAGCTATTGGTTAGTCTTTTATCATCATAGTGTGAATTTTGTTCTTATTAAATTATTGTGGATGTTTCTCCCTTGAAGTGGATTAGTCATAATATTCAAGTATTTTTATCTTTCTCCAATTTTTTTTGGATCTACTTATTTTGTTCTTTATTCTATGATATATAATTCTATTGTTGTGAATCATCTAAGTAATATCATTACAATTGGTATCAAATATTCAATTTGGGCACATTTTTGTAATGCAATTTTTTTTAGATTTGACATCCTAAGAATTAGAAGGTCTAAAAATCATAATGTGTGATCAAGGATGAGTTTTTTTTTTTTTTTCACCATAGTTTTGTCCATGAGGTTTTTACAAAAAAGAAGAAAATTACTAATAAAAAAAATTAAAAAATCTAGAAATATTTTTACCTTGTGCAAATTAGTAGTAATTGGATTCATCTATGCAAGATGATCACAATGTTATATTATATTTGTACACTTTTTTGGGATAAATTTCTTCACCTTATGGACATTAACAGTCATTGGATTCATCTTATCAAAGTGATCTCAATAGTATCATCTACCAATACATTTTTTTCAAGGTCACATCCCTCCTAAGGTTTGTGTATGGTAGAGCCTAACACTCATAGTCATGGTAAAGGGAAATAAACTCTTAAAAATCCTCATAAAGTTGATATGGAGTCAAAAACTTATAATAAAAGTATTTTTAAGGTAGATCATCAACTTAAGTCAAATTTCTAAGGCATGGTGTATGTTGTAGCATTAAATTGCACACTGTGAGAGGGTTATTCAAGCTCTCTCACTCCTAGCTACACTATTGGAGTAACCTCAGGTTGTGGGTATCTTGTAATAAGGTTGAGCCTCTAGAAAAGGCCAAATTCCTCTTGATAGGTAACCTAAACTAATATGTATGCTTTGAAAAGGGATAAAAAGGGAGTATGGGATGACTAAGAGAACTAAAAGGGTGAAGCACAAACTTAAGGGACACTCTAATAAGCTTGAAACAAATAATAATTCAGCATAAAGATGATATTTTCTCACATAATCTCCCAAACTAGTCAATTTACATCAGTATTTCTAAAACTAGGCTCACTAAGTAAGAGATGAAAAAATAGGGTTCTAAAACTCACACTAAGCAATTAATTGTATAAAAGCACAAGTTTGAGCTTTCAAATAGCTTGAAAACACCTAAAAAGAGGCAAGAAAGAAGGACAATAACCATGTAAGAATACTTATTCACAAAGCCATCATGCATAAGATTATTAAGCACAAGTTAAAGGCAAAGAAATAGGTGAAATAATAGTCTTATTGCTTCAAAAGGTAGTTCTTACAAATTTTGACGTAGTTTTCCCTTGTCAAATGAGACTATATTTTACAAATGTGGAAGAAATGGGAGATTTAGAAAAGGGAAGAGAAAGAGAGGAGAAAAAAGCACTCAAAAATCAATAAATGAAGCACAACCACCTTCTGTGGAGTCTCAACCACATTTGGATTAATTATGAATTAGTCTCCTCTTAATAAATTAACCATCAAAGGTCAAAAGGCTCTTCAAGCCTTCTCATTGGCCTAGAAAGGCACTAGAAGATGAAAACCTTTGAGGATGATGATATCACATTCCACTCACATGAGAAAAGTATTCAAATACTAGAAAACACATTGAATACTCCAACTTGATCTGCCAACCTCCAAACTCTCCCACTTGGACTTCTATGCCCCACTCCACTTGCACTTGTGGAAGCTATTTGGCATATGGTTAATGATCCTTTAACTTTATGCTTAACTAACCATGGAAATTATCTTTTAATGTTTAATTTTTGATGGTTTATTTTATTGTCAACTCCTCTTTTCTCTTCCAACTTGAAAAAAACTCCATGAAACTTACAAATCTCATAAACTCCATTGATGGGGATCTCCAAGCTTGAGCCATCTTGAACCAGATGTGTAAGAACCTACTCCCAAGGCCATTTGGCACCACAATAACCAATTATAGACCTATAAAATAAATTAAAACACCCATATCATTCTTATGAGGAATAAAATTAAGTTTTATGGCACCTTCAAAACCTACAACAATAGTGGAAAACTCCATTAAACATGTAACCATTAATAAAATGTCAAAAAAACTTGGGTTTTTTACCCTTAAAATCAACACGACACCCTATAAAACTATGTTAAGAGTTATAATAATATTAAATTGGTTTTTAAATTTCCATTGTGCCTATTCCATAAATTTATACCATTTCTCTTTTTGAAGACCTATAAAAATAGGCATTTTTGGGCCATTTTGGGCCTCTTAAGCACCCAAACGTGCCAAATTATTATACAAAATACATTTTAGATGATATTTATATAGTCCTATAGATGTTATAGGTTATTTAAAAGTGTTTCTAGACCATTTAATGGAATTATGAATCTAAAAAACCAAAACTGGTCAAAAATCTTCCCTTGGTAGCTTAGACAGGGTCATCCTCTTAATGATTGTTCATAAAATTTAGAGATACATTAAAAAAATTATTTCCATGTATATTTATTACATATATCCCTTAAAAATTCTTGAAAGTTTTTGGATCCCATGTGGAAGGTATGCAAAAGCAACATACACAAGAATTTTGTTTATGAGGTTTTGCATGCATTTTAGGCCTGCTTAGAGTCTTAACAATTGTTCATAAACCTTAGGAAATTTTTTTAAAAAATACATAATTAATATAAATTAAATATTTTTAATATAAACAATCTAAAATAATTTGGCCCAAATCTCTATGTAGTGAAAGATATGAGTAGCTGAAGAGGGGCTCAAACTAGGTGTCTTAGACTACAAAATTTGAATTTCTCATTATGGATGAAAATGGTATTAAAATATATATTTATATAATTTTATTAATAATTTGGGACATTTAAAATATCATCATATTATCATATGATGTCATTTTACATTGTAGTGTTTGAAAATGCCTTAATGTGATATAGGCCTTACAGGCCTTAAGGCTAGCTTTAGGCCTACTACTGAGTTTTGATGTTATAAGAAAATTTAGATGATATGAAGGTTTAAATATCTCATATTTAATTTATTCACACTTTTTTATATCCCATTTAACCTCATTTTTCTATCCAAACTCCATTTTGCTTAAGACTACCTATAGGGACTATTGCCTACTTGTGTTATATATTTGGAGTTTTGATGAGTTTACTTTGATAACATGATATATTATTCTTTATAATATGTTTAAATTTAACTCTCATTCTCCATTTATCTTCAAAAATACACTTTATTATTTGAAACGCTCTCAAACCACCTGGGTGACACTATTACTAACATAGTACACAAGCCTGCTTGCTTATTTTAGCCCTCAAGGGCATGGTTTTATTTGAAAAAGGAGTATTATCCCATATAAAAATGTATATGGAGATTTAAAAACATCCTCTCATTATTTTCAAGACTTAAATTAATTTAAACCCCTCCTATAAACATTTAAACCCTCAAGAAGTCTATTTATTTATTTTGACCCTGTCAACAAATAAAGGATTGATTGTGTCAAAATAGTGGGAAATTTCCCTCCTAATTTTACCTCAAAAAGATTTTTTATAGGTTAAAAAACTCATGAGTACCACTTATACCAATTTTAAATCTTGGATAATGCATTTTGTGGCCTATAGATGAATTTTCTTAAACTTTACCCAGAGCTACCTGCTTGCTTCCTTCATGCCTAAACTTGCCCTCAAGGAACATTTTAATTGAAACCTTGAATTTTATCAAATAAAAAGAGTATATTAGGTTTCCAATGATCATATTTCACTATTTTAAAACTTATTCATGACCTAAACTTGTTATTTCACTCAAACCTGATAAAGCTTAATTTGGTCTCGAATGGTTGTCTTCTTGATTGGGGTTTGATTATTATAGAATAGCGACAACTATCACTATATGTATGACCCTAAAATATAATTTGAATATTTAGTTTTTCATTTATACCATTCTTACCAAGTTTTGATTTTTTATTTGACCTGTGGATGCCCTAAAAACCTCAAAATCTCTCAAAAGTTCTAGTAGGCATTGACTTTGTGGAAGACTGTGAGAGTACCTCAGGTATGCAATAAAATAGTGAAAACTTACCTTATTTATATGAACTTTAGGATATAATTTTAGGATTTATATTTTCACACTTATTATTTTTACCAAAAATTAAGTCTTGACTCCACTGATAAATACCTCAAAAGGACCAATTCCTCTATGACAGGCTCCATGAGTTGACTGAGTCTAAGGACTGTGTGATAGGTATGACTGCATATGAGTCCCCTTATCATGATTTTATCAACCTCCTAAAAATACATTTTTATTTTTTAATATCCAGTTGACATTATACTTTTACATATTGTTGTGCTATGAGACTCTCCTTCACAACTTTGAAAATAAGCTTGTTTATATGCATAAATGTAGATAATGTTTTAATCTTCTTGAATATTGAATATAACATGTTTTAGATAAACCTTATTCATAATATAATTGGAAAAAATAATGCACCATTCATACCATTATAACTCCATCATATCTTTTGGTTCATTCCATTCACCAAAATTTTAGAAATAGACCTGTATCCTATGACAAAACTATAAGCGTACATTTGAGGTGAACTTGAAATGGAACTTGGTTAGGATAACCTTCATCATGTTTGTACCTCATTCACATATTAATCACTATTATTAAACATTCACTTTATAATGATACTCTCCCCTAGCCACTCTTCTTGAATACCCTTACACTTAGAGGTAGGCTTTCCCTTAAGTAAGGTTGTAGGTGTAGATTTTGAGATGAACTTGACTATGTGCTTAGTGTAACTTAAAACTCAAGCCAAAAAAGACTATTAATAAATATTATGATAATATTTATATGGTTAAATCCTTTTAAAAATTTATATTATTTTAATACCTTATATCCTCCATGTTTTACTTTCAAAAATATTGAATGGTCTCTACCCAATTGTAGGTGTAGATCTCCTTTCAAATATAACCTAGAATGAGTTTGACTCCTTTCAAGATTTATCCTTGGTCACTATTGACCAAATTTGACCCTGCATGTCAAATTAGGACCCCTATAGGTAAAAATTTGATTTTTAGGTGTTTTATGGGTTACATATATATGTCTTAAGGTGTATTATAGGTCATTTAGTGTGATTTCATGTTATACGAGCCTTGGTCATTAGTCTTTTTAGTTCTTATATCATTTTGAGTCATTTTGAGGTTAAAAAGGGTCATTTAATGACTTTTAAAACATAATAAAGAAATTTTAAGGTTTAAAAAGGTTATGTCACATTCCATGTGTCCTATTATGTCCTAGGTAACGTTTTTCTAACTGAAAGTGATAGGTGCTTCATAAGAAAGAGTAGTTTTTTTGGGAAAAGAGAAGAGTTTGGAATTTATACAACCGATGGAGAAGTGTGACACATGGGAAAAGGTCATGTAATGACTCTTCACATTCCTTAGATACATATTATTTATTGACATGCTTTGTAATTTCTAAAAAATTCCCAAAACTGTTATGCTCTTTTATCACCCTTCTAGGCACATAAAACCAGTCTTCAAGTTTGTACTTGGTATGAATAGTTGGAGAACTCCCAGTTCAAACGCCTTTGGAAGATGAAATTAAATTTATATAGATTCATTTAAATAAAAATATTTTTAATAATTGTGTCTTGTGATTTTTGAACTAACCTAATGAAGTTAATTGTATTTTTTTTCTTGCCAATCTATGCACCCTATAGGTTTTGCTCCATTTTGGACAAGTCTATACAAACTAATTACTGAGTTTAATTTAATATGATGTTTGATTACTTATATAATGATCCATATACTATTTTTAGTGTTTTAAGGTGTTTGGATATGAAAATAATCTCATGTTGCAAGAGGATACACCATCTTGTGTTACAGGTAATTTTCACCATTCTAAGGAACTTCATGCTTGATCATGGTTTCATATTGTTTTGATAGGTATTTTTTCATGTGTATAATGATCTCATGTTTAATTTTACCTTTAAAATTCATTCTTAAAATCAATTCCCATGATTTATAGTCATGAACACCATACAATCACCTTTTTACCCATTTTCATTTATTATCAGGATTAAATCACGTATAATGGATGTCTATATAGAATTCATAGAGGATTCATTATATTCTCAAGGTGTTTATTAGGATATTGGAGCATTAATAGATAGGATAAACCCAAATTACACCATAGAAACCATGAGAGGATACTCAACATAGTCACTCATAGTTTTAAGTCATTAATGCACATGTACATGTGTCCTCATAAAAAATCTAATGTTTAAGAGGTTTTTTTTGGCTGAGCAATGTTTTGATAATGAAATGATAAAAATTTGAAACATTGATGAAGGTTTATAGTTATTCAAAAGCACATATTCTTTTCTCAATGTCTATCATCCTCATACTTGTTGCCTGTACCTTGAAAATGACCACCTACATGTGCCCTCTAGAAGATATCATGTAGAAAAAAGGATGATTTAATAAGAGTTTAAGTTATTTTTAATTATATGGGTCCACTTGAACATTTGGTAAGGTTTTTTAGTTCATCATAAACCTTTACACCTCACATACTACCCAAGTTTTCTCTATTATCCTTTCACAGGAAAATATTCACCTATAGATGGTATTGGTAGAACCTTGAAAGTACTTGTATGGAGGAGATTGAACTTTTTAAAACCTTCTTGACATCCTAGTGTGTTAAATAGAGCTTGGTATACTTTTTTTTAGGGTTATATGAAAAAATTATAGTGGAGACTACCTTCAAAAGTATAAGATGATTGATTTAGGGATCAAATCCCTAAAAACATAAAACAAAAGTTTGAGGTATTTTGTTGACATCTTAAAATAGAGATACTAAAGGGTTTAAATAATCTAGATGGATATAGCTTATATCCTATAGCATATTTGAAATCCTTTCAAAGTTTTAAGTATATAAGATTAGTGGAAGATGGTGGTTGAGGACCTTAGAATTGTTCATTTAAACATTGTTTTCTTCTAGTATCATCTACATGTTTGAACCCTTAAGTGACCATTGGTATACTAAAGAGCAAATAGGGCAGACTATTATATTTTAATGGCCTCATGGAGTGAAATGGATACCAAATGGACATGAATATCATTAGGATGATGTGGATATGTAATGTTTCAAGTCTCATTTACACCTACAGGTTTTCCATCAAGAAAATGATCACCTACAGTAAGGAAGGTAGACAATAGTTTAGGAATGGTGTATAGGTGATGTTATACAAGAGTTTTTTCATGGAAAAATGTCTTAAATGGTGAAAAGTAACCCAATTATGTTTAAATGGTTATTTATATAGATAAATATGTAGGATATGACCCCATCTTAAACCTACATGATCTCATTATTCTAAACACAATTGACTCTTTTTTATTGTGTCATACAACAAGCAAATTTGAAGTCCCAAGTGATGGTCTAGACTAAAAAAGATGAAAAAATAGATCCAAAAAGTATAAAATGGTACTATGGGGATATATAGAGGTTTTTAGACCCTATTTTCAAGATTAAAACATACAAACATGCACCTATAGGTGCCCTTTAAAAGGCACATAAAGACTAAAATAGGCAAGAGTGAAGAACATATAAAGGATTGGACTAATGAGAGAAAAATAAAAACCTGTATCAAGATAAATTATAGTCTCTATAGGATTTGGACAATAGAAAACAAGCTCAGATAGATCTCTAATATTGCATCACATAGTCCATTCCTTGAATCATGCACACAATCTTTTGATTAACAATCTATTTTGGGTTTTAGAGAATTTGAAGGGGAAATTGACCTAATGGAGGGCTGAATTTTTTTTTAGGATGTCTCCATAAATTGGATAATCCATATAATATTCAACTTTGACTGATGAAATAGGGGAGTGCCATCTATTTTGTCTCAGATAGAGGGCACTCCCCTCAATGTAAACCCTGTAGATTTAGAGAATAGGGGGAAAAAGGTAGAAAAAAAGTTTATTATAAACTACAATAAGGTGTATGGGTTTAAATTCATACAAGGAAACATGAAATAAAACTCACAGAGAGGAGAATCCTTATATAGAGGTCTAACCCTTAGGAGTTACAGTCAAGCCTACTTGGAATGGCTATGCTTATAGTCCAAATGAAGGGTCACTTCCAATTGTAACATTAGGTGAGTATTCAAATGTATTGTGTCATGTTTTTAGGTTAATTTTAGACATTATAAAGCCATTAATAATTATTTAAATCTATCAAAGGTCATTTTAGGCTTTAAGGTATAAACAAGCTATTAGGCACAGTTAGGCCTAGTGCCTAAATAAGAGGTCACCCTTAATTATATAATCAGATAGGATTTATAAAAAAATTAAACATGTTTATAGTATGGATATAGATATGTTAAATCTTTTTAAATGTAGATAATTTATAGTGGAATCCATTTTTGGTGCAAAAATCAAATCAGGCTTGTGCAAAATCTGAAAATAATCTCGATAGGAGAGATTTAGAAGATCACATCTCTCTTGATTATTTACATGGGATCTAAATAAGTTTAAAGGAGTTATAAAAGGTCCTAAAAAACATTATTTTAGATTTTTTTTCAAGTCAAACATCTTAACTTTATGAATGAAGCTTAAGAGGTCAAAATAGACTAAAACCCTTGCTAGTGACTAGTTTGGAGAAATGAGGTTGTAAATCTAATATAATGGCATAATTTTCCTATTATGATGATTGAAACTTGTATTATTATCTCTGAGTATACTCTCCATTCTTTTGGATTATATGGAATTGTATGAATAGGGTAAAAATATAGTACTTTTGACTATTTTATGTATTTTTTAGGTTCCAAGAGGAGTCGAAAGATGAAAAAAACTTTGAGAGAAATATTATGAATTTATATAACCCTAATTTGAATTTAATTATTCATAAAAACTCATAAGTTTCCAAACAATATCTCTCATCTTAGCCAATCAAAATTGCCATAGTGACCAAGCTAGTGAGAAGTGTGAAAAATCTAAGTGAAAGTGATTTCAAGGTATGTCTGATGTTTCTAAGGCCATGGAGGGTATTTTAAAATTTAATACACATAATAAAAAAATATTTTAATTCAAAATTGATTCATTTTTGTAGGTGAAGTGTGTAGGGTGAATGAAAGAAGTTTTTTTTTAAGAGTGAAGGCAATGATAGCTCACCTCTAGATGATTCAAGATGATTAGGATTACAACAAATGTATATAAAGGCATGTCTAAGATCATTCTCTCTTATTTAAATCATAATATATATACTTAATCAGATTTGGGACATTAAAACATATCCAAAACATGAAGGTAATTTTTTAAACTAGAACGAGAACGTTCATGCCACTTTCTATGAGTTTCATGCCTTGTATGGCCACTTGTCTCTTCTAACCTTGCATGGTTCATCCAAAATCCTATTTTCATGAATATATAACTCCTTTTATAATATTTAAAAGTTTCCTTGTGACCCTTGGACATATCTATTATCCTTTCTCTCTCTCTCAAGTTCTATAAGAACTTGTCATTTTGGCCATTATAACTTATGCTCCACCTAATTATGGTGAATCCATGCTCATTTACATAACATTTGATCAACAAGACTAATAATTTTTACATATTAATGATTTTTAATAGTTTTTTTTACTTGGATTATTGATCTTGCTTAGTGATAACTATGATTTCCTTAGCATGTTGTTTCATTCATTCATCCTATTTGCAGTTGTAAAGCTTCTTCTTATAGGGCATGTGAAGTGTTCTAGGAAGTGTCAAGGTTGAGTGAGTTATTATATTAAATAATTCCATTCAAGGCCTCTTGTTTAGTCCTCATATACTAAACATTAATCCATAACCTCATAATGTAATATTAAAGTGAGAAGATGTAGATTGGAGAAGTGTATGTTTGGTTAGTCTCTTGGTTTCATGTGTAACATATAGTTGGTTGGAAGTCATAAAATTATTTTTTGTATCATGCCCCTTAGGATATTTTTATTTTAGTTTTGTTCCTCCCTTCCCCCCCCTAAATTTTAGGTATAGTAGTGATCCAAAGTGGTACATCAAGGGAGATATCCCTACCTAGAGATTCACCTCATCCTCAGGCTACCCACAAGCTTAGAGGTGTTTTGATTTAGATACTTAGATGAGGAGAGCTGAGACATATCCTCAAAGGGTGAAAATACAAGTTACAATATTTTTTGGCATACTTTATGGTACTTTAGTCCAAGAAGTTAAAATATTTTTGATGTTGTCTTTCAATAATCAACCTTTGGAGGCATCTATCCAAGCATCAATGGTGACTTCAGAGTTACATCAACCAGTCAATCAGCCCAAGTATTAATTTTGAATATTTTTGATGGTAATTCCTTGTATTCTTGCTTCATAATGAAGTATCATGGCCAACCTTGATGTTGAGTTTTGTTTTACACAAGTTGTTGAGGTATATCCAGCCTATGGCATTCTATATCAGCCCTATCATGATCCTCACTAGATCCAACATGAAGTATATCAGCCCATTCATGAAGTGTATCATTCCATTCACGAAGTTTATCAACCCATTCATGAAGTGTATCAACCCTACAATCAGTGTTCTCCATATCTTACTCTTAGTCAACCTAGTTAGTTGTCTAATAAGTCCATTTCCACTTTCAAGCAAACCTTTTTGGGATATGAGAGGTATATATTAGATCTTGATACTCTAAGGGGATTTGGTCAAGATTTTATTATTCATATTATTCATAAAGTGAGATATGCATTGGATATGGTAAAAATAGAGTGGGTACCTATTGAGAGAGCTAATTGGCAAATGATTGCAAGTGAGATGTTAGATATGAGTGGCTTAGTTTCTTCATTAGAGGATAAGCTAAGAATTCATGAAAGGTAGCCTCACCAAAATTATCCTCCTCCATATATAATTCCCAAATATTACTCTTAGTCCTATTTGACCCTTATTCATGAGCCTAATTAATCTTACAAAAGTCATCCTTTTCCCCATCATTTGGAAGAAAGAGTTGAAAAGAGAAACCTTGTTTTTCAATCTAATCTTGGTAGGAATATTGAGTTGGCTAATTAACAAATGAATAAATCCATGTTTGTATCAAATTAATTATAATTAAATCCCTCATTTCCCTCTCACATTTAATCCCCATCTCAAAGAGTGACCCAAACATATGAGATTCTATGTTGGAGACAAAGTGGAGAATCCAAGCCTAAAGAGATTCCAAGTTCCTTGAACACTACACCCACTCCTCAAATTGAATCATTATCTCAATAAAATAATTATAATCCTAATATACTAATCTAGAGTAAGATATTGTTATCATGGGGAAATAAATAGGATATAAGCATTGATAATGAGTGTGAAGTTGAAAATGAAGTTGATCCTTTGCAATCCCCTCCCACCCTTCCTCAAGAAGATACCTATTGTGTCCCATGTCATCACTATTATACTCCTTATCCTCATGAAAATTAATATGAAATTCAAGAAAAAAATTTCCAAGAGAACCTAGCCAAGCAAATTGAAGAGTTAGAGTTGAGGATGAAATTGCTAAGTCAATGTGTGATGGAAGGTTCAGACCTAAAAGAAGATCCTATGCCTAAACACACCCCATCTAACCTCCCTTAAGAAAGTGTTCAGTATAAATAAAGTGTGAATGAAGTGATTATGAAGTGTAAGGAATATAACTAAGCTATCTTAGCCCAAGGTCTGCCTCCCTTTCCTCAAGAGCTTCTAAAAAAATCCCCTACAATGCATTCCCAATCTGATTTTGAGTCCTATGTTCCACCTCCACCAGCTAGTTCATATTGTTCTCATCTCATCACTCTTTAACTTAATGGACCTATGGTATGGGAACCTAAAGAATACTACTTGATTGAATAAAATTCATAACTCTTTCTTGAGGAAAATACCACTCCTTGGCAGCCTCATTGGGCTAGGTCATCATATTTTAAGATGCCTAGTCTTGGCATCACCAAAAAGGAGAAGAATATTGAAGATTTTGTAGCCCTTGAGAATAAATATAAGATTATGATAGTGGAGATACAATTTGAGATCCCTCAAGAGTTTCTAAGTGTTAAATAAGAGGTGATCCCTTATGTCAAGTCTTTTTGTTTAGTTGATAATGTATAATGCCTTTCTTATGTTGAAGAGGAAATCTTAGATGAAGTCCTTTTGGATTCTAAGGAAGAGGATGAAGGAGATTTTCTTATTTTTACCCTTCATGATGATGATCAAAAAGAAGAGGAGGACTTGTGGTAGTAGTTTAAAAACATTTACAATGAGTTTGAGTCTCTCAAGGGGTCTATAACTTCTTTAGAGCTGATTATAAGTGATGGTGAGCAAGATGGCATTGTCAAAAATGTCATAGATGATCAAGATCAAAGTTTAAATCAGACTTTGGAGGTCAAGAAAATTTTATATTTGCCTCAGTCTTCCAAGGAAAAAGAGACTATTCCTCTTGAAGTCATGCCAACAAAGAAGATGAAAGTTGATCATGAAATGAAGAGTGGGAAAAAATATGAGGTATGTGTACAAGGATAAGAGGAATACTTTTACATTGGAGACTTATTTTAGTATGATATACTTAAGAATAGATCGTGTGAAGTGTTAAGGAATAGGTCTAATCTATCAAGTATTCAATCTAAAGATCAATATGCTTGGCACCATGATTCATCTCATGAAGAAGGAGATGCAAGAAACTTTCCTTTCAACCTTGGAAAGGGAGGTATGCTTAATTTTTAGTTTTATATAGTTTTTTTCTTCCTATTTTCCCTATGTGCTTTGAGCACATGTGTGTGTGTGTGTTGTTAGTGTGTTTGCCTTGTTTGGTATGTGTCTTTTATTTTGTGTGGTTGAGGTAGTCAAGTGGTATTGTCTTGATCAAAGCTTGTGGTCAAAGGTCTTGTTGCTTTGTTTTAGACTTTAGATGACTCCCTAAGCCCAATGGACTGATAAGGCTGCTAGTCTAGTAGTATAGTAGGCATACTAGCCCTATGAGTCACCATTTTGTTGACCAAATTTGACCTTTCAGGTCAAATTAGGACCCCGATAGGTAAAAAATTTATTTTTAGGTGGTTTAGGGTTAAAATGTATATGTCTTAAGGTATTTTATGTCTCATTTAGTGTGATTTCATGTTATACTAGCCTTGGCCATTAGTATTTTTATTCCTTATATCATTTTGAGTCATTTAGAGGTAAAAAAAGATATTTAACGACTTTTATAGCCTCCTAGGGAAAATTTAAGGTGTCAAAAGGTTATTTCATATTCCATGTGTCTTGTTATGTCTTGGGTAACTATTTATAATTGAAAGTGGTGGCTGTTTTAGAAGAAAGAGCAATTTTTTTAGGAAAAGGGAAGAGTTTAGCAATTGTGAGGCCCATGGAGAAGTGTGACGCATGGGATAATGTTATGGAATGAATATTCAGATTAATTAGATCCATATCAGTGCTTGAAATGATTTGGAAGTACTAAAAATTTCCCAAAACCAGTCTTATCTTGTTTCACCCTTCTAGGCAAACAAAACCAATCTTTAGGTTTGTACTTGGTACAGATAGTTGGATAAATTCTAACTAAATCACCTTTGGGATGTGTAATTAAAATTATAGAGATTAAATTTCATATAAATATTTTGAACAATGATGGCATGTGCTTTATGAACCATCCTTATGAAGCTGATTCTATTTTTTTGCTTGCCAATATGTACACCCTATAAGTTTTGCTCCACTTTGGACAAGTCCATACAAACAAGTTGATGAGGTTGATTTAAGATGATTTTAGAATAAATATATAAATATACATATTATTTTTTAAGTGCTTCAAGGTTTTTGGATATGAAAATCATCCCATGTTGCAAGAGGATACATCATCTTGTGTTACAAGCATTTTTCACCATTTTTAGGAACTCCATGCTTGATCATGGTTTAAAAGGCTTGTGATAGGTATTTTTCCATGTTTCCAATGATCTCATATTTCCATTTACATTTCAAATTAATTATTCAAATAAATTCCCATGAGTTTTAGTCATGAACACCATATAGTCACCTCTTCACCCATTTTCATTTTTTGTCATGATTGAATCACGTATAATGGAGGTATATATAGCATTCATAGAGAATTAATTATAGTATCAAGGTGTTGATTATGATCTTGGATCATGAAAAAATAGGATAAAACCAAATGATACCATAGAAATCATGAGATGATAGTCAACACATTCACTTAGTTTCCTACCATTAATGCACATGTACAATAGTCCTCATAAAAATCTAACGTTTAAGAGGAGTTTCTAGGGGAAGGTTTTGATAATGAAATGAGAATATTTGGAAAAATTTACTAAGGTTTAGAGTTATTCCAAAGCATGTATTCTTTACTGACTACCTATCATCCTCATACTTGATACCTATACCTTCAGAATGGCCACCTACAGGTGCCCTTTAGAAGATGTCATGTAGAAAATAGGGGAGATTTGATAAGAGTTTTAATCCTTTTGAATGTTAGGGGTAAAATTTAACACTTGTTAATGGTTTTGATTTCATCATAAACCTTTTCACCTCATGTAATACCCAAGATTTCTCTATTATCCCTTCATAGGAAAATATGCACCTATAGGTGGCATTGGTAGAACCATGAAAATACCTATACAAAGGAGATTAAACATGTTAAAACCTTATTGAGATCCTAGTGTATTAAATATACCTTGGTATACTTATTTTTAGGGTTATATTAGTAAATTATAGTTGATACTACCTTCAAAATCATAAGATGACTGATTCAGGGATCAAATCCCTAAAAGCATAAAATAAAGGTCTGAGGTGTTTTGTTGACATCTTGAAATAAAGATACTAAAGGGTTTGAAGCATCTAGATGGATATAAATTGTATCCTTAAGAATGTAAAATGGCCTTTAATATTTTTAGGGATATAGGATTAGTGGATGATGGTGGTTGGGTACCTTATAATTTCTCATTTAATCACTATTTCCTCTATTATCATCTACAAGTTTGAACCCTTCAGTGACCATTGGTATACTAAAGAGAAAATAGGGAATATTATTATATTTTTATGGCCTCATGGAGTAAAATGGATACTAAATGGACATGAATATAATTAGGATAATTTGGATATGTAGTGTTTCAAGTTTCATTTACACCTATAGGTTTTCCATCAAAAAAGTGCTCACCTACAATAGGGAAGGTAGAAAGTAGTTTAGGAATGTTGTATAGGTGATGGTATACAAGAGTGTTTTTATGGAAAATGGTTTTAAATAGTGAAAAATAACCCAATTTTGTTTAAAGGGTTATTTAAAAACATAAATATGTAGGATATGACCCCATCTTATACCTACAGGATCTCATTATTCCAAACACCATTGACTCTTTCTAATTGTGTCATATATTGAGCAGATTTGAAGTCCTAAGTAATGGTATAAACTAAAAAAGATTAAAATGGATCAAAAGAATTATAAAATGGTACTATGAGACTCTAGGGAGGATTTTATACCCTTCTCTCAATCCTAAACCATATAAACATGCACTTACATGTCCCCTTCCAAGGTACAACATAGTCAAAAGGTACATATAGTCTGGAATAGGAAAGAGTGCAGAGCATATGGAGCATTGGAGTGATGAGATAAATAATATATAAATATTAATTATATTCTATAAAATATTTGGATAGTAGAAAATAATCTAAGATATAGCTCTATTATTGCATCACACAGTCCATTCCTTGAATCATGCACATAGTCTTTTGATTAGTAATTTATTTTGGGTTTCTATAAAATTTGAATGGGAAACTGACCTAATAGAGGGATTAAATTTTTTTTAGGATGTATCCATAACTTTGAAAATCCCATAAAATATTCAAATTTGACTGAAGAAATAGGGTAGTGCCTTTATTTTGTCTTAGATAGAGGGCGCTCCCCTCAATGCAAACCCTATGGAGTTAGAGAATAGGGATAAAAGGATATAACATAAGTTGAATAGACACTAAATTAAGGTTTATGAATTTGAAAAACATAAAATAAAACATTAAATATATATCATATAGAGGATAATCCTTACAAGGAGGTCTAAACCCTTAGGAGTTATAGTCAAGCCTAGTTGGCATAGCTATGCCTATAGTCCAAATCAAGGGTCACTTCCAATTGTAACATGAGGTGAGTATTAAAATGTATTATGTCATGTTTATAGGGTCATTTTATACTTTATAAATCCATTGGGAATCATGGAAATCTATCAAAGGTCATTTTGGACTTTAAGGTGTAGATAGTCAATTAGTTATGGTTAGGCCTAGTGCCCAAATGAGAGGTCACCTTCAATTATAGCATGAGATAGGATTTATAAAAAATTAAAACATATTTATAGGATGTATATATATTTTTAGATATTTTAAAATGCATATAATCTGTATGGGAATCCATTTTTATCCCAAAAAATAACTTAGACTTGTGCAAAATGTGAAAACAAGCTCGATAAGAGAGATTTGGAAGCTCATATATCTCTTGATGCTTTTAATGGGGTAAAAATAGTTTAAAGGAGTTATAAGAGGTTATAAAAAATTTTCTTGTGGAATTTTTTGAAATTTTACTATCTTATCTTTATGAATGAAGCTTAAGAGGTCAAAATAAGCTAAAACCCTTACAAACCCTTTTTAGTGACCAGTTTGGAGAAATGAGGTTGGAAAGATAATATAATGGAATATTTTTCCTAGGACGATGATTAAAAATTTCAAGATACTCTCTCAAGATACTCCCCATACTTTTAGACTATATGTAATTGTACAAATAGGCTACAAAATAGGGTACTTTTAACTATTTTATGTGTTATGCAAGTTTTAGGAGGAATCTAAAGATGAAATAAACTCTGGGAGAAATATTAGGACTTGGGATAACAATTTATATCCATTTAATTATTAAAAATAACTCCTAATTTTCCAAACAATAACTCTCATCTTAGCTAGTCAAAACTAGCATAGTGACAAAACTAGTGAAAAGTGTGAAAACTCTAAATGGTAGTGATTTTAAGTTGTGCCTAATGAGTATAAAGACATGGAGTGTCTTGAAACATGTCATAAACAACATATAATTTATTTTCATGAAAAACATATGCCTTTTTTGAGGCTAAGTGTGTAGGGTGCATGAAAGAAAGTGTTTTTAGAGTCCAGACAATGATAACTCACCTCTAGATGATTTCACATGACTAGCACTACAAACAATGCATGGAAAATCATGTATGATATCTTTCCATCTCATCCAAATCATAATACATTTCCATAATAATTTTTTGGATGTTCAAATAGGTCCAAATAGGGAAGGCATTTTTCTAAGCTAGAATGAGAACTTTCATGCCTTGTATGGCTACTTGTATCTTCTAAACTTACATGGTTCATCCCACATACTCCTCTCATTCACAAGTAACTCATTTTATCCAATTGAAAATTTTAAATGTTAAGTGAGTTAGTCTATTCACTAGTGCCATTAAAATCCTCTTGTCTATTCCTCTTAGCCTAAACATTCATCCATAACCTCATAATGTAATATTAATGTGAGAATATATAGATTGGAAAAGTGTATGTTTGGTTAGTATCTTAGTTTCATGTGTAACATGCATCTGGTTTGAATTCATAAACTTATTTTGTGTATCACCTCCCTTAGGATAGTTTTCTTATAGTTTTATCTCTCCCTTTCCCCAAAAAGTTTAGGTATAGTAGTGATCCAAAGTGGTACATCGAGAGAGATAGCCTTACCTAGAGATTCAACTCATCCTTAGGTTACCGAAAAACTTAGATGTTTTTCAATTTTTCCACTTGGATGAGGAGAGATGAGACATATCCTTAAAGGGTGAAAATATAAGTGATAATAGTTAATTTGACTGCATCACTTTATAGAACTATTTTCTTATACCATACCACCATATCTTCTCTTGAGGATAGACCTCTCTTACATATGTACTTGACTATGATTTTTTATGACATGTCATTTCTATGGACTATGGTAAGGTTTGGGGTGTTTGGAGAGTTTTATAGTAGGTAACAAAATGTTCAAGAGTCCTTCACTTGTCAAATGATATCTATATTCACAATAACCTCTCTTGAAGGTATCCATCATGAAGTTACTCCTTTCAACCCTACCTCTATAGATCATATCACCAAAATTTGAGAATATATTTCTTATAGATGGAAAACCAATTCCTTTATTGGTTTTCCATAAGTTCATTGTATTCCTTGGTCACAAGGTTCATCCACTCTATTCTCTGTTACACACCTTGAACCTCTATAACCACATCATTAGGCTTCTATGCTTTTTTCTTACATTTTCTCTTGGTTTTAAGATTATAAAGAATTATTTACTAACTAATACCTTATTTCACCACCCTTTATCTCCTTATAATTTCTCAATAAGATTCCCATCTCAACTCCTTTTGTAAGTATATTATCCTTTGTAACTATCTCACCAATTAGGCCTCCTTTTAGAAAAATCTCCTTTATTTGACCCAAGTACAAAGCCTCCATAAAAATTAATCATATATTATGGTACCCTTTTCCACCTTAAAAATATTACAAAATTTTACTTCTCGATTATTTGGGCATCTTCACTTTTTCATTACCCCTTACATTGTTATTAGGTCTCCAAGCCTAATTACAACATAGACAACTATATGTGTTCCATACAATATTGTATAGAATAAAAAACACCTTAATCATTTTAACTGTGTCTCAATCCACTAGAATACCAATTTTTCATAATTTTCAAAGGTTTAAACTTGATATATGAGAGTTTCTCTCTACAAACCCTAACCTAGGTTTGTGTAAGCCTGTAAGTGTCTGAGAGCACTCTAAATTCGCTTTCTTGATTTTAAATACATTTATAAGGAAATTAAGACCATATACAAGTCTATAATAACAACACATCTCCTACAATAGGTTTTAACTCTTACATCACCTTTTCAATGTTTTTAATCACCAAAACATAGAGGATTGTGTATTTTTAGTTGTCTATACAGAGGTTCATGGGATTGTGTACCTTATAAGATTAAAAAAAATTCATATTGGTCACTCCCATAACCTTGATTTTATTTTAAACCATTATGGGACTTAATCAACTCAATACCATTGCTACTTCTCATACTCTCACATTCATTCTTATCTTAGACTATGAAAATAAGATGTGACTTGTATAAATAGGAGTCTCATTTGTATACAATAGGTCATAAAATATCCAAGGGTTATTCTCAACACATTTTCCCTTCATGCACATTCTCAAAAATTCACTAAACCTTGACCAATCACTTCATAAACAATACAAAAACTTACCTTGGTATTTGAGTGTATAAATAAAATCTTGGCTGAGTCTATTGGCTATAGGTGGTGATTTTTTTTGAAATCCCTATAGGTGAATATACATATACCCTAAGACACTTGTCTCACTCTTCACTATATTGTTAGGTTCACCAAAACCATAATATTTTATCAAAAACCCATCTTCATTGATGACTAGGTGGTTTACTTTAAACCTCATGACTAGTCTTTCAAAACACCAAACACAACTATAGGTTATGTTCTAAAAATGGAAACCTTGTTGGTGATAATTTATGCTCAGGTACCAATTTTCATCTCTTTTATTTGCTCTGAGACATGTGTGTGTATTTTATATACTTATATCATGACTTGAGACCATGTTTCACTCCTCACTTGTACATGATTTCTCCAAACCCTCTCAGACGACTGTCATATTGCATTTCATTATGTTTATCCATTAGTCTTTATCTATATATGACCAATCCAAAGTTGATTTTGCATTCATAGTTTCCTATAACCTCACACTTCACTTGTACATAATGGAATTAGATACATCATACACTACCATGTCTTAGTTTCCTGAGTAACATTTGCTCATCTGAACATCTAACTTCCTTAGCACCCAAACTAATAGACTTGACTGTAGGTATCTTAAGGTAGCTTTCACAAATGGAAAACTAATTCCTTTAATGTTTTTTAATATAGACTTTGGTACTTACCATGTTTCCATACATTTTAATGACTTCTACCTCTCTACCAAACAACCTTGAATCCATCTCAACCTTATATCACTACCTAAGCCAAAAAGATGGTTATAAGTGAAAATATAAGGTGAGATTGACTATAAAACTATTTTATTTCCCCCTCATCATCCTTTATGAGTTCATGTCACCAGTCATGCCTTAATATCCTTCTATGAACATGCATTTATTATGATTTACTACTGTGCTTGAAAACTCATCATACATAGAGATATGTCTATCCTTTTTATATGGTTGTAGATGACATTTTGAGGTGTCTGTAATATACTCCATTGTATGGATAGAGACTATGTTTGACCTTGAGAAGGTCACCTAAACATGATATAATCCTTGTACCTCTCTTATTATTGCTTGATGAGATGATTTAGGCATAAACCTTTAAGGAGGTATCTCTTAATGCCTCCTAATCATTATTGTTTATGAGAACCTCATGAGTATGTTTCTATTATTATAGGTCTATGTTTCATTATTATTTAGCATGGTTCTATGGTTGTATACTATCCTTCATACTCATGATGATATTTAGCTATTTTAACACATTATTGATAGTGTTTTCATGGGATGGGAAAGGATGGAAGGTTGGTAATGTGAATGGAAGATTAGGAATATGAATGGAGGTGGAAAGGAAATTTATTATAGTGGGAATCATAGTGATAAGGTAGTGAGAATGAAGGTAACAAGATGGAGGTAAAAGAGGATATGAGGAGTACATCAAGACTACTTTGAGGGTCTAATACAAGCATGAGCATATCCTCTACTAGATGTATTAATTTTAATGCTCTTAAATGAGGTATAGATATTTAAAAAGAGACCTAATACTCTAATTAAACCTTAACACATGCTAATATACCTTAATATATGTTAATAAGGGTTTTACAAGTTGTTTCTTGATTTAGATAAGCTTTTCATGATTAGATATCTTCATATTCATTGGTAATTTGAAAAGAATGATTCATTAATCATTTGTTTCTCATTAATTCCAATCAAATGAACCTCTTAAAACTACTCATTACCTCCTTTCACTTTGAGATAGGATTAAGATTGTTGTATACGGTGCTCTGCCATACAAGACTAGTCCTCATTTGACTTATCAAGACTTGATGAAATATTAAGGATTGATGATAAAATATAAATTGAGTAATTTGATGTGAAATAATTAGGTGGAGTGTCCATATCCTTCTAAACTAGGCTTTACTTTAAAACTGATCAAATGGACCATTCACAAGGATAATATAGGAAACATGTTTTATGCCATAAGTACCTTCTTGGAAGGATTTATCTGATGAAAAAATTGTAATAGGTCATATTTAACCCTAAAATAACTCCCCTAAAACCATTATTCCTCATTTAATTCTTAAGTGAATAAACAAAATAAAACTTGGACCATATCTATATGAATATGCCATTTAGACAACCCTACATTGTTAGAAATTGTTCATAAGGATGTGGAGATGAACCAGACCACCAATGAAATAATGTGTAAGTAAATTAGGATCCATATCACTTCCTTGAATATTCAATCCCAAAACTCTTTTTCTTAATTGCACCAAGTGAAACCCTGAGGCTCTCGTAGAGCTTCCCAAGACTACCCAAAATGGTTTTTCCTTAGCATGAAGAAACAGAAGCCTACCTATGTAATAAAACACTTTGAAATATTTTGTATGATTTAAATGTCCTTTATTTAATTTTATAAAAAATATAAAATTATTGGAACCTATTAATGGTAGAAAAAATATTTTATGCTTAGTTTACCGCTAACAAGTTTTCCTTAACTCCATTTGTTCTTGTGATTGAATATGGTTTCAAAGGCCTAAGAGAATACATTAGGCACACCATGGATTCCTACATATTATATTTTATCCCTTGAATTATTTAAAAACTTTAAAAACCTATTCAACCAAAGCTCTAAAAGGCTCAAAAATGCACCTTTTTGCTCCCAAAATCCTCTTTGTAGACATCCAAATCCTAGAACCATTTGTGTTGAAATTGTCAATATTACTTGAATTATGATGAAATGCACAATTTAAGCCAAAATCACTTAAACATGATAAATGGTTTGATATTATTATATATATGTTTTGATTTAGGCTAATGTATCCCTAAATGGGGCAATACATTTTATGTGATTCCTAACTTTTCTTAAATCATTTCAAGTCAAAATGATGATTTTGCATTTTGGTGCTTTGGATCAATTTTTATTATAATTCATAAGTACACATCACATTCTTATGTTATTTTTTGTTGAAAACATCTTAAATGGGATAATTATCTGTAGGAAACCAACATCACCTTCTAATTCTTCTCTAGTCAAATTATGACCCAATAATATGACTTTCTAACTAGTTTGATTAATTATGCACCACTTTCCAAAGAATTTCACTAAAATTTATTAATCTTAGTCAAATTAAAAAAATTATTATCTTAATTAATATTTCAATGGAGAAAATTTGAATATTTATCTATTGGAAATTTATTCCTAATATTTACATCACCTAATGACATGATCAATGGGGTGGCATCCATAAGTCATAAATGCAACAAATATCAGGTTTATGCGCACCCATGCCTACTTAATACCTTTTTTCCCAAATCATTATGAGGATATTTATGTGATTTAATTACATAATTGTATTAATTCATGACCACACATATTTATTTTGAGATGGACAGTCATGGATAATCTTGAATAATTTGAAAAATCTATAAGTAGGAGGCCTCTCACTCACATTTTTAATCTTAAATTGTGTAAAATTATAATGCAAGATTCTCTCCATAAGTCATTTGTGTAGTTTTATAAATTATTTATTTTCAATAGGATAACTTCATTTGATAGGCATATTAGTGATTTCATATCATGAGCCTAGATTATGCATGGTGATATTGAGATGATGGAAGAGATTGGCATCCATTGTTGACAAAGATAAGAACACCAAATCAAGGGGGAAAACATGATTGGATCCATTTATGGATGATGAGAAACTCATGGGAAAGTAATTAGTATTTAATTTCTTTCAATTGATTCTTATTATCATTTACACACCCTATTTGAATAGGTTGGATTAGATTTTTAGTTCTTACATATTATTTTATGTTTTTCATTACTAATGCTTGAACTAATACTCTTTTTAATCCATCTATACATCTCGGCAAACCCAGTGGAACAATACATCCTTATTAAGTAAAGAAGACACTTTGGAAATATTATATTTTCATTAAATTCATTAAAACTTCCTTTAAAAATAATTTTTTGCTTGCTTTCCCCATGTTTATAATTTTTCTTGTACATACATAGGTTACATAGTGACCTACATAAGTTCTTCATGAATAACATCAGTCAAGGCTAATCAACATTATTTAGGTTTCAGGGAAAAATATGGCTAATAAATTCCATTTTAGATATTTATTCAAGTTTTTTGTTATCAAAATTAGATTTATAGGTCACTAGTCTGAACATTTATCCCAATCCATAAGTTTACTTTTGGATATTTTATACTAATAATTTAGCTAACAAGTATTTTTGACCATAATATTTTTACCTAAGGGTTCATAGGTGATCGTTATTGGTTAGTTTTGAATTACAATATTTAATTCTCTAACAAGCATCAGTCTTACAACAATTGACATCAGTGAGAAGTGATCAACATTGGTCTCTATCTTTTTAAAACAAAGAACTTGAGAGCAATAAATACAAATTTTCTTATTTCATTTCAAATTATGCTTCAAATATAAATAAGACTCTCTAATTTTTATTGTAGGACCCATAAGAAAAAGTGGTTATTTTGAGCATAATTAAGTCTTTTTATATTCCTTTGGTGTTTAAAAGGAATTAGGAACCTTCCCTTTGGTTTTTAAAAGGAACTAGATTATTTGATTAAATGTTTTTGTGAATATGTTTCATAGTTTTTACAAACTAAGGCCAAGGGGACAAGAACTTCACTTAATATTTAAATTTGGTGTTATAAAACTCAACTTTCACTTAAAGTTTCAAATTTATTGAAGTTTTTTTATGTAAATCATCTATCACTTGATTGTCAGATTGTTTGATCAAGAAGAGTTGCATGTATATACTCTCCCTCCATCCCCTATAGGGAACTAAAGTGACCAAAATTCCATTTTCATTACAATTATGCCTTTTTCCAGGGCATTAAAAAGTAATGGTCTAGGCTCTACCAAAAACTTGTATGGTTTGGATGATCTAAAAACAACACTAAAGCATTTTTACTTGGATTTTATTTCATGCAATTTGGCTTGTGGAGAGGAGGTTATTGCCGCTTTACAAGTTATTTAGAAAATATTTTACCTAAAGATTCATCTCCTAACATTATTTTAAACTTGATCCATTATATGTTATATAAATTAGGGTACCCAAATTATGAGATTAGGGGGTTGAGTGGCTAACCTCTCCTTTCATTAATAAAGATTGAGGTAGGTCTGGTCAATCAAGGGATTCCACTAAGCAGTACATAATTGGAATCACTATGCAAATTAATAGACCTTTGCATAGTAATATGATCGATATGAACCTAATTGACATGTTGCATCTCTTGTGTGAGCCACACTTGGGACCATCTAGACAGTCATAAATTTTTATTTTTTAGAAAACCCCACTTGTCATGGAGTATTGTTGATGTAAGGTCCACCTGAAGGTCCATGTCATCATATTGTCTCTTGGGATAATGGGGATGTAAAATACCCTACCAATTAATGCACTTTTAATCATTATGAACACTTAGTTTCCTCCCAAGTGAACATATATAGATGGATTTCAACAACACAAATCAAACCTTGTTAGTTTCATGCTTTGGAAAATTACTTATTTGCATTTGTTATTTGGTCATATCTTACTTTGTCTTGATTTGATTCAAAACTTGATTGTAAAAAAACATCATAACCAAACACATTATCCATAATTTCTTAAACAAGGAGGTGTTATCCTAGTCAAATCTAAATCATCTTTGCCTTGTTTAAATTTGTCATCTTAAACATTGTGTTTGTTTATTAAATTAAAATAGTTATGCTACCCATTTGAGTCAAAACCACTTCACAAAAATATTTAAGTTCTTCGTTTATAGTTTAAATTTGGAATCATACCTTTCTAAGTTACTAAGTTAATGTGTTAAACTGGGTTTAATTTCTTGTTTACACTTGACTTGAGTAGCTTGGGTTCAATTTCCTATTTGGATTGAAGGATATTTATAGACTCATTATCATTTTATCCTTATGAACTTTGGATCATAAAGTGTATTTCTCACACTCTATGTTTAAAAACACATTTTATACTTCTTATTACCATGTGGTGATAATCAATCATGAAGCATATATATCATTCATAGCAGTGAATAATGAACATAAACCAAGATCACATACACAACACAAGATCTATATAGGAAACCTTATTGGAGAATAAAACCCTCTCTCAATCCTATAAACACATAGACTATGGTCATATAATATGATCAAAAATAAGAGATTGATCAAGTCCTTCTAATCAGGAACCTTCAGTCAAGTCCTTCTGACCTACAACCTTGATCAAATCCTTATGATAAAAGGTCTTTAGTGAAAACCTATTTCACAAGGATAAACTTACCATACTTAAGATCAATTCCTTTGGACCCTCCTTGATAAAAACACTTACACCTTAGTGCTAATGGCTTTAACACTTGATGATTGATCTCTAAAATTCTCACTCTTCACCTTCACTCACACTCAATCTACAAAATCACTATTTTATCAATATAATAATGACCTATATGTCATATAAATAGTATTCAATATATTCTTCTCTTTAACTCATCCTCAAATCACTCTACCACTCCTTTGTTCCACAAATCACACATAGGCCTTTCTTTAATATCTCCCCAATCTCTCACATACAAGTCTAGAACCCAACATATTTGGTTCCACTACATATAGAGAAATAATGAATTATTGATTTCACATTATTTCCTTGTCAGCCACAAAACATGCATTCACCATTAAGGCATCTCATATTGGTCACACTTAAGCACAATCCCCTTTCAAATAGGCCTAAGAGACTTTTAGGTCCTATAAAAGACCCATACATCTTCTTTGACACTTCTTCAAGAATAATAAAAACATAAGACAACTTACAAACATATAGGTCCACTCCTTATGTTTCCTAGGACATCCTCAAAATATCAAAATCATCTTAGCTTACTTTTGCATATTCTCAAACAACTCAAATAGAGACCTTATACATAGGAACACAATTACCAAACATACAATCAACTTCATAATCATTATTCATACTCATTATATATATTGATCACACCTACAAAATACTCATAAAGCATCCTCATTGAGTCCATAATACTCCCCAATATCTAATTTAACCATGAAACATGAAAACATCATCTATATAAGCTTGAATATCCTTCTCAAGTCACTTGCAAAACAAATATGAAAACATAATCAAAATTTGGAGCTAAATATCTTTGTCTATACACACTTATAGATCTTTAAATCCATATAACTAGATGTTCCTTGGAGTCCTCTACCAATTTACTTTTCACTACATGAGAAAATTCATCTTGGATAAAAAGTTATAGCCCAAAAAATAGACACTAGTTTTCCCTATGTTAAATTCAAATATTTGAATAGCAATGGTCACAATTAAAGATCAAAAACTTTTCTTGTATTTCATGTCATATGAGCTTTAGATCAATCTCACACCATCAATCTTGTCTAAATATTAATGCATGTCTACCAAATCCAAACATTAAACAATAGTCACTTTGACCTTATCTCATGAAATCTTGAAATGTTAAATCAACATGCCCCATAGATATCTACAAATAAACTAGGTCTTTAATGATCAATTCTCATCATTTTATCAATTTTTATGAATGCCCACTCACCATTGGATCCTTATCCTGTAACTTTGCTTAGTTGTTAAACATCATGCGCTTACCGTCATCTCATTGCTACCTATATTTTTGGAGTAATGTACACTATTGATATTTCTCAAGCTTTAACACTTTCAAAAATAACCAAGTATGGGGATCCTTTCAATATGCCTAAGTAGTCATTTTTGATCGTTAATAACTTCTACACTTACTCATATGATCTCAAATTTGGACCCAATGATCTCCTCATATAGGATAATACAACCATATAACAAACATATCCTAGAACCCTCATGTATGTGAGATATATCACCATTTAAATGACTTATCAAAAAATTCTATCACAAAACCAACTATTTAAAAACCTACATGAGAGGCCAACTTTGATCAAGCATATTTTTTACCACACTTCAACACATGATCTCAAATTTAGAACAAATCAACTATGCTTAAAATTGAATAAATCCATATGATAAATTTATCTTGAAACCTTCACATGTTCAAGATATAAAACCATCAAAATTATCACTTGGTTCTTCATCCCACATTAAAAAATTGGCTAAGTATGGAAAAAACATAGTCAAACTACCTGAGAGCCCAAATTTGCATAACCATATCTTTTGATACGCTTCACTGCATGATCTTAAAATTAGAAAAAATAAACTAGGGTAAAAATTGAACAAAACCATATGATCACATTCTCTTGAAACATCCACAAATTTTATATATTTCATCATAAAAATACTTACTCAGTTTTTTCTAACCACTTTGCAAATTTGGCTAAGTATGGGAAAACAATGATTTTTGACTAAGAAGCCAACTTTGTACCCTCATATATTTTATCATGATTTGATTCATGAATCTATATATATCACATAAAAAATATGGACTAATATTATCACAACCATGTGACCAAATCCCCTTGATTCATTCCCATGTGTAAATGATGATGTCATCAAGCTACCTACTCAACATTTTTGCCAATAGACCTAAATTGTCTAGATGAAAGCTATGGACAACTAGATGAATTCCACTTATACATAAAATCAATAAAAGCATATATAAAATATTAGGGACCTATTTCACATGATCCAACCACCATATTAATCCTTGAATATCTATACTCATGCCAAAACTAAAGATCAACAACACATACTTCAAGCATATTAGGACAAGCACATTACACACTTTGTAATTATTACTTATGATATCAAATTAATATATCCACTTAATATGATATCTCCATTACATCATTAAAAAATCTCCAAAAATCTCCCCCTTTTTAATTTATGTCAACAAACACCATACATAGCAATATACCAACTCACCTTCTCTCTCTTCAAGCTCTCCCAAAATAAAAACTTTTTGTCCTTTGACACAATGAAAAAGTGGGAACCAGAAGATATTGAGGACTTGTAAATAATATAAAATATGAAAGGACCATCTTATAAATATTATACAAACTCCCTCTTACCTTGATCCAACCTCTTCTTATCTTGACATCATTCTTGTTCCATGTGAATAGTCACTTCAACCAAGTACTACAACCAATGAAGATAGAACCCAAAAAATACTAAAAATTAATGGAAATTACCAAAAAAAAAATATAATAGTGACTCCCCCTAAGATTTATAATCCATTTTACCATTTGAGAATCTTCATATCTCTACACTTCATTAGGAACCACCATGCAGACTTATCAACTTTCTTTCTTAAGATACTTCCATGACCACTAACAGACCATCATTCCACTCACCAAATAAGAAACATGTTATTAAACAAACTTGAGAACTTGTCTTAAAACATTTTTTCTTTGTTATTTTGGAAAAATCTTATAAAATTACTCTTCTTCAAACTAGGCATGTCTAGCCTTTTTGTAACCCTACCTAGAATTTATAAAGCCCACAATTTTTAGTAGACAGATATTCAAGACCTAAGAATTCATACATAGATCACTATTATATGCCACCTCAATGAACCAAATTTTTGACAATAATATCATCCTCTACAACATACTTATTTCACAAACTACTACCCAATGATGCCTATAACTTGACAAAATTTTGAATAACTTGAGAAATACAAATATTCAAATCTCTGTGAAGATTGATTTGACAACCCATTTGGCTCATTAGATATATTAATAATCCTTAGACCTCAAATCATAAGGAAGACCAATTTTTTAGCAAATCCCAAAACCCTAGAATCTAAAAAATAAGCAAGGTCAACACACCACCTTACAGTCAATGTCCACCTCTAAAACTTCTTGTACACCTAGAGACAACTAATACACAAATTCTAGACCAATATTTAAGATTTCAAACCATTTCTATCCATAAATTACTATATACCATTTTTAGGAATTGAAAACTCTTAAGCAAAGACTGGGAAACTTGAGAGCTAAGAAAAATATCCAAATTGACTTAAACATACCTTAAGATCATAAAACCACTTGGAGCACAACACAAACAAGTGAACAAACCTTTCTAAGTATCAAACACTTCTTAAAAATCCATCAATCTTATTAAGCCACCTAAAACCACCCATTCTAACCCTATACTACAGTTTCATAGATCTCTATAGAAAACACATGAACTTGTTGCTCCCCCTTAACCAAAGACATTTTCAGATTGGCATTATCATCTTGAGCACACAAAATTTATTCTCTAATAGATAGTTATATAAAAATAATAAAGAAAAAAACTTTGTTTGCATACCTTCTCATCAAACTAAATTTGACAACCACCAAGCTTCCTCTGACTAGCAAGTGTCTCCTTAAAGCCTAGCTAGAGAGACCCCTTTAACATAATGAGACTAAAAGTCCTAAAACTCAAGAGACTCCCATATCTCCATATTTTTCTCTAACTTGTAGTCTTGCTTGATTTTAATTAAATCTTTAACTTCATTCTTTTCTTTAGATTTGTTAGTAAATGCTGACATCATAAAATCTTGACTTTCCTTCATTTTTAATTCTTTTTCCACCTTGGCAAACAATCCATCAAGACTCTTGGACTCACCAGGGTTAGTCTTCTTAGTCTTTACTACCTCATGTCTCCATACCATTTTTTGACTCTTCTTGTCTTATAAAACCATCTTACCTACTTTATTTATTATCTTATCCTTATTTATAACATAGCCTTTTAAAGTAACTTTCTTATCACCCTTATGACTAGAAGAATTGTTAATGATTAACTTTGATTTCCATTCCCAAGTTTGTCCTTTCTCAAACATTTTAGGAGATCTATATCCTTTGACATACCTTGTAGACCTGTTAACACCATTTAGATAGAATATAACAATATTTCCACTTTTATGACAATTGAAACAATAACATCATTTGTACCTTTTTATATATTTGAACTGTGATCAATCCTTGGCCAAAAATTCCTTCTATCATAGCTCTATGAATGTCCATTCTTTAATGAATTCATTCTATATTCCTTAGCTCTATTACCATACTTATTACATATATAACAATGACCATGAAATAAACTAGCATACCTTGAATCATTTAGTTGTCTAGCAGACCTTATTTCATTACTCTTCAATTTCGTAATCTCTTTGACTTGCTCAGACTTATCATGCTCCTTTATTATATTATTCAACTTATCTATGAGTTTTTCATGCTTATTCTTCAAAAAATTTATCTCATCTTCCATCTCATCATTCTCACCTTGAATTGAACTCATTTTGAAATGTACTTCTTCTATATGAGTCTTAAGATGTCTACATTCTTCTTATCTTATCTTTAGATTTATATTAGTTTCACCTAATTGATCCTCAAGATTGTTGATATATTTTCCATATTCTTTGACTTGTTCTAATTTATTTTGTTCTTCTTCAGGATTGCTTATCTTGATTATGACCTTTTCATACTCATTTTTAAGGAAACAATATTAGTTTTTAATAAATCAATTTCAACTTCTTTAGCTTTCATGTTTGAACATGTAGCCTCCATCTAAATTATGCAAACTTGGATAGTCTCCTTATCCCTCTTATCTTCTTTAACCACATCATCCATCATTTTACATGCTTTCTCATTAATATGTTTTTAAAGACCTTTGACCATTATTCTCAACTCAATATTTTTTTCCTCAACTACTTAGTCATCTTTATACCACTTAGAATCTCCTTCAAGAGGTTAAGTTTCCTCCAAAATATTTACTCTGATACCAACTGTTAGAGGTATAATCTACTAGGAGTGGGGGTGAATAAGTGATGGAAAAAAATCTAATTCAATTTCCAAACCCTACTAAATACTTAAGCATTCAATAAAATCATTCATGAAGCATACAAATCATTCATATCAGTGAATAATGCATATGAATCAAGATCACGTAAAAAACACAAGATCTATGTGGGAAACCATCATAAGGAATAAAACCCACTTTCAATCCTATAAATACATGGAATACTATCTTATAAGATGATCACAAACAAGAGACTGATCAAGTCCTTCTAATCAGGAACCATCGGTCAAGTCCTTATGACCTACAACCTTGATCAAGTCATTTTGATTAAATGTTTTTAGTGAAACCCTATTTCATAAGGAGTAACTACCCTTAGATAATATCAATCCCTTTAGACCTTCCTTGATAAGAACACTTCCACCTTAGAGATGATGTCTTCAACACTTGATGATGGATCTCTTAAATTTTCCACTCTTCACCTTTGCTCACACTTAGTCTATAAAAGCACTATTTTGTCAATAAAATTATGACCTACAGGTCATACAAACAATTCTCAATCTATTCTACTCTTCAACTCATCCTCAGGGCACTGTACCCCTCCTTCACTCCACAAATTACACATAAGCCTTTCTTCGATCTCCTCCTAATCTCTCACATACAAGTCTAGAACCCAACACATTTGGTTTCACTATATATAGAGCAATCATGAATTATTAAGCTCACAATATTTCTTTGTTTACCACAAAACATGCCTTAACCCTTAAAGCATCTCATATAGGTCACACTTAAGCACAAACCCCTTTTAGATAGGCCTAAGACACTTTTAGGTCATATAAAGACCCAAATAGCTTATTTGACACTTCTTCAATCATAATAATAACACAAGACTGCTTAAAAACACATAAATCCACTCCTTATGTCCCCTAGTAAACCCTCAAAATATCATAGTTATCTTAGCTTACCATTATGTATGCTCAAACAACTCAAACAAAGACCTTATATATAGGAACACCATTACTAAACATATAGTCAGTGTCTTATGCATTGTTCATACTCAAAATAGATTGATCACACCTCCAAAATACTCATAAAACATCCTCATGGAGTTTAAAATACTCCCCAATATCTAATTCACCATGAAACATCGAAACAACATCTATATAAGCTCATATAAACCTTCTCATGTCACTTATAGAACAAATACAAAAACATAGTCAGCTTTAGAGCTAAATATATTTATTTGTACACATTTTTATATCTTCAAATCCATGTAGTTAGATGCATCTTGGAGTCCTCTACCACTTTTATTTTTACTACATGAGCAAATTCATCTTGGATCAAAATTTATAGCCCAAAAGCCAGACACTAATTTTTCCTTGTGTTAAATTCAAATATTTGAATAACAATGGTCACAATTAAACCTTAGAAACTTTTCTTGCATCACATGTCATCTCAACTTTAAATCAATATCGCACCATCAATCTTGTCCAAATATTAGCACATAGTCTATTAGAGTCAAATGTTAAACAATAGTCTTTTTGAACTTATCTCATGAAATCTTGAAATGTTGACTCAATTCACTCCATAAATCTATGTGGATCAACCAAGTCTTTAATAATCAATGCTCACCATTTGATCAGTCTGTATGAATGTCCACTCATTGTTACATCCTTATCCTATACCTTTATTTATTCATTAAACGTCATGCACTTATCCTCATCTCGCTACTTACTTACTTCTTAGAGAAACATGTACTATTGATATTGGTTGAGCTTTAAAACTTTCAAAAATGACTATGGGGACCTTTTTAATATGCTTGAGTAGCCATTTTTGATCTTTAATATTATTTTTTACGCTTACTCGCATGATCTCAAATTTGGATTAGATGATCTCCCAACATAGGAGAACCCAACCATATAACAAACAATTCTTGGAACCCTTATGAATATGAGATATATCACCATTAAAATGCATTCTCAAAAACTTCTGTTATAGAGCCAACTATGTCAAAACCTACTTGAGAGGCCAACTTTGCGCAAGTATAATTTTTTTTCACTTTAGTGTATGATCTCAAATTTATCACAAATCAAATATTCTCAAAACTAAACAAACCCATATGAGCAGTTTATTTTGACTTCTTCACTCCTGTAATATATAACACCATCAAAACTATCACTCGGCTCTTCTTGCCACATTGCAAAATTGGTTGTGGAAACACATAGTCAAACTTCTTGGGAGCCCAACTTTGCATAAACATATCTTTTGATGAGCTTTATAAAATGATCTAAAAATTAAAATAAATAAAATAGCATCAAAATTAAACAAAATCATATAATCAAATTCTACTAAAACATCCACATGTGTGATATATGCCATCATCAAAATGCTTACTTGACTCTTTCTGGCCACTTTACAAATTTGGTTAAGTATGGGAAAACTATGAATTTTGACTGAGAAGCCAACTTTGTACCCTCATATCTTTGATTGAACTTCAATGCATGAATTTAGATCTGGTGTATAAAAAATAGGGACTACTATTATCATAACCATATGACCAACTCTCCTTAACTCATTCTCATGTGGTAATGATGACATCATCAAACTACCTACTCAAATTTTCTACCACTAGACCCAAACTGTCTAGATGAAAATTATGGACAACCAGATGAAATTCACTTATGCATATAAGCACTCAAATTATATAGAACATCTTAGGTACCTCTTTTACATGATCCAATCACCATACTCATCATTAAATATCTCTAATCATGACAAAACTAAAGATCAACCTAGCATACTTCAAGCATATTAGGAAAAACACATTTCACACTTTATCATTGTTACTTAGGCTATCACATCACTACATCTACTTACCAAGACACCTCCATTACATCACCATGACATAAATAACAAATCTCCAACACTTTATTCTAGTTTTCTATTAGTAACTCATTGAAGTTGAACTAGATTTTATGGTATTGGTGAATCTCTCAACCTATGTTTTGTGTACTAGTTTACACTTAGGTCTTTGAGTTATCATACCCTCTTTTAATTCATACAATTTCAAATTTACCCAAGGTTGAGTAATTTCATGATCACATTCTTGTAATTGTGTGCTATAATACACTACCCTCCTTTTAATTGTAGTCTCTTTGGTACCTATTTACCTTGTTTAGAAAAGATCAAAACGCATACCTTGTTTAAACATTTGCAAAACATTATCCAAATCTTGTCAAACATAGAGAATAATATTTTTTTAGACATGACTCAAAGGTACACTCATATTGTGGTTCCTTACAACCATATTTATAAGGAAGAGCATTATTATGATGGTCAAGACAATTCTATGGTCTTTGAAGACATTCCCACAACCATAGGATCTAAGGAAGACTTTTTAGAATATCAACCATAAGAGGACAATGATGAAGCCCTTCTAAGGTTGATATAATCTAGTGTTAGACTACCCTCACATTTTCCTATGGAATAATTACATACCTTAGATAAGGAGAAAAACAATGATAGCAAGATTTCATAAACCAACATACCTTATCTAGAAAGGTTAAGGAAATACCTATAGATTTGAAACCCAATGATCAAGATCTTGTTAACAAGATTAAGAAAATAAGTCAATAATATGAAACCAACTTATTGTAAACTTGATAGATAATCTAGTAGGTAGGTCAATCCATAATTATGCTTCCAAAGAATAAGGAAATTTAGTTGAACCAACACAAAATTTAGTTGAGAACACAACAATGATAGATCAAGATGTCTTAATAGAACAACCCAAATCCCAAGAGGTTCTACAACATGCTCTACTAGACACGAAGCATACATTATTTAATCATCAATAACCTCTTATGCCTTTCCAAAACCAAATACCAAAACATTTGATACATATTGAATAAATCATAAAAAAAATTGTTTAGTTCATCTAAACCAACATGTACTATGATTAATAGATCAATAACTCCCCAAAATCAACAAACCATGTATAATTCAAGGAAATAGATTCTAAGGAATCAACTGATTACCTAATCAAATCAAGGAGTGAACCAAAACCAAGTCAAGAATCATAGGGTGTACATCCCTAACAAATCCATTTAACAATAGGGGCATATACCACCCCAACATAATTATGTTCCATGCATGAATGCACCAAACATGCAATATTTTAACTCTATGAAAGAGATTATAAAATGATTGGAGATGAGTAATAGAGTTAAGAAATACAAATTCAATGATATATACCCATATCCATTTAATTTATCTATTTTTTAAGTCCCCTTTATATATCATTTTTAGGCACCCAAATTTGACAAATACAAAGGAAAGGATGACCCTCATGAATAAATTCAGGCATTTTTCATATTATGCCAAGATTTTTCTTACAGTAGCATTTATTTTCTTCATTTGTTTCCATTAAGTTTAGTAGGATAAACTTTAAATTAGATACTTAAGTTACCCAAATTGGAACAACTTATATGGAAAGTTCATCAAACATTTCTCATACAACATTGAACATGAATTAACTATTTTTAACTTGTGAAAATCTAAAAAAAGTGATGGAGAAAACTTCATCACATATCTATAGAGATGGAAAGCACTAGTGGGTTACTTTCAACATAATTTTCTAGATAAATAGTTGCTAGACATATTTTCATAGAACTTACATCCTGAGGTCATGCACAATCTATGTGTTGATTACGTTAACTCATTTTAGGAAATTATAGACAAAGGGGTGTAGATTGAGAAGGTTGTTATTGCCAAGGGCCTTGTCAAGATTTTCTTGCAGGGTCAAACATCAAATCAAACCTAATCCTTAGTTTAAATGGTTGTGAAAGACAAACTCAAGGGTTTCAAAAACAACTAGAATGTGTTAGGGAATGATGTGATTGAAAAAAGACATATACAAATTATACAAGCCTCACTAACCCTGAATGTGCAAATAGCTCCACCTAATCCACCACCCAATTTTTAATGACAACCTCCAAAGAGGGTATTCCACAATCAATTCAAAGTCTTTAGCAAATTGGAAAAACCTATTGAGATAGTGTTTTAAAAGATCATAGTAGCTACCCTAATTTTATGGATGGTATCAAGGCCATTTCTTCAAGATAAACCAACACTAGATTGGTACAAGGATAATGAATGGTGTAACTTTCATCATGTTTATAAACACAATGATTATTGTTGCATCTAATTATGGCACCTTGTTGAATATCTAATTAAGAGTGGTGAAGTTGAGATCAAATTAGCCCCATAAGGCACTAATAAGGATATGGGAATCTATCAATATCCATTTCTTCAACATAATAAACCACCACCAAGGAACAATCAACAAAACTAAGGAAATAATTAATAGTAGAATCAGAACCAAAATCAAGGTCAAAATCATAATCATCATGATTGTAACTAGGATCATAATACCCATGCTAACAACTTGAGTTAAAAAACATGCCTTATGACTATAAAAACACCATGGGACACATTTCTATAACCCATATTACTACTATTACTATCAAATCACATGAACCATCTCATTCTCCTCATAGTATGGGACCCAATATTATAGGGCCAACACCCTCTCCCTCTAGTAATGCCACATTGAGTTCGCACAATTATGTTATGACTCCATTTGCATGGGTTACTATTTCTAGATAACATCTTTCCTCTAATTACAATGGCTCCTCATCAACTCAAAGTTATAAAAATGCAACTAGATGCCCAAGAGTCACCCAATAAGGCCCTTCACCTTCATCTTCGAATTATATTGGCTCTTTACCATCTTTATGTTATGCAGTTGCAACTAGACGCTCATGAGTTACTCTCTAGGGATCTTTACCCTCTTCTTTCATAGAACCAAATGTTAATATTATTCCTTTTGATCCAAATCCTAATAATATGCCATCCAAATCCAATTTGATTCATCCTAATGTGGAGAAACCTTATAGTTTATTGAATCAACTGAGCAAAAACCTTATACAAATTTCCATTTTAGATCTCTTGCATACATCTAAATTCCATAAAACTATTTCGAAAAACCTTTTACATGAATTAAATATTACAAAATATATAAATCCTAAATAGTTCCAAACACTAGTTGGACACTTGTCTTCATTTTTTCATCTTACATTTGATAAAAAAGACATGTCCACCATAGGTCTGAACTATAACAACCCACTATTTATTGAGGTAGTCATAAAAAACCATAAGATTAAGAGGTTTTTCATAGAAAATGGTTAGGGGTTGAACATAATATCCCTCAAATTGGTTAATATATTGGGATACACTATGAAGGACATCTATCTAGAGATGATCACCATAAAGGCTTATGATAATGTTGAGAGGGAGTCTTCTGATACCATTCATTTATAAATCATTTTTGGATCTATTTCCCACCACACATTTCTTCATATTATGGATATTTAATTTCCTTATAACATACTTCTTGGTCATCTTTAGATCCATGAAGTACATGTTATTCCATACACCTTGCATCAGTGCCGTAAGTTTCCCCATGATGGTATCAAAGTCACTATTCCTATCGATCAACAACCTTATCAATATTGTAAACATTTAGAGGCTAAGTTATACAATTATAACTATTATCCAAGTTTAAATTCATCACAAATAATAACAAATAAATAGTTTCACATCTACCTCCATCTAATTATATCTACCCTAGTGACTTGGCTTTTACTTCAACTGATCCATTTCCTATAACTTTTGTAAAATAGCTTATGATTGAAGATGTGGGAATTTCCACATATCATCTTAAGGAAACCTTCTATGTTTTGAATTTTTTTTAAGTCTCCTAAAAAATTTAGTAAACTAAAACCTTCCAAGAACCCAAATAGACCCACCTTGATTTGGCAATACAACAAACAACAATGAAAAGCACCTATGGTATTTGTACCTACTACTTTGTTGAAATATGATTGAAAGGATTTCATAGAAGGAGACTAGCTATATTATGATGACATTGCTATTTGTTTTCAGAATCTAAAATATCTTATCCTTAGTTGGATCATAGATCATATTGATTATATAAGAAATGGCCTTAGCCCATGAGCGTAAGGAATCATGTAACCTTTATCAACTAGTGTACCCAATTTAAATCATGGACTCAAATTTATACTATCTGGGGGTGACCTCATGACTTTTGATAGTGATTCTTCTTAATGAGAAAATGATGAGACTCTTTTCAGTGATGTAGCATTTTTCATTGGATCTTTCTTCCTAATTTAGAGAGAAGGAAAACTTTCTTGGTCATAAAAAATATAAAACATCAATATCTTTAAGTGAAAACCTCTTTGAGGCACTAATTGATCATGGAAAAAGTAAAGAAAAAGACAAACCCTTGAGTAAAAACATATTTCAAGTGCTCTTGGACAAGAAAGTTTGCTCATCCCCTAAGGACATAGATGGTCCATCCGATCCCAATTATATAGCTAGTACAATAATCTCTCCAAAATAACATCAAATGTTTGAGAATATCATTCTTGAGTTCTCAAAGGTTTTTGTTACTTAGCCATTACCTAAGATGGTAGATTTAGATTCATCACACTATCTAGAGATTTGGGAGGAAAAAAAAGAAGATGTATCAAAAGAATATGATCACGATCACAACTTGCCTACTATTCTTGAATATGGATCCATACTTATTGTAGAAAACATAGTTGAAGTAAACTTGGGAATTTATGATGATCCCAAAAAAAATTATCTTGGACATTCCCTAACTAAATCAGAATATGAACACATTATATCCATTTTGATGGATTTCATTGACATTTTTACATGGGCATATTTAGACATGCTAAGATTAGACCCACACTTAGAAATACATCAACTTGTTGTTTATCTAGATGCCAAAATAGTTAAGAAAAATTTGAGAAAGATGCATCCTTCATCACCTCTTGGTAAAATACAAATTGGAGAGGTTATTAGGAGAAGGCTTCATTATATTACTAGACTATTATGAATGGACATCTAACATAGTTCCAGTCAAAAATAAGTCATAGGGCATATATATTTGTATATATTTTAGAGACATCAATAAAGCATGCCCTAAAGATGATTTTCCTCTACCCAAAATTGACATGATCATCAACTCAACTACTAGGTATGAGATACTAAACCTCATGGATGGATTGTTTATATATAATTAGATTAAGATAGCCTAAGAAGATCAACACAATACTAGATTCACCACTCTATGAGGAACATTTTGTTACCAAGTCATGCTATTTAGCTTCAAGAATGCTAGCGCTATATATCAATGTGTCATGATTGTCATCTTCCATGACATGATGCATAATATTATTGAAGACTATGTTGATGGCATACTATAAAAATAAATAACATGTGATGGACATCCTTATGTTCTGAAAAGAATCTTTGAGAGGATTCATGAATATAAAGTCCACCTAAATCCTAAGAAATCTGTATTTGGATTTACTTTAGGGAAATTTATAGGTTTCATTATATCACAAAAAGGGATCTAATTTGACCCTACTAAGGTTAAGGTTATTTTTGAAATGCCTCCACCTTCAAATATTAAACAACTCTGAAGCCTACAAGGAAAGATCCAATCCATCTGTAGGTTCATTTCTCAACTAGTAGATAAGTGCCACCCATTTACCCATCTTTTGAAGAAAGGGATCATATTTAAATAGGATAAAGACTATCAGTTAGCATTTACAATGCTCAAGACATATGTGGCTAACCAACTTGTGTTGAGACTACCAATAACTAGACAACGACTGCTTCTTTACGTATCAATAATTGAGTATGAATTGGGGGTACTTTTGGCCCAACATGATGATCAAGGTAAAGAACATGTAATTTATTATTTAAGTCACACATTGGTGTCTTATGAACATAATTATATGCCTATTGATAAGGCATATTTAGCTATAGTATTTGATTCCCAAACATTGTGACATTATATGTTGAACAATAAAATAATTTTCATCGACAAGGTGGATCCTCTCAAGTTTTAATTATCTAAAGTATCTCTGATAAGACATATGGCTAAATGGGTTATGATCCTTAGTGAATTTTATGTTGAGTATCAAAATTAAAAAGATATTAAGGGGTAGTTTATTACTAATCAACTTGTATAGGCCCCTATTATATACACTCAACCACTCGGATTTGACTTCCTAGATGATTATATCATGGTAGTGGAATAAGTACAATGTGATCTTGAATAATGGAAGTTATATTTCAATGGTTCCTTCACTTCTCATGGATCTAAATATGGCATATTATTGATTACACCACAAGTGAATTTGATTTCAAAAATGTTTCACATTAATTTTCATTATACCAATAATATGGCTCAGTATGAAGCACTTACTATAGGAATGCATCTTGATATTCAATTGGATATTTAACATTTAATGGTCTATGGTGATTCCTAGTTAATCATAAATCAAACCACTGATCAATATTAAAATAGAGATGACAAGCTTATTCTTTAAAAGTAAATCATTGATAATCTCAAGGTTCATTTTAAATCTTTGTAGTTTGATAAAGTACCAAGGGCCAGCAATAGATCTACTGATTCAATGGCAACAATTGGGTCAAGGATATAGATTGATGGTAGAGCTAAAGAGTATCAATTTCTATTTATAAATATTCTATAACCTACACATATTATGTCAGATTTAGAAAGGGTATACACCATTACTATTACCAATCCCCCACCTAAACTACCTTGGTATCAAGACTATTATAATTACTTCCATGATCATATTTTTCCACCTAGCCTATCCAATAGCTAACAAAAACTATTCCATCACCACATAACCTATTATACCCTATTAGGAAACACACTTTATTACAAAGGCTATGATGTAACACTACTTCATTATTTATCTTCAAGAGAATCTAAGCTAGCACTAAAGGAGGTTCATGAAGGAATGTGTGGGACCTAAACCAATGGTGTAGCCTTAGCTAAAAAGCTCCTCATAATAGGGTAATATTAGCCCAAAATGGAAATAGATGTTTTTAATTATCTGAGGAGGTGTTTTCTTTGTTATCAACATAAAAATTTGATACACACACCTTATTTACCATAATAGCCAATTACAACACCATGGTCATTATCTACTTGGGTCCTTGATCTCATCGAGCAAATAAACCCAACATCTTTAGATGGCCATAAACACATTTTGATTTCTACCAAGTATTTTACTAAGTGGACTGAGTCTATTCCTCTCACTTACATCATCATAAAGTAGATATCCAAATTCATTCATTACCATATCGTCTATCAATATGGCATTCTAGCATGCATTATATCCAATAATGACCGATCCTTTGTAAATAGAGATGTAAATGACCTTTGTGAAAAATTCAAAATCAAGTAAAATATATCCACACCATATAACCTAAAAGATAATAGACAAGCCAAGGTATAAAACAAAACCATTATAACCATTTTAAAGAAGATTATTAAAGACACTGGCCATAATTGGTACTTGTAAATCTTTCCTACCTTTTGGGATTATCGAACCAGTCATTGAACACCTACAAGAGCCATTCCATAATCCCTTGTTTATGGAATATAATTTATTATCTTGATTGAGATCAATCTGCCATCATTGAAAGTATATTTGGAGCATATTGAAGATGACAAAGAATACAAATTCTCAAGGTTGTATGAACTAAAATTTCTTGATGGTAAACATTTGGCTGCTCTAGAAAACTTTCAAGCCTATTAGAATAGATTTTAGAGAAGATACAACAAGTGAATTCTCCCTTGAGAGTTTGAGATTGGTGATTTCATCTTGAAAGAGAACTAGAAGAATTCAAATGCTAAATTCAAGAAAAAGGGTAAGTTCTAACCTAATTGGTTGGGACCATATGTTATCATAACAAACTATAGATCAGGGGCATATCAACTAGATATTCTGAATGGTGAAGAACTTCTAGAGCCCATGAACATTATTCAACTTAAGAGATTATATAATTGAACAACTTCAAACCATTGTATACAAGACCCCTTATTTGGGGGTAACTTGTGTTGATGTATTTAATCCTACCATTATATCCTAGGCCATCATCTCATGGATCATATTCTCTCAACTTGCCCTAGACCATTCTTTCAAGAACCTTATTACTTTCACGACTCTAGATACTGAAGGATTTTGGAGTATTGGCACTTTGAACACATTTTATCCCACCCTGGACCATACTCTTTTGGACCATATTAGTTTTGGACCATTCTTTTTAAGATCCACATTCTTTTTATATTCTAATGTTTTTGTAACCTAAATACTTTTATCCCTTGACTAATTATGATCTTGATTATGACTCATAATAACTATGAACACATTTGATGCTATTTATACAAATTAGATCCATATGAATAGTATTTTGAATCTTCTTCTAAAAACAAGTGAACACATATATCATAAGGTATCATTTTTTCCTACTGCATGGTTCTTCAGATCTTATTTTATGTTGTACATTATTATATTTTGATGATGTTTAGTAGGAATTATTACCTTATCAAGATCCTTGATCTCACCAATTTTTGAACATGTCTTTGCAATCAGATTTAACTATTATTAGAGCTCCTAGTTAGTTCCCCAATCCATTGTTTATATCCATGAGTGTCATTACAACTAGCTTAGCTATTTATTGAAACTTTTACTCTTGGAAGAGCATATCCTTGACTGTATGATTCCCCCTTTGTACACATTTTATCCCAAAAACACCAAAAATATTATAAAACAATCCATAAAAGAACAAAAACATTGTCTTACACTTTTATACATTCTAGTCCCCACACTCATGTCATTTTAAAAGTAATCTTGTCCCACCAACTTGCCATTTTACAAGACCATTCGCATTTTTCATATATTCCCTTTTCTTTTACAACATTAATCATATATTTTTCTTGTCATTACCTTTTTATTCTATCCCATTTCCTAGGATAACTACATTTGGCTTGAATTTCATGTTGGGCCATGCATCCATAAAACTATGTAGGCAACATCCACTTGTCTTCTACATTTGGAATCAACTCAACCACCTATTTCCTTTTCTTCTCTTCCCCCTTTCTATTGTGTTGTTTCCCTATCATTTAGGGGAAACCTTGTGTCCTTGTTCTTGTTACATTATTTTAAATAGTAATGCCTTTACTACATGTGCCTAAATAATTATGTTTAAACCACACTAACTCAGTTTTTGTTTATGTGTGTTTATTTTATTTTTATTAGTGTTTTGTTATGTTTTATTGGTTTTTTGTTGTGATTTCTTGTCTCTTCATTTATTTATTTCCTTTGGCTATTTTTTCTTATTTCTTCTTGGTTTTTTATTTTTCTATTTGGTCTTGCTTCTTTATTTTATTTTTCCAAGTACATCTTGATCCTCCAAACAAATATTGATTCTATACATCTTGATATCATGTTGTTAAGATGTTATTTCTTGATTTTTAAACATTATTTTTTGTATTTAAGTCTTGATTATTATTATTATTATTATTATTATTATTATTATTATTATTATTATTATTATTATTATTATTATTATTATTATTATTATATATTAAGTAGGGTTCATTTATGTTTTATTTTTATCTTTGTCTTTATTTTTTGTTTAAATGTAAATAGCTGTAACTTTGGTCTTGGTTATTTTTTACCATTATCCTTAGTTATATATATTCACATTTAAAACATCTCCATGCAATTGAAATACCATTTCATTATAAGTTACTTATACTTATTATCCCTAATTTCATTTTTCTATAGCAAGAACTTTGTGCTTTGGTTTCAAGTCTCAATGTCAATGCAACTCCAATGAACAGATCTCAATATCACCATGTATAAACTAGGATCAATAGGTTTAGCACCCTGACTCTATGCTTAGACATGCATCTCTTGGAATATATCACAAGTCTAATCAAATAATTTGTCATTTTTCATCATCCCTCATTATATTCTCTCCAAGTTTTGGGTAAACTTACATAGGCTTGGGTTCCATTTGGACTATGTAGATAACACTTAGATACTAGATATATCTTGAGTTAGATTGACCATATTATCTTTTATTTTCATCTCTTTCATCCCTTTTTGCATTCTCATATGTCTAGTTATTTCAAAAGTCATTACACCATTGCATCTATTTTTCTACCCACTCATATTTAATCTATGAAATAGATTATATCCTTGAAATATTACTTACCAATTTTCCCATGCTAGGGCACAACATCTGAACCAGTTTACAAATTGAAATTTGCCCTATAAAAGCAAGCCATTATTTATTCTTTATCAGTGATCAAAATCTTACCTACTGGGACACAATTATTTATTAGTATCATATCCACTCTAAGGGAACACATTATTATCTCTTATATCTTTAGAGATAATGTTTCTCCTTTTATTTTAATTCTAATATTTACATACTTTTTCCCTTTTTCTACAAATATTTTAATGTGATAATTGTCTTGGGATTGATTAGTTTTGATGTGCATAGCTTTCACCCTAGATTTGGGTGTGTTTAAAGTGTGTCACTTATATTTTTGGATTGTATCTTTTCCATTCCCCCCATATTTTGGGCTCATTATATTATAATTATATTTTGATCCCTGATTGAATTAATATATGCAAGAATTAGATCATATACATTTAATCTATTCCATGGGTTAATATTACTTTCCTCTCCTTTCAAGAGTCCATCATTTTCTTTTATCCTCGTATGTCCTCTCAAGGGGGCATCATGGGTTATTTCTAATTTCTTATTGACAACTCTTTTATTAGAAAATATGTTGCTTCATCTAAATGTCTTTCTATTCCTTTTCAAATAGGAGCAAAATGTAGACATCCAATTCCTAGCACCATTCGAGTTGAAATTATCAATCTTACTTTAATTGCACTCAAATGCATAATTTAGACCAAAATCACTTAAACTAAACGTGATAAAAGGTTTGATCTTGTTGTATACAAGTTATGATTTAGGCTAATGTATCCTAAATGGGGTAATGTATTTTATGTGATTCCTAACTTTTCTTAAATCATTTTAAGTCAAAATGATGATTTTGCATTTTGCTGCTCTAGATCATTCTTTTCTTCTAATTCATAAACACACATCATGTGCCTATGTTATTTTGTGTTTAAAAAATCCTAAATGGGATAATGGTCTATACACAACTAACATAACCTTCTAATTCTTCTTGAATCAAATTATGACATAATAATATGACTTTTTCACCAGTTTGATTATTTGTGCACCAATTTTTAAAGAATTACACTAAAATTGATTAATCTTACTTAGGAAAATTAAATCAAATTATGAGCTTAAGTAATAATTACATGGAATAAATTTAATATTTATTTATTGAAAATTGATTCCTAATATCTTCATCACCTAATGACATGATCAATGGCATGGCATCCATAAGCCATAAATACAACAAATATTAGGTTTATAGGTACCCATGCCTCTTTAATACCTCTTCTTCCCAGATAATTATGAGGATATTTATGGATTTTAATTACATAATTGGATTAACTTATGGCCACCCATATTCATATTGAGATGGATGGTCATGGTTGATCCTAAATAATTTAAAAAATCTATAATTAGGAAGCCTCTTGCTCACATTTTAAACCTTAAATTATGTAAACTTATAATGCAATATTGTCTGCACAAGTCATTTGTGTAGTTTGATAAATGATTTATTTGCAATAAGATAGATTCATTTGATAGGAATATTAATGATTTCTTATCATGAGCCTAGATTATGCATGGTGATCTTGAGATTATAGAGGAGCTTAGCATCCATTATTGATAAAGATAAGAACACCAAATCAAGGGGAAAAACATGCCTGGAGCCATTTATGGATGATATGAAAATCATAAGGTAATTGGTATTTGCTTTATTTCATTTGATCCTTAATATAATTTGCACATGAAGTTTGAATAGGTTGGCTTAGATTTTTAGTTCTTATGCATTATTTTGTATTTTTCATGACTAATGCTTCAATTAGACCTATTTGTAATCCATCTATACACTCTCTTCTACTCTAAATGACTTGAAATGCCCTTAAACATGTCTAAAAAAGGAAAACACACCATAAGGAGATAGAGGTAAGTAAGAACCAATTTGACTTACCCAAAAAGTTACTTTTTGTAATGTACCTAGAGGGATATAATAGTATAGGGAATAATCTCACATGCATTAGAATATGGAGTGGGGTAGGTAAGAAATAGTATAAGTATAAGGGCATATGATGATATAGGGCATTGAAGAGTTATTTTAATTGAGCTTGGATAAAAGGAGGTATTCCCCTTAAAGTGTCCCATGATTCAGAGTTGTTCCTTCCACAAAAGGAACACAAATTTAATATAGTCAATATTTTTTAGTATTTGTCTGATTTTGCATATTGTAGTATATAGGTTGTTAACATTGGTATCAGAGCACTTTCTTGGACTCATTTATTTCCATTGTAAGAGAAATTTAGAGAGATAGTTTTCATCCATTTGTAGTCATCAAGTTTTTTTGGGTAAAAATCAAATAAACTATCTTCTCATTATGTTGTGTGGAAATTTTTGGATCTATGTATTCCAATGTCTACATCATCATATTTAAGATCTATGTATTGTATCTAGTATCATTTTGCAAGGGTTTCCATCATGGTTTGTGAGTCTTTATAGGTGTTGATTCTACCTGATTCAATTAGTTAGGTGTGCATGCTCTTAGATCTAGATGTAAAGGATTTTTTTATAGTCTATGGTTTGAATGTTCATGCATAACACCTATGCTACTTGCTCAATGGATATGATCTACCTTCAAGTCCATAACTCTATTAGAAGCACCATTCATGATATCCTCTAGCTCTGTGTGGATCATACCAATTAGGATATTCATACCCACTTGCTTTGGATTCACCATTGGGCATCGATCTAACCCTAATATCTCAATCTATTAGGATATGTATATGCAGTTAGTAATTGCTTAATAGTTATATGATCTATATTCTAGTAGTGTTTTCTCCACTCAGTGAATTGTCTCATTGATTAGATATTTGGTGCTTGGCTTCAAACCTATTATTTTCATCCATCATAGCTTTTTATTCCTATAATTAATCCTCATTCATATACATCCATTCCATCTACTAATTCATTTATGTTATCCACTCCTACATCCAATGCAACACAAAACCTCCTCAACATCCTCTACACCTACAAATGTTACCCATGGTTTTAGCTACCAAACTCCAGTTTATGAAACCACCTTACCAAATGGTTTACCACTACATCCACTTCATCATCCTCACCATCAATTTTTTATGCCCAAAATTACCTCCTTCCCCAGCCCATAATTTTACTCAACCAAAAGTGGTAATTGGTATTTGGGTTTACTAGTCATTTATTTGGTATTACATTTAACATATTTAGTAGTTGAATGGTCTTTGTTATGATAATTGTTATAACTTTTCTATCTCATTAATAGTGGTCTTTCATATATTATCATTGATTATACCTTTGTATTAATGTTATGAATCTTATCCGATCATTGTTATTAATCTTTGTGTGACTAAAAAAAATGGTCATTAATTCATGCCATAATAATTTTATGTAGTTATCTAGTCAACTTGTCATATTATCCACATCTATTCATCTTCTGTGGTGTCAATCATTAAAAAAATCCTTTTGCAAATTAGTATTTTACTCATATATATTAATGTAATTAATAATTTTGACTAATGTAATTATATGTCATTGCCAAAAATTAAATAAATTAAAATATTGTAATTGTGTGTCAGTGTCAAAAATAAAAAAAATAAAAATATTAGTCAAACACAATTTGGGTTGAAGATGACATCCATTTGATTATAATCATGGAGACTCCTATTTTATCTAGAGGTAAGTTCATTATGGCCTTGAATCAATTTCATCAAATGGGGACCATCTGATAATATCAAGTAACACTTAAATCACTTGCCAACTAAACTGTAGGATTTTTTGATGCTTTCTTCCCATGTTATTTTTTTAGTGATCTTAATGATACAATTTGAAATGAGGTTAAAATGTTTAGTCTTAACATAATTATGAAAGATATAGGCTTATCCAAGTTTTTTGAAGATCAAATCAACTAGAAACATGCCCAAATAGTACCCCCTCAGATCATGAAAACACCACAGCAAGCATCAAAAGTTCTCGAACACTCCTCTAATGAGTCTATTTAGGCAACCAACATGCTCAAGTATACAATCATAGATCCCAAGTAGGTAATCAAGGCTCCACCTCCATCAATAAATAATGCTAAGGGGGATGGCATGTACCCTTAGTTGGTTCACAAGGATACCTATTTTGTGCACCCCTATTCTATATTTGAGATGATCATTACCAAGCTTCAAATTTCATTTCTCAACTCTCATTACCAGATTTCAATTATGATTATTCCAATCATCCATATTTATGCACATCTACCTCCTATTTTATTGATTATATTCACCTTATTATTGCACATACTCTTATAATAACATAGATAAAAGAAGTGAAAGTAGAAACAAATACATGGTAGATCTTCTATTTGGTCTTCAACCTAATTTTGGTTTGTCTTTCATTTTGTTTTCCTCCTATTTCTTATCATGTTATGAGGGTGAAACATATTCAATAGGGATGGAATGTAATGTACCTAGAGGGGTATAATATTATAGGGAATAATCCCACATGCATTAAACTATAGAGTGGGGTAGGTAAGAAATAGTATAAGTATAAGGGAATATAATGTTATAGGGCATCAAAAAATTATTGTAATTGAACTTAGCTCAAAGGAGGTATCCCCCCGAAGTGGCCTATGATTTAGAGTTTATCCTTTGACAAAAGGAACATGGATTTAATATAGCCAATATTTGTCAGTATTTGTCTGATTTTGCATATTGTAGCATATAGGTTCTTAACACTTTTTCACTTGAAATTTTTATTTAGAAGACCCTTAAGTAATATAATGCACTTTTGGGGGTATTTTAGGAAAATTAGCTTCTATATAAATCATTTTTGACTCATTAGAATATTTGAAACTTTCTGTAAACCTCCTTCCTACCCATGAATTCTCAAACACCCTAAAAACCTACTAGATACTTCACTTGTAGTTCAAGACCCATTTTTAGGCCTTTTCCTCAAAATATTAAAATTCACCTTAAAACTTGATTAAAGTGTTTCAAAATATTTCATGGGACATGAGGTAGGGTCATGAGGTTTATCTCCTCTTTACACCATTGGATCATCCATTGCACAAGGACTCTGCTCAACTCCTCACACCACACCAAGACCCTCTAGGATACTACACTGCATTATCAAGTTAAGACTAGGAAGAGACTATTCATGGGGGGTAATAGGTTATTTAATGGTCTAAGAGAATGGCCTAATCCATCTAGACAAAAAAAAATTATGTAGGCTAATTTTGGACAATAGTATATAAATTGAACTTGATGTGGTTGAAAGGGATCTCATGGGCATGATAGGGGACTTGAATAGCTTTTAGGATCAATTATAACAAATCACTAGTAAATTGGCTAACTTTTTAGCTCAAAAATAACCCTCTGCCACTCTATTTTAGTTTTCCTCTTCCAAAAAATCACAATGTTGACCATGGTACAAAGTCATTATTATTAAAAGTGGACCTGCATAAGTTTGATGGTAATGATCCACTCACATTATCACTAGTTGTGTGATCAAAATAAAAATAAGGGTGTCCTATTTTCATTGTCAATATTTTTTAAAGAGTTTTAGCTCCACATCACAATAATGTCTCTGAAAAATACATCTAAAAACTAGCAAAGTTGCAGCAAATTAGGATTATAAAGGATTACATTCATTAATTTTAGAATCTCTCATTATGTGTGGTAAACATCATTGAGGAAAATTTGAATAACCTATTTTTTGTTGCCCTCAAATATAGCATCCAATTTGAGGTTCTCTTATTTCATCCCAATAATGTATCTGAAACCATATCAAGAGTACATCTAGATGAGGAAAAAAAAGTTGATCAAACAAATACCTATCACTAATGTTTGTGAGTACACCTTCCCAACACCATCATTTTTTTAACCTACCCAATTGACACCTCAACAAATTGAAGGAAAGAATGCAAAATGTATGTGTACTAGATACACTATCAAATGAAACAAATGGCATTGATGTGTTGAAGAGAAATTATTTTAGATTGAAGGTGTAAATGAGGGGGAAGACGATGATGAGGATTCATTGGCATGTTTGGAAGAACCCAAAGATGAATTTGAAGATTATTAACCTATTATTTCTTGTCATGTTTATCCTAAAAAATCATGTGTAAAAATAAATTACTAAAATTATATAAAGTAAATTATATAAATGTAAAGTATATTTTCATTCATAAAATATCCATGATAACATATTGAACTAATTAATATTTCCATATTTAATTGATATGTAATTGAAATAGATGAACTCATATATATAGTTATAATTAAAATATAATTTTAATAAGGATATTTAACATCCATAAATCCTTATTTTTATTCATACATTTCCAAAATTACAATTATCAAATTAATGTCTAAATAATTACGCATATGGTAGTTACATAAATGTTCAGAATTTACATGATTACATATTTTTAAATACATACATAAAAAATATATAATCATATTCAAACATGTAAATTAAAAATTCCTATCAATATTAACATCAATGATATATGATATCACCATGGAATCTAAGTAATTTTTTCAAAAATGAGGATATTTATCATCAATATATTTTCTTCCAACTATAGAGCCTTTCATATCTCCCATACATCTCTCATCCACTGAGAGTGGCCATACTCTTCATGATAAAGGTAGATTAAAAAATTAAGAACAAATAAAAGGACAATCTGTCTATAAGTCCTAAAATAAGATAGCTTTGAATGACATAATGTAAATCTCAATAAAGAACATGAATATGAATATTACATTTATAATGTATTAAATAATAGGTAATTATATATTACTACTAGATATACTAGGTATAGGTTCTTATGATCATAAATTTTATGAAATATTGAGTCCATATTGTCACATTTGAACTCACTAATCCATTAGTAATTCTATGTGATACTAATGGATTTACACATCCCACTTAATATTACTAATGAATTTTCACAACTCACATGATATTCATATTCCTAAGTCCACCACTCAATCCTTAATGTTTCATCAACATAACCATCCTAACAACATTTGAGAAATGAACCAATCTAAAAAAAGGTGTTATTGATTAGCGATAAGTGCACAAGGAATAACATAATACAAAGGTGTCCCATAACACCTATATGAGAGGGTCTATCGATCACACTTCACTAAGGTTTTTTTTAGAGAGTCATATGAATAATAAATAGTTACATAATTCCATATTAAAAAATAAAATATGTATTAATTATTCTAATAAATTTTTAGTCTATAATAAAATTTTAGATAAATATTGTAGATAATAAACCCAAATCAATAAGCACACTCAGCCTTTATTTCCACATAATAAAAGTTTTGGAAAAAATTATATTATAGGGTTTATTACACATAAAATTTTCATGAAAAATTATGTTATAGCTTTCTCCAATATCACTAAGTATAGGGTTCCATCTTTTACATTTTGTAGGTTTCAAAAAATAAAATTATAACATTGATGAGACATCAACTTCTTTGATACAAGTGTTACCAGTTTTCCTAATTGAGAAATAAAATTTTAGGAAAGCATTATGGAAATAATTAAGCCAATATGGTCCCTTCATAATGATTTTAATTTTCTTCTTGCCTTCAAATTATATTCATGCTTCATTCATCCTATTATTTTCACAACTATTTCATATGTCTTATCTACACATGATTTATCATATTTAAAAATAAATATGATTGAAATTGCATTGTTTAAGTATGTTAGGTGAAATGTCTAGGAAGATTATATAACTATAAGGTGATATAATGTGGAAATGAGATTTTATTTTATTTAATTGTTTGACTATGAATTCTATTTTGCATGTAAATTCTTTTACGATTATAAGTGACTTGGAATATTTTAGTCTTTAGGATTAATTAAAATTTCCATTTATTTAAATAAAAGATTATCATAAGGTACATGGGATGATGTCTGGTGCATGCATGTGAATTTTATTTATTTTTAATTTACTAAAAATTATTTTCATGCATTTTTCCTATCAAATATACTTTCATATAATGAATCATTTCATATTCATAGAAATAATTTCATATTAAGTACACAAGTTATTTATTTTGTAAGAACTTGAGTCTCTCTTACTCAACATTTCATTTTTAAAGTTGTTTTCTTTTCTTCATATTTTTATAGTAGTCATATGTAAATGATGAAAATATTCTAATTCTTTCCAAGGACTTTAATGGGATATAGTCAAAAATGTTAACCCTAATCTCTATTTTTGTCTTATATACATTGTGGCTTTCATAAGATTCAAACCTTTTAATTTGTGTTATTTTAAATTCTAATTCAACCATGATGGTAATTAATTTTTTCAACCCATTTGTATTATTATCGTTGGAATAGTATGTGGAGTTTCATATTCAATTACTGTTCCTATTAATTCTCAATCACGACCATAAGATATGTTAATGGTTTTAGTGGGGCACTCCCAAGTTTGTATTTTATACTTCAAATATACCATATAAGTCTATTTATAATACCTAATTGTATCTAAATATTGGAGTTTAATATGACCCCTGTATCCTTAACAATTAGTAACTCCACATCAAGATTGTCATTTTGACCTCTTACTAGAGCACTATCACTATGTTCCTTAGTTAAAATGTTACATGCTATAGGTGATTTCAATTATTTTAGTATTATTTTGCTGTGGTTATGAATATTATCATTTATGGAAAAAACATAATACCATTGTAAAATTATCCATTTGTGGCTATAAACATGTTTTCTCATCGGTAATAACTTTCAATCATCAAATATTAGATTTGTATCTATCATATTTATGAGAAGTTGACAAAAAAATTGATGGCTATTAATTTATCCTTATTGTCTAAATATTTTATCCAAAGTAACAACTATTTTTAATTTTGCCCACAATTTTTTTGCATGTATGTTACTATCATATGGTGATTTATCACTAATAGGTGGACTTGTCCCAAATATCCAACCAAAATCATAGATATACCTTCAAAAGTTATAAATTTGCATTGTATGGAAATACTTGATGAAGTGGAGACTATGTTTTGTAGAAATGGTTGTCAAATGAAGCTCATTTCATCAATTACTATGTATTTTATTTACAGATCTCTTCTTGGAAAGTTGTAAGTCATGTTCCTTCTAATTTATAAAAATATGTGATTGGGATTTGAAGTTATAAATGGATGGTTGAAGCACCAATATTCAATGGTAAAACTCTAATTGGTGTAGGTAATATAAGTGCATAATGTTCTAGGAATGTTGGATATTGAACAACACAACAAATGGTAGCAATTGAAAATGATTTTCCTATTCTTTTTGTTCCAACAATTAGCATTCGTAATGAAAAATTATTTTAACCTTGATTATAATGTGTCATTGTTATATCCTTTTTTTTTTGGTTTAGCACCTAAGGTTCCATAACACATATTCCATTTTATATCATCATTATGAGATAATCATTATCTTTCATGGTGCTTATGAATTTTATCACATTATTTGTGTATTATTCACCTTGATATTAATTATTATATGGTGCTTGTCTATCATGATATATTCTTCCTAACATATCTATTTTAGTAACTTCATTAATTTGGCCATGTTGTAGCCTAGATATGATTTCCTACTCATGTTTCATTGTGTTTTTGTTGAATTGGTGCAATACCATCATGTTTATATATAATATGATTTTCAACATCTTTTGAAATAGTCCTTCACTTGACATGCTAAGGATTATATTTGAATGTCTCCCAATTTTATTTTATTGTGTCATCATCAAGTCTAATATCTATTTCTATATTATCTAATGGCTTTTAAATTCATAACTCTAACTAGAAAAAATCAATGCATTTGTCAAATCCCATTTTCCTGTGCCAGGTTATAGGACTCTTGTCAGTGGTACCCCACTAGTAACCCATTGATTTGTTGTCAATGATGGTGTACATGTCATTTACGATGTGATGGTTGTGTATCATTTATTTTCACTTTATTATTTTAACTTATGATATATTATGGTTATCAGGTGTCAATTTTATTGATAGCTTGGTGTGGTTTTATCATGGTTGCTCTTGAATGTTTTTGTTTGACTTATACATACATACACACACACACACACACACACACACACACACACATATATATGTATGTATGTATATATATATATATACATATACATATATATGTATGTATATATATACACACACAAAGAAAAAATAAGTGTACATAAATAAATTAATAAATAGATACAAATCTATATCATATATAAGTAATATGTCCCATGGGTATTTAATGTTGATTATTATTAGGTAGGTTTTGATATTAATTGATTGTATATTATTTTAATGATTTGACCCTTGTGATGGACATAATGGATTTTAATAATAAAAAAATAAGAAAGCCATTAATTAAATATTAAATATTAAATATCATTGCTAATGGTTTGTCTTGCTTACGAAGGAAGATGGGTGACATTTTACTTTAAAGGTAAAAAAAATAATAACACAAAAACAAAAACTAAATCAAATTTTAGCAGTGATCTAGGAGGATGCATATGGTGAGTGGGAGAATATTTGAGGAAAAACAATTGCAAAGGGGCCTTCCAAGCTGTGTCACACTAAGCCTTCTCTATGTCTAGCTTTTATGTGTTGCACCATTGATATTTACCATCTTCATAGCCTTCATTTAATCTTTTTTATCACCACGTCTAGGGTTCAAACCTCTTAAAGTGGCCTTTTCATCCAACATCATTTACATTGTTGCCATATCAAGTTCCATTTTTTTTCTTTTCTTTAAACTCAACCCAAGAACAACACTGCCACCATTATTTTATCTTAGTTGTTCCAATTCAAGTGGAACCACATTCCATTTTAGTCAAGGATTTTAACAGACTTAACCCCTTTATGCTTTCAATATACTACAAATATGCATTTACATACATACATATACATATAAAACAAAGAAGAGAATATATATATATATAATATACATATACATACATACACACACACAAACACACACACACTCACAAACTAAAAACACACACACACTATAATATTTGGGATAAATATATATAATAAATGATGTATTTATTACACAAACACACAGTTTTACACACACACCCACACAAACACACACACACACACACTAAATATCTATTTATATACATATATACCTACATACATACATACACCCTTATGGGTCTACTTTTAAATTATAATTGGCATCATATCATTCTAAATTAGCTACATTTATATATAGTTGTTGGGTGGTATATAAATCAATTATAGTCAGGAATTATAGTTTCATGGGCAGAGCAATATATTTTGTTAAAGCAATATATATATGGAGTTGATGGTAAATTAATAAACAAAACTACATTATATATACCATAAGCCCAAGAATGTATGTATATATACATATACATATACATATATATGTATGTATATACACACACAAAGAAAAAATAAGTGTACATAAATAAATTGATAAATAGATACAAATCTATATCATATATAAGTAATATGTCCCATGGGTATTTAATGTTGATTATTATTAGGTAGGTTTTGATATTAATTGATTGTATATTATTTTAATGATTTGACCCTTGTGATGGACATAATGGATTTTAATAATAAAAAAATTTAAGAAAGCCATTAATTAAATATTAAATATCATTGTTAATGGTTTGTCTTGCTTACGAAGGAAGATGGGTGACATTTTACTTTAAAGGTAAAAAAAAAATAACACATATATAAAAACATATATATATATACCAAATCTCAAACTTCATTAGCATAAAAGAGCTAATTAGGTGGCTAAGCAAAGTAGTATTTACTTTCATGAATCAAATGGGTAGTAATTCAATTTTAGTCATAAACTTAGATTATGATGGTCATTTGTATAGAGTTGTATAGTTCTTAGATTTTAATAATTTAAAATTATATAGATGAGCCCTACCTAAAAGGATCATTATTTAAATTGATGGAATGTTGAACCACTCTAATAGTTAGTAAAACCTATGATGTTTAGGAAAATGATCTTTTACTATGACCTTATGGTTATTGAGGGTTGGTGTCTTCATATAAATAATAAAATCAAATTTGATATCAATATGAAAAACTATATATTTGAATACATCAACTTTAATAGAGTTAGTATATTGAAGTGATATAAAGAGTAAACTCTGAGCATTTTTAGTTCATTCATCTTTTATGGTTGGAAGTTATTTAATTTCTTAAAAAGACTTTGTATAGTAAAGGATAGTGTAATTTACATGTGAGAGTGTATGGATTCTCATTGATGTTTTGAATTTCAATCACATACTTTGACATGTTTTAATGACACTCATAAATGTTCAAGGTTCGAACTTGTGATGTGTATATTTTTTATCACCACGTCTAGGGTTCAAACCTCTTAACAAAGTGGCCTTTTCATCCAACATCATTTACATTGTTGTTTAACCTTACCTTTTTATATGTTCTCTTGCACGATAATATTTGAAGCACATATACCTTAGGTAGTTTTCAGAGAACTAAATTTAGCCTTGTTTCTATGTATGTAGGTGACATCATAGATATGTATGGTAGCTCAGGGAGTGAGCACAAGTATAATAAACTAACCTTAATAGGTGTTTTTTAGTGTGAAATCTATTATAGCTTTTCTTATAATACTAGTAAAATCAAATAGCATTTATCTTAGTTGTTCCAATTCAAGTGGAACCACATTCCATTTTAGTCAAGGATTTTAATAGACTTTATCCCCTTTATGCTTTCAATATACTACAAATATGCATTTATCTCCATATCTAGACATTTGTTATATCTTTACACATACCTAAATAAATATATATATATATATATAAATATATATATGGTTATAATAATGTATACTTTACTATGGTCATGTTTCTTTCTGGGAGACATGTTTTGGTGAGTAACACAAAGTAGAGAATTGCCTAACATGTGATTATCTATGGAACAAGGAATGTGGATTCCTTCATCATTGTTATTATCTAGGTTTTTATGTTAGAGTGCTTGAGTAAGCACATAAGCTTGGATTAGTAAGGTGTTATACTTGAGTTTGTCATTTAGCTATGGGATTGTAGACCAAAGCTTTAGAAGCTCATTTGTGTCATAAGTAGTTTTTTCCCTTCTTGGCTTTGATTTCTAACCCCTTCGATGATGACATATTATAGAGAAGACCATCACAAGTGAAAGGAGAACTACATCAGACCCTGATTCTGAGGAGCCAATATGTAGGCTTCCAAAGATTATGGTGGGGGCATTGGGTCTAGATCCTTAGGCTAGTTTAGGGTTGACTTGATTAATATCACTAGTGAGTTAGTGAACTTTTTTTTATCATACCTTATATTATATTTCTATATATTAGAATGTTGGAATGGTTAGTACTTGAAGTTGTTGATTATATGACTAGCTAAAGTATTATAGTATAATTATAGTTGAATGAATGTTCAATATTTAGTAAAAAAAATTACTGCATTATTTTATGAATAGCTAGATGGGTTGTTACATGTGGTATTAGAGTTATAGCTCAAACTCTATGACCTAATGAATCCTTTAATGTTTTCATGTTTTTCTATACACTAGTGTGAACTTAGTGACATGAACGATTGCCTTTGTATTTTGGATTAGTAGTACTTTAGTGTGGAACCATGTTACACCATGATTGATGTTTTGGGACTTGATAAACCCTCATGTATAGCATGGTGACTATTATTAGCATGAGACATTTATGAAATGTATGTGGGGAAATATTGAGTGTGTACCCTTAAGAGCACTTGTACACTTTTGAGTAATTCATGGGTTTAGATTATTAAGTGACCCTATGGTGATGGTTTTTTATGAGAGTTGGGTAGGCGAATACATAATTACCTCCTATTATGGATTGAAATTCATGACTCTTTTAGACTCCTTAATATGTGGAAACCAACACATGAAATTTGAATATGTAATTAGTTACGTGTTCATGATTGTTAGCATATTCATGAACCTATGGGTAGAGTATTTTAGTTAGTATTCTCAGGGGAAATATTAAATGGAAAAGTGAAATGACTAATTAAAGATATTTTGGCAAATGAATGCTTATAAACCCCTAAATATAAACTAAATGTTAAACTAGATTACTTGTGTCTTGGTAAAAAAAAGGTCTATATTTTCTAACTGTTGTATGTAATAGGTGTTTCCATATATATATAGATAATTTATTAAATTGATTTTGAGGCTTAGTAGTTTTGCTAAAAATATGAACCATGGTTTATAAATTGTATAGCATTAGAGTAATATAGAAATAACATTGTATGGTATGTTATTATGTTTTTTAGGAACTATGATTTTATTTGTTATATATAGTTACTTATGTTTCCATGATTTAAGACTACTTTATATGACTATTTTTGGGAAAACTAGTAGTTATGTCTTAGAATACTAGAATATGGTAATAATTGTTATCATAGGTGTAGTATGTTTGGAAATAAATTGTGGTAGTTGAAATCTACAATTTTGTATATTTTAATTGGATGGTAAAACTATAGTCATTATTTATAGTATGGGATAGAAAATAATGTAAGATTCATTCATGCATTTGATGGAATAAATATATATCTAACCCTAAATTAAATGAATCTTGTGGTTGAATTGTATTTGACCAATCTATATTGTTAATTTAGAATAAGGAGTGAGATGAACTTCACTAGCTTACTAGTCTCACAATGATAGATGAAGGCAATCCAATCAAGTGGTGTGTTTGAATTTGATTGATCTAGATAATTATTGTTTATTATCTATAAGAATTTATGATAAAGCATATTTAATGAGACATTTACATTTCATGAATATGATTCACATGTTTGTGTGATATCTTGTAATAGAATAGATTTATATGATACACTACATGTTTGGGTTAGAATCATACATCACATGGGTACTTGCTTGTCTCTATGGATTTCCATGTCATCACTATCTAACTCATTTATGAATATAAGGCAATTTATTTATGGGATTAGTGTAGGGAATCATTGGTCCATGGTTGGTGTGGAAAATGCTCAGATGATACTCTCTCACCACATAACAATACTACTTTTTAAGATGACACTTGAGATTACCACATATACTTGAAGTTTAGGAACTATGCTCCAAGCAAGTCAAATATCTTATTTTTAAATTTTATTATATTTTACTTATTGATATGCCTTTATGATTATTATTTTATTTCTCTTCTGATTATGGATATATATTGTGATACTATACTTACAGATTTAGTAAGTAGGTAGTGTTTTGGTAACACTGAGTTGAAATGTCTTCTTTTTACATCATGAGGGTATGTAGGAGTTTTTGAGGTGATATATGTCCACTTTTAAATTTTGAATCTTTAGATTCACTACTTTATCCAACTTACAATTTTAGACCATAGGGAGTGGAGAACCTTGAATTACATATTAATTCTAGATTAAAGAGCTGATTATTATTGGAATGATATTATACCTGCTCATTAGATTAATATTATTCTCTTTTATTAATGTTTGTTGTTTTGAAAATATATGTTTATACCTTTCACTAGAAGTGAGTAAGGTATAGGAGGTGTAGAACATCTTGTCAATCTAGGGGTTTAAGTAAACTTTTAACTTGTTGTAATTCAAGTCGAGCAAGTAGGGAGAAATTATTTTGTTTTTTCCCTTATAAGTTTGTTAAGATGGCATAATCCTTAGCCTTTGTATGTTAATATATTATCTCTACTTAACCATGAATATAACATTATTGTTTAAGTTGCAGAATATGATACTAACTGTGTTTAGCTATTAGTGACTTAATATGATCTCAAGATGATTGTATGACACTTATTGTATGTATGTTAGTACATCTAAAATTATTTGGCATATAGTATTGTCTTCTATGATTTATTAGTATAGATTTATGTTCATTGAGTATTATGCAAAACAATATTGCTAGTTTCCCTAATTACTTTTTTTTTTTGATATGAGAAATTCACTCTCTAGGATAGGGTGATGTGAAAAAAGACTAGAAGGTTTTATGGAACTCTTCTTGGTAAGTTTTTTTGACTTTTGTGATGATCTCATGTGTTTTGGAAAGTTGTTAAGACTTTTTATAGTTTTTATGGCTTTTTCTTGTGGTTCTAGACCCCGAGGGTGGCCATGATAAAACCAATCAGTGCAAGTGACATTCACAAAACTTGTTTGCATAATAGGAAATGTCACAAAGCAAGGTTTTGTGGGAACAATACATTAATAATAGTGTTAATTGGGAGATCTGTGATAAGTTCTTTGGGTAAAATTTTCTTGATATGATACTTGATACTATGTTTTTATTATTTCAAACTCTATTTGTTATTCAAAACTTTTGGTTGAATAAGTGTCATCGGGACAATAACAAGTTTTAGGGACAAGGATGTCACATCCCATTTTCTTGTGCTAGGTTATAGGAATCTTATTAGTGATACCCAAATAATAACCCATTGCTCTATTGTCAATGATGTTGTACATGTCATTTGTGATGTGATGGGTGTGTATCATTTATTTTTTCTTTATTATTTTGACTTATGATACATCCTAATTACCAGGTTTCAGTTTTTTTGATAACTTGGTGTGCTTTTGTTGTGGTTTCTCTTGATTTTTTTTGTTTGACTTGTTCCTTGCTTATTATCAATTTGATGATCATTAAAGTTGTCACTTTGACCTTGACCATATAGTTGTTTACATATTTATTGACTTTCTTTCTTGGTTGGCCATTTTTTACACACACACACACACACATGTACATGCATACATACATACATACACACACATATATATATATATATATATATATATATATATATATATATATATATATATATATATATATATATATATCATATATAAGTAATATATTGTATAGGCATTTAATGTCAATTTTTATTATGTAGGTTTTGATATTAATTGGTTGTATATTATTTTACTAATTCGACCCTTGTGGTGGATATACTGAATTTCAATAATAAAAAGATTTAAGAAAGTCATTAATTAAATATTAAATATCATTGTTAATGGCTTTCTATGCTTACCAAGGAAGATGAGTGGTATTTTACTTTAAAGGAAAAAAATCAAACAAACAAACTAAACTAAAACTAAAGAAGATTTTAGCAATGATCTAGGAGGATGCATGTGGTGAGTGGGAGAATATTTAAGGAGGAAAAACAATGGGACCCCCCCCCAAGCTAATCTACACTAAGCCTTCTCTATAGCTTCCTCTTCTATGTCATGCCATTGATCTTCATCATCTTCATTGCCTTCATGCAATCCTTATTATCACCAAATCTAGGGTTTGAACCTCTCAAAGGAGCCTTTTCATCCAACATCATTAACATATTTTCCATATCAAGTTGTATTCTTTTCTTTTATTTAAACTCAACCTAATAAAAACACTGCCACCATTATTTTATCTCAGTTATTCTAATTCAAGCAAAAT